>JAPZDX010000014.1:15174803-15189346 GCA_029783625.1 Naso annulatus | reverse complement strand
GCTAGTTGCTATGATAAATACAGACGTGTATATAAGCTACATAAATATATACACATGTCTGTATGTGGATATATACAAGTGTATGTGTCTATGGGTTGCTGTTGGATTGCGTCATCAAAATGCCCTTGTTTGGTAAAAATTATTTGGCCTTTTCACTTAACTGGCCAACACCAAAAGGATTGTTTTTGCTATTTTCTGCCGAATAATTTCGGCCAGCCGAACACTTGGTGCATCTCTAATAGGCAACATTTACTACCTAATCTAAAACATAGTATATGAAGGTCTAAAGATGGAGAATGTTGTATGTGATACAGACCGCAAAACCCTTTGAGGAAAATTTGAGATACTGCACAATCTTAATGAATGAATTACTAGAGTAAGGGTCACATTCTTACCTGCATGCACTCATTCTTCCCCATGACGCCGGCCAGCTGCAAATAACATTTGACCTGCTGTCTGATCTTCTGGAAGCAGTCAACAATGGGCACTGTGGGTATGGTATGGATGCGACTCAGGATGTCCAGAGCCACGTTTACCAAACCCTGAGGAAGCAACAGTGAGATGCAATTTAATAAACATAATTTAAAAGGAGGATTTATTAATCTTGTTGTTGATTCACACCTGAATTTATGTTAAAAAAAAAAAGGGTTTATAAGCCTGGATCAGCACCTGTTTGCGTCCTATCTTGCCATACTGAATGATAGCAGAAGCTGAGGCATGAACTCCCAACATGGCATTGTTGTTGTTTGGATCATGCTGCGTGTTGGTCTCATACGCCGTCACTATGGCTGTGGACAGAGACAAAACAGTAATGAGCACGGCTTTTCTCTTTTTTTCTAGCGTCATATTTGGACAGCTTGGAACAGTATGAACATCGGGGATCTTCGAGCGCTCTGAAAGATCAGCTGTCATAACGCAGAGGAGGGCACTGGGGACAATAAACGTATTGAGCAGCAAATGGGCCGTGGCGATGAATTTCGTCGAGAAAATTCCATTTCACTTTAACATAAGTTTGAAGGCTGTCACATATAAATGAAGAGGATTTTATTGGCACGGTGCTGCAGCACCAGCGCTATCATTATTTCAGCACCTCACAGTGCGACTTGGAGCTCAAGTTGCTTGAGACATCACATTTTGCAGTGGCTGCCTCTCTGAATGGTTTCAAAGTCACCGCGGGAGAGAGCTAAACACTGAGTAAGGTAAATAGGTGTTTGTGTGTTATGTCCTGCAGTGTGAGAGAGAGTGCTTTAGCGAGTTGGCATTTACAGAGACCCTGAGGGGGTTCTGCACATCGTGGCCTTTGAAAGAAGACTCCTTCTTGGAACTAGCAGAAATATAAGCAGCAAACGCGAGAGAGTGTGTATGCAAGAGAATGGCTCCCTGCAAAACTCATACAATGTATAAAAGCCATACATGAAAACATAAATATATTCTAACATGGTGACAGACTCGACAGGCATCACAGGGGCTGCGGAAAGGAGTGTCACACCTTGGTAGTGGTGCTGACGCCACATGAAGATGCTGCTCCAGTGGGACAGGTCATCAGAAACGATGGGCAGCCGGTTCCTCCAGGTTTTCACCACAGTCTTCATGTCATGGAGGCTCGTGTTGCGGCCCAGGTTGGCTGGCTGAAGCCCTGCATTAATTTGGGCCGCTTCTTGCAGCTCGATAATCTGCTGTGCTGCCTGGGGGAAGAAGCAAAATACTCTAAACCTTTTGTATCTTCTGTCATATTTTATTGTGCAGTAGCGTGAGTATCTCAACTACATTTGCTTGAGTGTGACTATTTAAATGTTTAGTGGTTTGGTGTGGTGGCAATAATTAACATTTTGTTTACAGTTGACATTTTATGTGCCAAGGCCTGCTCTACAGTCTGCCTCGTAGTTATGGTCCAAACAGTAGACCAGCTGCACATAGTATGTGTAACATCCTGTTCACACATCTTGACAAATGGACACTCCGAGCCAAATTTCTCACATTGCTTGCATTGCATCACCCACACGGTGTCCACCAGTCAGTCCCAGTGACAGACACTTTGAGGGTTCATAAAATCCTGTGTGATTTGTATTTGTGCTTTTTGTAGTCTGTTGATGCTGCAGAACCAAACTCAGTTTTATGCTTTGCTCGCTCTAGGGGTTTTAACATGCACATACTGTACAGCTTTTGAGTGCAGTGAGCCATGAAAACTGAGGAGGAGGTGGACAGCCAGTGAGATACCTAACTCCCCCCCCGCCCCAAAAGAATCAGGGTTACCTTCGCAACCTAAAGTCCTCTTACAAATTTTCACTCTGCATCTTACTATGGGGATAGACTGACCCCTGTTACCTCGTAATCCTGCTAGCCATCAGACTGACAAATCGGGACCCTCAGAGCAGCCCACACTCCGCCAAAGGGAGTGCACACCAAACATATGAGGTGAGGCCTACCGAAGCAAATATCTTGGATAGGCACGTCTCTAAACAGTTCTGCTCTGAGGAGGATAGGCAGGGGTGTGGGGGGATAAAGCTGAAGCAGAGACAGACCAAAGTTAGGTTTTTCATACAAAGACAGGATTCGGCAGCATCACATGTGCGGCTACTGTGGAAAGCTACAGAAAATCAGGGTGCACCAAATACGCGCGAATATGTTGACCAGCTTAACGGCTGCCAGCACAAACACAAAAGCATCTTAGATCCACTTGCTCTAAACACTCAAAGAGAAGGTAACACAGTGTAGCACATCAAAAACAGTTGACAAATCCCTTCATGGGGCAAGCTGTTCGGACACAGAGGCCACAGACAACGAGCACCTCTCTTAAAACTGCTGACGAGGGGATGTTGAGGGTACTTGGTTTTGTTTTTTTAACAACTCATATCGATTTTTTTTCAGTTGGCCTTTTTTCCAGGTGGCTAAAAGGCTGTTCCTGTTCCCATCCACAGCAGTACATTGCTGAATTTCCTTTACTGATACTTCTGCTGCAATCCAAACTGGGAGCGTGACAACCATTACTGCAGGTGATACTCTGAAGGTGGGTAAGTACTTCATACAGCCCTACTTCAAAACTCACCCGAATATCCCTCTTACACACACAAACACACACACACAAAAATAATCATCATCGTATTTCTTTGCCAACCATTCCTACTTCAGTGTGGAGTGTACTGCGCGATAAAACAGATGAACCAGTCTACTTACAATTAGGTCTGGGCGATATGACCTAAATACAAAATTCCTGATTTTTTCATACCACATTCGATTTTCAACTTTAACTGATTTTTATTTAAATTACAAAAGACAAAGAAATTATTTAAAATACATCTTTTTTTTTTTTTTTTTCCAAACAAACATGAATTTCACTACTGGGAATAAAATGCAAACCTAGCTTTAACCAAACTAAACCTGTTTTTAAACACGGGTTTTGACAAACAAAGATGAATCCGTAACTTGGGGTAAATTAAGTGCCAGCATAACTTTCACCAAACTTCACTTTAAAGAAATAAGAGCTGAGAGAAAGCCATAGACCACCATGTTTACTTTAGTGAAAGGGAAAAGCGATTTTCATTATTTTCATTTTTTAGTATCTTTCAAACAAATTAATAAAAATTGTCATTTGAAATCGATTTACTGCCCATCCCTGCTTACAATCCAAAATATTAAAATAAAATTACATTTAAAAAAGGAAACGTTACAAGATAGTGTAATAAAACAGTTATAAAGTGGGTATAGCATATTTAGGGAAAATGATGAAGAAAGAGTAAACATGGACAAGACAGAAAAAACACAAGTGTAAGACTGCATTAATGAATAAATGAAAGAGAGACAATAAGATACCAGTATGACGAGTTAAAAAAAAACATACAAAGATGAAGTAACAGGAAGAGACTGAAATGATGGAGAGAAGAGGAGTGTCACTGTTGTGGTGTTGACAGATATGATGACAAAAGACAACGCTGGGGTTCGTCGTCCTTGAGGGGCTGAAAGCCTCCACAAATGAGACGGATCAAAGTGACCAAAGACACTCAGCTGAGGACAGCTACATCCAAAGATCTCTAACTCAGCCCTGACAAAAGTAATGTCTTTCCACAGGCTGACGTAGCAAAACATTAACACACATTATTGTTGACTTTTGACACACTGATTTGCATTCCCCCCTTTTCAGACCAATTTGACTGAATAAAAAAGTAGGGAAAATCTGAAATCCTGCATATAATGAATGTACCACAGGAACAAAAACACACAATTTTCACATTCTTACTGCCAGGCAATATTTTTCATGCCACCAGAATAATTTTGCTGGGAAAATTATTATGTCTTCCCGCATTATTTCAGCAGCTAATCTGCTCTGCTATTGCAGAGAAAAAGGATAGGGAGATGGGAAAATGTGAAAATGATAAGCGAGGGCTTTATCTCAATCCATGAAGAAAACCTTCATTGATTGACCCAAAACCACTTTGTGAACATATAATCAATCATTCCATTATAAGTACTCATCAATCAATATTAATGCCAGCCCTCATAATCGATAGCGTGGGTGATAATCCATTGATCGTCAGTCACTGCTAAGAGCTGGGATTTGATGATAACTTAATTCAAATGGTATTTAAGCCCGACTGTATTTGCAGAGTCTGGGCTTCTCATTCTCCAAGGCTCATGGAGTCGTGAATATGAGCTATAGAGTTTGGAATGGAGATTTACAACCGGCCGCTTGGCTGGGTAGAGGAATAAATAGCTTGTTTTCTCTCGGCTGGGGTAAATAATTGGACCGCACATATTCCAGCACATGCACACCAAAAAAAAACGCACAAATACGCACAACAACAAAGAACTTAGTCACCCAATTCAAATACCCATTTTGAAAAGATAAATGTGGTGAATCAGAGCTGTGCTGAGGACTTAACCCCCCTGCTCCAAAATCAAATCTCCCAAAACAAAATAAATTAGGCGATACAATATTTTTCACAATTATCTGTTAATATCAGCTGATGGCCCATTTCTAACCTTCATTCAGACCGTCCCATTCATCATGTAAATGCAATTCTGCTGCAGGTATTTAATCAAATGGTATCTGATGGCAGGGAAGTAATTACAGCCATTCTAAACTAACTCTCTTTCTTCCTCATCTTCTTCTCTCCCGCTCTTTCTCCTCGTGTCCGCCCCGGTTTATTCGCTCTCTACCTTTTTTCAATTTCTCGTCTCCTTCTCCTTTTTTCATCTCCGCCCCGGTCTATTGTAATCTCTCGTGCTGGAATCAAAGAGGCTTAAAGGTTTTTTGATTTTTTTAATCATCCATCTCAATTGTACAAAATGGTGATGGAGCGAGATAGAGGCTGTTATCGGCAGCGACTCAACAACATAATGTCTGGGGGCTACTGATGATCTCTCGACATGCATCTCTTCAGGTGCTTATCACAATAAACTGACTTCCCTTCCCCGCTCTTCATGGCTTCCTCATTGCAGTGTCAGTCCAAGTACAGGCTTTCAACAGAAACACACTGACCTGCAGCAGCGGCGTGTGCACGTGGGAAACAATGTGCGGCAGCCTCCTCCACTCGCGGATGGCCAAGCTGGACGCCATCTCCACCAGCCGCTCTATGAAGTTGAGTTGCTGCTCCTCTGGGTGGCAGATGGCCAGGTAGCCTCGGTGCATGTTCACCTTCCATGCCATCTCCTTGGGACAGCTCAGCTCCACCTGGAAATTCATGCAGAATTTCAATTTCCATGTTTCACTTCGATGTCTGGCAGCAGAAGAGGATGACTGCAAAAGCGAGTTATAAAGTTTTTAAAATGTAATGCACTTCAGTATTTTTTCATAGATACGCTGTGCGACGTAAAAGATAGGCCATCAATTCAGAAATGTTCAAAATTAAATTTTCTAAATCGTAGATCATAATGTGATTTTAACAGGACATAAAATGGTGAAAAACTCAAGAGCGCTGCAGCACACAGACAGTTGGAAGTAGACAGAAGCTTGAGTTATCATGTAATTCTCTTCACAAAACGCAGCCATTGCCGGCTTTTTTTGGTTTGATAACTATATTTCATAACTATATTTGAGACAAATGTCAAGTGAAGTATATGCCATTACCCAGAAAATAGTGAGCGGCGCAGCGATCAGCTCTGACCGACAAAATCAGACTTCTTCTACATTGCTGCGTCTTAAATCAAAGACGTCTTGGAGGTTCAAAGATGGAGCAATTCCTAGACGACGGGCTCCTCGTTTTATTGTGAATTCTCCGCCTTGGCATCTCGTTGTGGTCAGGCACAAACGGAGACGTTTGGGGATGAACGCAAGGACATCCTTAGCGACTGGTCGTGCCTCAGTCATGTGACTATCTTACGGAGGAAAACAAACCTGTATGCATCATGCATGTATCTGTGAGACTCAACTACATTGCACTATTTCAACATGTATATCAAATTACAGGCCTTGCTGACCTTGTTGTCACTGCTTGCAGCTGTTACGCAATTAATTTCTACCTTTCATCAAGCTACTACTGCTAACATGCGCAGGAGGAAAGATACTATTCAGCAAACTGCAACAGTTCCAGTGTTCAGCATCACTATCAGCCCTACATTAATTGAGACAACTTCATTATTGGAGTTGTGGTTCCACAGACATGGCAAGCAAACATTTTTATGTTGGTCAAGGTAGGCCCTGATTGACATGAACAAAAAAGTGCGTCTGCATGTGGAGGGAACAGCAACAATGCGGGCGCTCGTTGATGTTTTCACAAAGGTGACCTGCATGTTGTATTACCTTTACTTAAGTAACAGGGGAAGACTCCGGAGAACTGCCAATGCGTTTGGATTATAGTGACAATATATATTATATTGTTTTTGTCGTCATTGGACAAGCTTGTCATTATCTTCCTGGAGCCAGATGAAAAGTTCATCAAAACACGGTGCACAGAGCCTGAAGTGATGGAGTTTATCACCGGTGAATTATGTCACAATGCCTGCGAGTTACTGACTGCACACACATCGCAGTAAAACAACTGCTTGCTAATTCCTACAGACTAGAAAACAGAAAGGGAAAATATTCTTTGAATTGACAGGTGCTGTGTGGGGTCGAGTGGTCATGTGATATGCGTGTAGCTTTGGCTGGAGAGCAGAGCTGCTACGGAGCTTACACCGCCCATATGGTCGGCGAACATCTTTAATTTAAGACTCCGTCTTAAATCAAAGGCAGCAATATAGATGTAGCCTCTGCTGACCAACACACTGCAGCATTAAATCACTTTAGCCAACTCTTCAAAGAAAATAACTTCATGCTGAATCTGTTTTTTCCCCCCAAATCTTCATCATCTTGCATGATGATGGCTTTCCTCCGAGCTAATGGTGCAGTAGATAGGCTGCTTGCACTCTCTTTCATTTTGTTATTATCATGCAGGCAAGAGAATCCAAATGCTTTCAAATTAATTGATGCAATTATTAATTTATTTGTTGTTTTAGATTTGATTTCTCTACATAATTCCACCTCAAGTATAGAAATCAGCTTTCCAACTACAGCCAGTTTGCCAACAACTGATCAGGAATTCATTAATGGAATGGATAAACAAAATCAAGAATGCTGGTATCATTACAATCTTAACTCCCATCCCTAATAAAATGCTTATATGAAAATATTGAGAAGGCTGCCTATTTGTCAACAAATTCCTTGTCTTAATTTTTAGAAAAAGCTGACTGACAGCAGCTGTTTTTTTGATAAAAATTAAAATAAAATTCTTCCAGATTTGGTGACATATTCTCTAGAAACAGATTCACAGTTGGTGTGCGCCGTGTGGTGTCTGTTCCTGTGATGTTAACCAGCATAGCACACAGTCTTCAAAGTGTTGGGAGTGCATCAGTTTTAATTAAATGTAAACATCACAGGAAAAAGGCCCTACGATGCTTTCCTGTGCTCGGGACAAATACACAACTCTACTGTTTCCAATTATTTTCTGGATGGTTACGACAGGATTTTCCTACTAATGACTAATCAACCTGACAAGTCTGACATGAAAGCAGAGGAGAAGAAAAGGCCACGCTATTGATTAAAACGCTGAGTACATTAACACTAAACAAACAACAGCCCAGGGGAGTCGGTTACGTCAAGCCCGTGTTTTACAGATGTGTGTTTACGAGGAAGTGAGAGAAAGACTTCAGAGTAGCAGAAAACCAAAAACAGTCAGAGTTAAAAGAGAAAGAGAATGAGAAAGCCGAGGTGTGTATTTGTGTAAGCTCTTCTGATGTTGGAGAAAATTACAGTGATCGGTCAGAGCCCACTTATCAGGGGTGACACTTGATGAATATCCTGAAGACAGGGCCGCCCTTATCAAGAGCCAGCTTTAATTGAAAGCGGGGACATTTGGACATTGCCTCTGAGGTTGGTGAGCGGTGGGCCGGCAGGCGACTGAGAGCCTCGCTCCTCTCCTCCACCATAAAACAAATCACCCTGCAGCAGATGCCGGGGTAATTATTCATGCGCGCAGTTGTCGTAAATATTAGCCGCTAAAGCCAGAACTGCAGAACGAGGGATGAAGAGACATAGGTGACTGTGGAAGCAGAATGTTAGTAATGACGAAGAGGGAAAAACAAAACGAAAAGTTGAAGAAGAGACAAAAGAAAGAGAAATGGGAACAACACATAGGAGGGAAGAAAGAGGAAGGCACATGGCAGAGTTTGCGCTACCACCCAAACAATTTAATTAGGTGTCACCTTAGGACAGAGCAGCTCAATGGATTGGTTCCAAGTCTCCTTTAAATAGCAAAGCAGGAGTATTTGTTATATGTCAGGTGCTATCACACGTTCGCCACCCGTCTCCACTTTGTTTTAGGAAACATGAGGCCAATAAATTAGCAGGCCTAACAGCTGAACTGCATTTCCACAGCTTTATGGCCAGCGCTCTCATTCTCCCCAGGGGTGTGGGGCAGCGGAGGGGACGGACACTTTCAATGTCAACCCGGGCTACGGCACTGTACCGGAAACCTGGTATATAATGCAAAAAGTAGAGCCGTGTCTCCGATTCGCCGCCTCACGCCAAGAGGCTCCACTCAGTCTGGGACTGTGATAGTGAGAATTTGTGGTTTAAGTTTCTATTTTCTGTCAAACTGTTGGTGTTACTGCAACCACTTAGAGACACTGAGAGCGTGCGAGTGTGGGTGTGTGTTTGTGTGCAGAAATCCATACGTGAATACATTTTTTATGTGATGACTACACATTCCTCACCTGTACGAGAGCCTCCTTCATAGCAGCCCAATTGGAAACCCTCCAAGCACACTCAAGCATGAGATAAGGGTTGGAGTGGCCTTTAGACTGGCCGTATTCCGTCAGCGGTTCCCACTGGTTCAATTCCTTGGAACAGCTGGACATGAAGACAAAAGAGATGAAAACTTCGGGGGAACTTAAAAAAAAAATTATGCTTTTAAATGTTCTACAGCTTTTAATGGTCTGAGTCACGGCGTGTCATTTGGAGCAGAGACTGTGGGAGGTTTGTGTAGCTGAGGAAAAAAAAAAAGTCACTATTTATCATTTTGGCTTTAAAGTTTTTTTCATGAGTTTTTAACATCTGCATGAGCCACTTGGGGTTTCTCAGTATCAACCAAATATTTTTAGGTCTCCTCTTAATTTTATGACTGACTTGCACAGTGGAGTGTTCCACATGTTTGAGGTAAAATACACTTAATATTGGACTTTTACGCATTATAACAATAATGTGTCTACACAGGCAGAAATACAACAGGGAGATTAATTGGTCCTGCAAGGAAGGACGCTGCACATCTTAGATATTAGCAAGATGTTATAAGGAAGCTACTTTACTCAAACACCTCATAGAGTAAAATTGGCCTTAATGGACATTTCTGCTGACAGCGACATACTTCCTAGAATAGCATCTGTCACATATAATGTATAAATTAAAAAAATATCTAGGCATGTAAAAAAAAAAGATGATATGGACAGATTATAGAAAAATTACAAATATCATGCATAAATTCAGTTTGTTCATAATATACGTCGGTTATATCTGAATGCCCTGCTGTCTAGTTTGTCTGATAAATAAATGTTATCTGATGTATATGATCAGTGGTGCAGAGAATATATATATATGAAAGTATTAAAGTTAAAATTCACTGTGGTTTCTTGCTCTCAATGTGTAAGGCGGACTGCCCTCTGGGATAAAAGCATTTTTCTGTTTCAGAGATCTTACCGTATCCAGTGGTCCTCCCAGAGCTGGTACTCAGGGAAGATGGCGGGGGAGACGTTGCTCCTCTCGTGCTCTTTTCTAGCTTTCTCCATTGCTTTCTCGTAGCTTTCCTGGGCCTGAACAGACAAATGTAATGTTCACTTAAAAGTCGCTTGAGGCTAATAAAATGACTCAATAAAATCAGTGCAAAGGGTCCGCCTCCATACAACTAGCTACAACAGTTTGTCTCTCCTCATTCGTAAAATGAAAGATTGGAAAAACCTCTCAGTAACATGAACACAATTCATCCACACCACAAAACAGAGCCTCCAAAATGACCGGTAAGGTTAATAATATTCTAATGGATGTAAGATTTAATTGCAGGATGGTGAACCCGATAAACTGACAACATTGTATACTAAACAAGTTTTTATATGCATTTTTTTAGCAGCTAAGACTTCTATTTCAAGCCTTGTCTCACCTGTTCAAAGAAGCCATGCTGCTCATAGGCAATGGCCGTTGCAGTTTCAGGAAATTTGCACCTTTTCTGCCACAGGCCGGCCCACATGTCCTCCTCTTGCAGCAGAGAGTAGAGCTCAGCTAGGGAATCCAAAATCTCCTGCAGAGAAGAACAAAATATTAATGGCAGCGGAACACACTGGAAAATTCTGAATGAGATCAGCTTTGCTTAGAAGTCTAGTTCATACAGAGTAAGAGAGATTTTCCAACTTTAAACACAATACAACACAAATACGACAAATATATCTCCAGCAGTTTAATGTAATCAGTCTTTTTTTTTCCTCTTTCTTTTCTTCTTTTTTTTGCAGACTCCTATCTTATTTTAATATATTACCTGTTGAGGTGGTGTGATGCTCTCCTGCTCGTAGAACTCTGTGCTCTGCTTGGGTTTGCTGTGCAAGCTGAGGCCCTTTTCAAAAGCCTGCTGCTCCAGCATGAGAGTGGAGCGCAGCCAAAGGTTGTGGGTCTTGCCCAAGTACTTCAGCACACAGGGTCGGATTGGAATGGGAGGCACACACTGGGACATGGCCTCCACAAAACAGTTTAGCGCACTGGGCTGGCAGTCCCTCTGGGCCTGGTGGCTGCCGCTGCACAGGAAAGGACTCATTTCTCCCGACAAAGCCTGAAGAGGTGAGAGAGGACTCATCAGACTACCAAGTTACACTTAAGCGGCAGTGCACTGATATAGCATATTGATAAAGGCATTCTGTTGCATGTGTGCGACACAATATGATGCATTTTTCCAGGAAAGAGCTGTTAAGAAATAGGAAAAGAGAAGTCACTAAAAACAGCTTAAGATATAGAGGAAGGGACGAACGACCACAAGAAATATGAACAACAAGTCAGCAGACAAGAGCGAATATGATTTTAAATCAACTTAGCTTGCTGTGATTTTATATACTTACATGTACAAAAAAGTCAAAACTGGAAAATGTTATCATCCTGACAGCATATATCGCCATTCCGTTCGGTCAATCTCACAAAATTTCAAATAGTTTAGCGGAACTCAAGCAATTTAACTTTTTTTTTTCTGAAATTCTGCATTACCTTGTTTGATCTAACAGGGCTGCTCTGTGCAATCAGAGCCTGTCTGAGCGCTCACAGAATAGACTTTGAGCGTGACCGTGGAGTTACTGCTCTGATAATCATGACTGACACATACTCAGAAATAAATGATGTACTGGTAATGAATATAATTTTCACTGCTCGTTGACAGAATAGAGTAATTAAGGCCTTGATGGTCACTTTAATTAGGCTGGTGGTGAAGAAGGCAAACATGTGAACAGAAGTAAATTCCTTCCTAAGAGGAATACGATTTTCCATCATTCCCATGTACTGTAATAGTCAGCCCAGAGATATAAAGCCTGAGCAGCAGTGATGACTCTATTTTCCCCCATGAATTGATTTAGTGTAATGGTGGCATGAGATGCAGAGCTGAGGCAGGCATCAGAGTAAACGCATGTGACATATTTGTGACTTCATGCCTGTCACAGGAAGAAAATACCATCACTTTGAAGCCATCTCCCTGCTGACTGCGTTTTTCAGACATTTAAGAGCTCAATCACTTCAAATCAAGGCCTTTCAACGATTCTCAAAATACTCAATATGCATCTGGTGTGTTAAACTCATTACAGCTTTGCTCCTCCAGCTTTCTCATCTCCATATTTAGCAAAAAAAAAAAAAGAATCTGTCCTCATTAATTGAAAAGGCACGTTTCTGAGATGGAAGCTGGATGGCCAAGGTCAGAGTTACAGTCTGCTTGGGGCAGCTGTAGCTCAGAAGGCAGAGCGGGTCATCTGCCAATCAGAAGGTGGTTGTTTCGATCCCCAGCTCTTCCTGTCTGCATGTTGAAGTGTTCTTGGACAAGATACTGAACTCCAAATTGGTCCTGATGGCTGCTCCATTGGTGTGTGAATGTGTGTGTGTGAGTTCTTAAAGAGCAGGTTGGCACTTTGGAGAGAAGCCACTTTGCCATTAGTGCGTGATCGTGTGTGTGAATGGGTGAACACTGACTTGTGCTGTAAAAGTGCTTTAAAAGCACTGTATAAATACTGTCCGTTTAATATTTGCTCACTGACATCGTTGATAACTTGGGATGTGCCGATCCGATCTTTGAGATCTGAATCAGGCCAATCAAGGCATTTTTAAAGTGATCCGGATTGGGTCGGATCGAGAAAGTCAAAAATACTACTGACAGAGCAGAGTTAAGTATGTGCATGTATTTATGATTTATACCCTAAAACAGACGAAACTATCGTTTGGATTTTTTCCCTAAAGCGACATATTTTGGATTTTAGGGGGAAGAGTCAAGTGCTGTACAGTAAGCAAGCTGTGTTGCCTGAAGGCAAAAAATTTTTTCGTGAACCTTGCATGAAAAATTAACACGTATTTCCCCACAAAGGTGAATGGACTTCCTGTTGTTGTTAATGCTGAAACATCTTCAGGCAATCCACATGTTCTTTCCCTTTCAAACAGTCACAACATTTGCATATATAATGACCTGGTCACATAACCACAACTATCACACACATGGCAAAACTAAAAGTCTGCAGCATATAAAGCTTTGTGCTCCTCTGCTGTGTGTGTAATTAGATCAGGGCGACGTTACACTCACATGCTGCTGTCTGTCAGAGAGGATCTTCCACAGGCGAGGGAAGAGCTGAACCCAGGTCCTCTCAGCCAGCGGCGTGGAGATGTGACAAAGCTGGACCAGAGCGTTTAGAAGCGCCCCCGTCTAAACACAGAGCAGAGAAAAATGACAGGTGGTGACTCTACAGTGCAGCTGGGTTCTTATACTTGTCTTCTGGACTCAAGAGTGTTGATGATTTACTGTCCTACTGGGCGGAAAATCGCATTTGACAAATGCCTCAGGTCAAAATTAGTTCTTGATTTAACTGCTTAAATAAAAATCATTTTGAATTATAGAAAAATTCTGCACAGCACAGATGAGGAAAATGTTTTTAAAATATAATGAAGTCCAACATTCCAATGCCTCGTTCACTTCTATTGCCAGTATTAATCCCTGGGTAATTAGGGTCATTTTGGAGATTTATCAGTATAACGGTTAGATAGAATTCCCCCCCAGCTTTGTTAAAAATCACTCTGAACTGAAGCACAGAGTTCACGCTCCTTCAGAAAAGCCCAGCCTTACCTTGACCTCTCGTAGTGAGTCGAGAAATTTGTCATGGCGGTTCGTAAGCATGTGAAGTTGGTTGCCTGCGTCTCTCTCAGCTTGGTCTTTACTCTTGGGAATGGCTGTCTGGTCACCTGGTGCTAACTCTATGTCTATCTCCACATCCTGCCAAAGACCACAAGAGACATGACTTAACAATTGTTTTATAGGAGAGCTCTGACATTTTTATAACGTTGGACAAATGTGGCTTTGTAAGAATTTTGTTACACTAAACATCAACTACAATCAGGTAAAGACTGACAAATGAGAGCAGACAGTAAATGTAAGAGAAAGAGAAACTGTTAGACAATAAGTAAGGTTTAATAAATTTTTTCTTTAACAGTATGTAACGTGTTCCTAATGGGATAACGTGCTAAATTATGTGAGAAAGCATGTCTCTTGATGCATTGTGGTGTATGTGTGTGCCCCACCTCTTCCTTGGTTTCACTGTTTTCTCTTTCTCGTGGCTCCTGCTTGACATGCGTTGCCATGGCGAAGGCGGCACGGTCATGGCTGTCGGCCAAGTTGATGACGTTAGTGATGGACGGCAGCATGGATCCCTGGCAGCTGGTGCCGATGATGGTGTTTCGTTCACAAACTGCCAGTAGCAGCTAACAAGCAAATACACACACACACACACACACACACACAAAGACCAACGAGTGTAAAACGCCATCAATGGCAGTAAATCAGCAAATGACACAATTAATT
>JAPZDX010000014.1:15150073-15160226 GCA_029783625.1 Naso annulatus | reverse complement strand
CCATCACGTGTGCACACAGACAAACACGCACGCAATTTCTTTATTAAACACACACGCACAAAGTCTCTCATCTGTCTGTCATTATCTTCCCCCCAGTGTAATTATGCTGATGTGATTACATTAGATTAGTCATCTGGCCTAGTGAGAGCAGCCTATCAGTTAGATAGAAGGGGGAGCTGACGAAAATGTCAGTCTTCTGCTGAGAGACTGTCGCTTTCTGACCGGCGAGGCGGCGATCAGCTGAGAGAATGAGAAGGGCAAAAAGTGTCTGTAAAGTTAAAGGGAGAAGGCCAACATAAACGCCAATGATCTTTTGCTGGGTGTTAACTTGCAAATAAACAAGGCGCACTCTGACACTGCTGATCATCGCTGAGAAGAATGTTTCTGGAAACGTATCTGTGTTGTGGTGATTACAGACAGCAGGCAGTTTCGATTAGCTCCGCTGCCAAGTGGCGAATAATCCACCTCGACTTTGACTAGAAAGCAACAGGGCCCAACACCATCCAAGCTTCTGTCAAACTAAAACTCAAATGAAGATATCTAACTATCATAAAAGATATTAATTGGGCCATACAAGATGATCTAACTTTGAACGATGATGCTCCATTTCCATTAGGGCTGAATAAGAGGTGTCGTAGAATTCAGGGCACTCAGATAATCAGCAAAAAATAGCTTCTCAGCTGATTTTCCCCCTGCGGTTCCCTGCAGTTGCTGAAGCCACACTGAGCAGGGAGGTTGCAGCAGAAGTGAATGGGCATGGGCGTACTCAAGAGTGGCAGTTGCCTTTCTCACTACATGTGGTGGCAGCTCACACTGGTTTAAAGCTGCAGTTGGTAACCTTGGGGTAAACATCACCAACTTTTTTGTGTTCTATTTGGAAAAAAAAGTCATAATACCCATAGACAGTTACTGGTAAGTGACATTCTCTGAGAGTATTGCGAGATCTCTGTGTTTTCCCATGTTTTTGTGTTCAGGAGTGTAAAAGTGCTATTGCTCCCGCTCTACTTGCCCAATCAGCGTCGCTCTGCGCACTTCCTACCTACAGGTGACATCAGTACAAGCGAATTCGCTGAAACGAGTGACGTGACTTGACTGGGCTCACCTTTGCCGACGGTGGTGTCTATAGGCGACGCCGTCAGCCGGCTCAAGCTCAAGCTGAGACGGGCCAGTTTGGTCTGCTTCAAGGAGTCTCATGCTTAAGCTAGCCTGATTTCCAAATGTTGCCAACTGCAGCTTTGATGTAAAGTTACCATATATGGTAACTAGTCATCCTTAAAGGAATGTTTAGTGCTACTTTAGTGTGGTGTTTTGAAAAGTCCCTTAAATTTTTTGTACATAACAGGGAAAGAATTTGTTTTGATTTTTCTATCTGCCCCATCTATATGAATACACTAGGAATCAATACATTCAACAGTGATTGACAAGAAGAAGTGCACCACTGAAAAATTATTTCTGCTGTGTGAATGTGTGTGTGTTCTTTTATGACATCTTACCCTGAAGTGCTGCACAATGAGATGCAGTATGTGGACCAGCTGTGGTACAGTGTGTCCCTCCTCCACTATGATTTTGCGAGTCCAGTGGGTCAACATCTGGTGGCCGTCCTCCATGCGGGCCGGCACAGCTGGGGTCAAGATGGCCATGGCCTGACGTACTATGGCCCGGGCCTCCATGGTGTGAGCCTTCAACAAGCTGTGGAAAACCTGAAAAACAAGGGTGAAACATTTTTCATTATATCTGTTTTTGTGTTATTTTCTCCTTGTTATTGGCCCCTTTAAGTGACCATATTTCTCTTCCGATACATTCACATTACAATGATGGAATACTATGCTCTTCTGGAGGCACAAAGTCTCTCTCCTGCACACAAAAAAGCTGCTATCTCCTTAATTACCTCCTTATAATTTTCTCTTCCTTTCTCTACTTGCATTTATCTTGTCTTTCTAATTTTAAGTTCCTTATTTAGTATCTTGTATGTATTTGTTGTCATCCTCTTTCAGTTGAGTGTTTATTTTACATCTGTTGCACAAATTTGCCATGTTTAATGTCCATCCTCTGTCTTTCGCTCTTTTTTCATTCAAATGCACACTCCGCTGTGTTTCTTCGTCCTCACCTGCAGAACAATCTTCTTGTGAATGGCGAACTTTGCAATGATGTGGGCCAGAAGTAAGTGGCCACTGTATTTACAGGCTGGGTCCACGCAGGCTTTGGGCAGCAGGCACGGCCAGGCAAAGGTCATGAGGCGCCGCAGCTTGCTGTTGCGTGACTTGTTGTTGTCGTGAATGTGGTGGGGAGCGTGCTCCACCAGCAGGGTGGAGAACTGCAGCAGGCAGATTCGCAGGGAGTCCAGCAGGTCAGCCTGCTTCTCTGGGTCCAGAACCTTCGAGTGGGATGGAAGAGATGTGGGGTTAAAAACTGCTGAGTGAAAAGGAAACAGTTGGGAACAGCTTTTACTGCCCATAGCAGAAAAGTGAAGACTGCATAGCGTACAGTATTTGCAGGTGTTTCGATCAATAACAATGAATTAACTATTATTTTTTCCATGGTGTTGGGATGTGTTGTGTATAAAACAAATACACACTCTTCTGTGTATAGAAAAAAAGAGTAATGTAGATTAACATGTAATTCTAAGCAGGTGCCGACAGAGGTCAATAGAAGTCTTATATTACTTAATGCACGCAAAACACAGTTCTACTGAATGCATTTATTTGCCTGAATTGCCAAAGTATATTTAGTTTCGACTAACATTTTCCTCCTGAAATTACATTTAAATGACCTCCACCACAAGGGCATTATAGTTTTGCACAAACTGAAAAGCTTATCCAAAAAAACAGCCTCCCCATTCAAAACAGCCATCAGCATCTGAATTCCTCGCACAGAGAGACAGAGGGGAGGAGCGTGCGCAGAGGGGAAAAGGTGTGTGAGGAAATGAGTTTTAACCAGACCGTAGAGGAGCCATTAGCTGCCATTAGGACTGGTGTTAGTCAGTGATGAGATCTGCCACAGCACAAACAAACACGCTGACCTTTCGCATGGTCTCACCCTGACATTTACACCAGGAATTATAGTCTGGTCTGATAAATGAAATGTGATGGAGAGAGGGACCAGTGGGATGGCGGGAGGAAGAGAGGCAAACAAAGACTGATGAAAGTGAGAAAATGGAAGAAGAGAGCGATGGGGATGACAGCAATTAAAGGATCAAGTAATTTGTGGAGGACATGAGAGAAGACGACTCAGACTAAGTGGGATGTAGTTGATGATGACTGAGAGTATGGAGATGCGCTAGACTGATAAGAAATTATGGAAGGAAATGCAGCAGGTAATGCAATTAGAGAGACGGATGGGGAGGCAAAGCTGTTGAGTAATGAACAAAGAGGGAAAGGGGAGAAGTGAGCAGGCTGAACGTGAAGAAAGATGTCGAGAGAGGGAAGAAGAATACCCGAGATGTGTGTGTGCGCATGTCTACCTTTGTGATGAAGACACTGGTAATGCTTTCAGGATTGTCTCCCTCAGGGTTGGGCGGTCCAAGCAGCTGCTCCCCTTCCCCCTTCTCAAAGCTGTACAGGAAGGCTGGATTCAGGATGTGCTGCAGCACCTAAAACAGAAGGAACACAGGTTGTAATGAATGAACTCATTAATTAACTGAATTTAAAAAAAAAAAAATCATACATTTTTCACTTATTTGGGCTGATATGACAACCTAACTCCTGGTGCTCTAAGACCACAGACTACTACTGATTACTGCCTTCAAGAAAGAAGAAATTAATCAGCGAAATCACCTGGTGTGCTCTTCCAAACACTGAATAAATGGAAATCTGCATAGACTTAACTTTGCATGACACATAATTAAGTGATAAAATAGTAATCCACTCTACAATCTATTCTAAAAATCAAAGGGACATGTCCTTTTTTAGATTGATAACGGGAGGGAAATTCATTACAGAGGGGAAAAAGAACACGGGGGCGTGACAACAAACTTGAGGCACAGCAAAGTCAAATGTCCAAAACTGTGATTATGAAAAAGGTGTGACATTAAAGAAATCTTGTAAGAAATCATTTCTGCTCTTTAGATAAGACTGAGGAACCATAACACACTCTTTATGAAACCTGAAACCTACAGGGATTGTTGTCGGGGATATGACGACAACAAAGGTTTGGTTAGCTGGTAAAATGCAGAATAATCCAACCACAATATAGCTAACGACTGCATTTATTAAAGAAGCTGCTATTTGTTAATGAACCCCCCGATTTAATCCATCACAGGGAGAGGACAGGGCATCGCTCAGTGGAGAACGAGCTGTGGCAGCATATGTTCAAGCTCCTCCGCCGGCGCATTACTCACACACACACACTCTGCGCAATGCACATGCACGGTTAACAGACTCACACGGGCATGCAGAAACACACGCACCCTAAATGAAGACACAAAGAAAATGCATGGAGCACCAGCCTGTACTTCAGTCTCATCTGTTCCTATTAATTCAAAGCCTCACTGACATCAATCACTGTAGGATCACAGTGTATTTCTGTAATGCCAGTAGATGTTGTGCACTGCAGAGTTTGTGTGTTGGTGCATGTGTGCCTAAACAATACCTCTGGGCGAGTAGCCCAGATCTCGTTCTGCAGGTGTCATAATTATCCTAATTCCAATTTCCATACCTTTTAACAAATAACAAGTGTGTGTGTGTGTGTGTGTGTGTGTGTGTGTGTGTGTGTGTGTGTGGAGAAGGACTTTAGCTGCACTGCAACAACGCAACTACAAAAGAAGGGAGATAGTGGCAAGTATGTGTGGGTGGGTGGGGGGATGCGAATATGCAAAAAATGTATGACTTTCAATGTGAAGTCGCCACAGGAAGTCTGGCATGATAAACACTGCCAGTTCAACTGATTTGATAAAGTCTTTAAGTCTAATGGTCATTTAAGCACTTACTTTTTGTATCAGTGAATTATTTTAACACGCAGTTCAGTTAAAGCTGGGGTTGGTAATTCTGTTTAGAAACATTGTTAGTTGAACCCCTTCACAGTCAGTTAGCAATCAAAATATAAATGCTCTAAAAAAAAAAAAATTCACTTGTCTGCATCGACAGCTAGGCTGCAATATGTAATATGGGGGGTTTAGACAGAGCCCGTAGGAGATGCTACTTTTAAAATCTTGCTAGCTTTCCAGAATTACCAACCCCAGCTTTAAGAGCTAAAGGATCTTATTTAGCTCAAGCTCGTGACTCCATATAATCAAGGGAAGGGAATCTGCTTTAATAGAGTCTTTTGATTGATCTAGGTTTGCTTTTCCGGCTAAATATCACTTCTTGGGCAAGCTAACAAAAACAAAACAAAACAAAAAAATTTCCATCTTCCATTTGTCTTTGTTACTGCAAATTATTGAAATTAACTGTGATTAAATTTGATTGAATGGTACTTTCTTTTTATTTTCTCTCTCTCTCACACACACACACACACAAAAACACACACACAACAGAAGGCATATAGAGGCGTATAACAGGTAAAAACAAATATGTTTTTCCTGTTTAAACTTAACACTGCAGTTTGATTTCAATCTCTATTGAGGAGATGATTCGAGCACAGCATGTAGGCACATTCTGCTGCACTATACGTCACGTCGGCAACAGAAACAGAAATAGCAGAATGTAAAAAGGACATGCTGTTCCTCATAAATTTCACAGACTTGTTTGTTTGTGTGCTTGTCTGCTTGAACACAGGACATAAATAGTCAAATGCACTTGAACAAAAAAAGCAGCAAAAAAAGTGGTAAGAAGTGTAAGAAGTGTTAGGATAAAACAAAAGAAGCCATACAGCAGCAGCATGAGTTCGGTCTGTGCCATCACAAATGATTCATTGCTGCTGTCCCACACTGTCTCTCTCCCCCTCGTTTTTTTTCTTTAAGCACACCCCTCTCTGTGTCTTGCTTAAAGTGAAATATTCTCCCAGACCCCATAGATGCTACGCAAGAACCTCTAACTCTTAGACATACTGAGAATGGCGCGCACACACACACACACACACACACACAAACAAACAAACACACACACACACATTTTCCTGTGCTATTTATGCTTCTGGGAAAATGCTAAAGGCAATTATTTAAATGTCAGTGGTGGCAACACCCACACTCATTCTCTTGCTCATGACTGGTACACCAATCAACACAAACATAATCACACAGAAATACATCCTCTTTCTTTCTGGTCCTCTGTCTGTCTGTCTATCTCTCCATCCCACACGCACAGCTAGCATCTGCTGTGCACCAGAGGAGGACAATTAAGGGAAAAACAACAATATGGGCAAAGTACTGATGGGGGGGTGCGGGTGTTCCAGCTCCGCTTGCTTAGTGACTGAACTCTGAGTGGAATAAAAAATTCTAACACAGCGTTTTGTCCTGGGAAGACACAGCACAGCGTGTTGGCTGAACTCTCTTTTGCCTTTTTTGTTCTCTTTTTCTCCCACCGTCCATATGCCACTGAAGCAATGCAAAGTGAACATGAGCTAAAAGGGCAGACTGGACTGAACAACAACATAAACACAAGTGTTTGTCCTTGGATTTGGGAGTGTGGGTGCAGATGCCAGCTCCTTGTGTGTGTGTGTGCCTTTGTGTGTATTGCCACACAGCAATTTGGCTATGTGCTACAGTGTGCCAGGGCAGGCCTTCCCCGCTGACCCGTTTGTACTTACCAGCAGTGCTGTTGCTCCTCTGTGCCCAGTTGTGTGCCCGCTACAGCTGTGCAAAATGTGTGTTTGTGTTTGTCTGTCTGTGTGTGCGCGTAGGAGCGTGCATGCGGGAGAGTGAGCTTAATTAAAAAGCAGCCAGGAATTATTGTAATGCTTTCAGCAGCAGGGTCAGGTAGAGGGGACAGAAGCATTCATCTGTGAGCCTCTGAGGGTCTGGAACCAGACAAAATGACCTTCCCGACTCTATCAGAGAACTTCTGGTACAAAACACACCAACCATAAAAGTCACACAGATCAGGTCCCACACGGGGAAGCAAAGTAAGCCAGCTGAGCAGATGCTCAAAGAATTTTTGCAACGTAATTTCTAATGCATCATTAAATTTAGATGTGAAAAATAACTTCTCGTTTCAATAATTTAATCTATTTACCCTGCACAATGCAGCTGATTTTTTAATTAATTCCTGCATGTGCCCTTTGGTTTTTAATGAGCACATTTTTAGAAAGACCTCATTAAAACAAAAGAGTAATAGCAACTGTGCTAAAGCAAAAGAGAAACACAACAGCACAACAGCAGAGTCCTTACTCTCTCTCTAGACAAATTAATATTTAACAAGTTAACATTAATATTCAAATCTGATTTCAGACATTCTACACATTACATGTCATCCTCTACTTATTTCTAGGGGTGTGTCTCATGAATAATGTGATTGGTGGGATGATTTTTGCCCGAACAGCAATTCCAAAAAACAGTTTGTAACACGGTGGGAAAAAAAAAAGTCCCTGAGAGCTTTAGCTCAAGGCACACAGCCATAAACTGATTTTGCAGCTCTGCTTGCTCGTGTATGTACCTTAGCTTTAAGCTCATCGTTGAAGTGTGGGTCGTTGAACTCGACGAAGCGGAAGAACAGCGCCCGTTTCTGGGCGATGGAGTACTTCCTGGGAATCTCCTCCTCCATGTACTCCTTCAAGAATGTCATGTTGCATAAGAAGCGCCCTGTAAAGGCCCGCAGCAGCTGGAACATCAACTCGCTCTCTGAGTAGTTACACCTATCGAGCAGACAAGGGATCAATAATTCAATGTACAGATCAAGCTGTGTTTAATGTCAACAGTGACTGTACGACAGAACTTCAAAATAATCTCAGATGTCAATTTGACTTTGGTAATTAGCCTGTTTGGCACTTTTAGAAAAAGCTTTTCTTATCAAAAGAAGGTCGACTGAACACAAACACTCTTAAATTACTGGCTGGAGGGGTTGGGGGTTAATTGCAAGGTCTGAAATAAACATCTGCCACGTGCCTCTTGCACCAAGTGTTTTAGCACTTTGCCTGCGCTTTGACAGAGAAGAGAGGTGAAAAGTTAATTCATGATTTGAATGCCATTAAGGTAATTAAAGTTTGAAGCTGCACTTACTTTTAAACTTTGTTATTAACTTGCAGCCTTTATACAAGACAATAAATCAAACATATACAAAAAAAGATGCTTAATTGAGGTTTCAACGCTGTCCTGTCAGAACTGTTCATTTAGAGTTTTGCTGGGCCCAAAGGTTAATCAGCAGTAGCGGCTTCAAGAGGGCATATTGTTCCTCCTTCACTTTTTGACCAAGGTTTTTCTATTAAATGTCTATTTTCAGGTCTCGCAACAATTTTCTTTGACACTCTTGGCAATTTTCATCACCATTACAGTTTGAAAGAGTGCACATACTTGCAGTAGCTAAGCAGGCAGTAAGCCAGCAGCTTGGGCTCCTTCCAGTTGGTGGCAGCCATGTTGTCTTTGCGATGTCTCTCCTGGAAGGCCTCGCTGACCCAGACTCGCCTCAGCTGGCTGACCAGGGAGTGCTGCCCTGCCAGCCAACCTTCATCATTCTTCACTATGATACTGATAATCTGGGCAAAGAGGATGAAGAAGGAAAAAAAAACAGTGAGAGGTAATGTAATTACTGACAGTTATGAGGTTTTCAGATTTGGACACCGCTGAAACACATATAAAAATCTGACCAGACAAGATGTGGCAGTAGGGATTGTCAGGTTTAACTGATTTTACTATTAACCGTGATTATATATGTCACAGCAGGATAACTGTAAGAATTCTGTAAGCTATGGTATCTCTCATGACACATCATTTATGCGGGAGGCGCGGGAAATCTTTCACGAGTGGCGACGGGAGTCACATCATGTGTGTGGGTGTGTGAAGTCATACTGTGCGCAGCCTGTCACTTAACTTACCCGGCAAGTTGAAAAGCTTTAAATGGCAGAGTGAACTGATATTCCAGAGTTGTATCTGCCAAAGAAACGCATTAACTTACGTCGGCAGTGTACGATCATGACCAGGGTGTTGTGGTCAATGATAGATATAACATCTGCAGAGCCTGCTGCCAGAAAGTTGCTGCTAAAGACTCCAACATGACTAATGTGTCCCAACATCGTCGGGATAATCATTCACCCCTGCATGCTCAAGTCGAGGTAAAAACTACATCAGCTAAATGTATGACGCTGGCCCTAAACTGTTCCTCCAGAGCAACGTAAGTCCCCGGAGTTCACAGACAAACGGAAACTTACTCGCAGCAGGAGGGGGGAGAGAAGGAGGAGGAGGAGGGGCTCTCTGTCCCTCTCTACCTTTTGATTAAAAAAAACTTTACTGGCATGGAAGTTTAGTGAATAACATAATGTATAATAATATAAGCATAAGTAATATAATGTATATAAGTAATATAATGTGTGTGTATTTATAATAGATAAAATAGTGTCAATAACTGTGAAAATTGTAAAACCGTCTCTGACAATAATAGTGACACCAAAATCTGACATTGTGACTTCCCTGTATGCAGTTACAGGCAGGCTTAAATATTCTGAAATATACGAGGTGCTTTGTGTTTTATAGTTCATCTGTGTTTTTCCATCTGAGGCTGAGCTTTATGTCGTGGTGTCACCATTGAGCATCGCTAGTTCCAGTGACTGAAAAAATTTGCAGGAGCTCTACACACGGGTGAAAGGATGTGCGGGAAAACTCAAACCTTTCTGTGTAGAATTTTTTTGATAAATACCAGCGTTTTTTCAGTGAAGGATGCGGCTTTTCACCCCTGTTGACGGAGGTTTTTTGTGCGCAGCAGTCTTTACAAATGAGGCCCCAGGTGAGTAACATGCAAGATTCCACCAGAGAGAGTCTCACCTGAGGTTCTTGTAGGTGATCTCACTGACGTCCAGGCCGAAGAGCTCTTTGGCAGCGTGTTTGAAGATGTGCTCCAGGAAGCCTTCAGATCCTCGGCCCTCGTGCCTCACCAGCCCCACCTCCGCAGCCTCTCCCAGCCTGTGGTGACAGAATAGGTGACACATTTATCTACAGTAATTAGTTAAAATATTTATTTCTGTAGGTTTGAATCTGTTTTAAACAACATGTAGTGTAAACTAACAATATGACAAACAGAGGTAGAGAGGGGGAGCTAAATCTACACAACTTCATAGACCTGCCAAACCACAC
>JAPZDX010000014.1:15064804-15078080 GCA_029783625.1 Naso annulatus | reverse complement strand
GTGTTGTTAAGTGGTATTTTGAATTGAAGGGGTTTTAATGCAGTCGGTGGCAGTTTGTCAAGAAGAGGACATGTTGGGTGTAAATCACATTACATTCTGTTCCTTAGCAACAAATCCAGTGCATTGGTCTCATAAGTCGTGTTTTTCTCTAGACGTGACTTGGAGACCACCTCTGAGTCTCAGTGAACAAAAAAAAGTCTGTCTGCCATGTATTCTATGTCTGATATGTGCATCTGATTCAAATGTGTCACAAATACCCAAAACAAGCCTCTCTACATGGTCGTGTATGCAAAGGCAATGCCAGTTTCCAAGCTGTGACTTCTTAATATGACTTATTTATTGAATGATATCCAGAGCCTGAACGTATTTCATCATTTTGGCAGAATTGATTTTTAGACAAATAATTATATTATTATCATTCAGTCCACCCAGGCTGAAAAATACTGATGCACATCATCCAAGAACTCTCAGAGAGATTTAATGTGTGGGTTACCTCAGCGCCTCAGAGATCAGCAACCTGTGTGGACCTGTTTATTCACTCAAGAACTGTGTTCAGTGGTAGTGCTAGATGCCATTGGTTTCAGTGACCATTTGGCTTTTTGCATGTCATGTGTGGTCGAAATATTATCGTAAAAGAAAAGTGTGACATTTCCGGAAATATAATTATTTGCTTTGAGAGTTATAGTCAGAGATTGAGACGGAGTATCACACCTAAAGCTAGCAGCTAATTAGCGTAGCATAAAGTCTGGAACCTGGGAAAACAGCTGGCTTAGTTCTGACTAAAGGTAACAAAATCTGCCCACCAGCACCTCTGAAGCCAGATCTGTAATAACACCTATCCATGTCAAAAATGTGTACAAAATACTAAATGAAGAGACAGAATTGACTCTGCCGCACCCAAAACAAAATTCCAAAAAGTAAAACTTTTAAAACCGCATCAAGTAAGTTTTTATGTAGAATAAAAAACTGAAATGCAAAGTGTTGGTTTATTAGCTTTAGAGTCGCTCGTATCAGTAAAAAAACTTTTACATTGGGGTAGAACTTGTTTTGCCTTGTGTCCAGTCCTTATGCTAGGCTAAGCTAATAGCAGCTTCAGTTTACTGTACTGACAAGCGAGGGATAACAAATGTGTCATTTAACTCTTGATACAAACGCAAAAAAGAATATATCACAAAAGAGTGGCTGTTATTAATCAAATGGTATTATGTAATATAATCATTTGTTGCCAATAGTGTGTTGCTGCATTCATGTGATGTTGGAATAATTGGAATAACGAGTTTCACAGCGGTATAATTCACATGAAGTCTCTTATGTCGAAAAAGTACTCGGCTACTCTGAGATAATTTTGTAACACGAGTTGCCAACTTGATGTCATAAATTCAAACACGGCAGGCAAAGTTTGGTCAATGGTAAGAAACCTTTTATTTGACTAATGTATTGAATATCACCTTTTGATCAGATGTAATGTGTAATGTGGTATTAATGTTAACTGTCCATGTAGAGTGACCTAGATTAGCAAAAACCCAAATCTTCTTACATCCATGTTGTTCCCACTTCATGACCTCAAAGCTCATAAACACAACTAAGTCGGAGGAACGACCTCCTAACTGGGAAACTCAGATTATTCGGACATCACCGAAATGCAGCATGTTACATGGACCCCTGAAAGATATCGAACCCAAATATTATTTAAAAAGGCTGTTTTATATCAATCTGGCTTATGATGTTGTTGTTTTTTGTTTGCTTGTCTTATTAGGCGGGGCTGGTTTCCCTCATCTTACTGCACACCTTATACTGAGCCACTGATGTCTAACAGGTAAGAAAACATTACAGCATTCTAGAAAAACAAAAATTAATTTGTTTTTGCAGCTGATGTTTAATTGCTGATCCTTTGTACCATATGTTTTAGCAGCAATCTGGGCACGCCGGTGCGTCAGCTTAGCATAAGCAGTCTGCCAGAGCAGGAGGAAGAGGAGCCGGTGTTGCTGCCCCCACCAGACTACAGCGACAACGTCCCGAATAGCCACTCAGTCCACTCAGCGCCCTCGCCACAAAACATGGTCAGTACCAGTACTTGCCTAAGCATGCACTAACCACATGTCAAGATAAATCTTGACATTTTATTAACCTAAATATTCAGGTGGGGCTTCGATACATACTCAGCTTCTGATGATGGGATGTCCATTTATCTGAAGTGTGAACTAAACAAAAAGGCACTTTTAGCAGCAAAACCCAATATGTATTTCCTCTTTGATTTATTTTGTTTAATGAACATTACTGAGTGGTGGAAACGGCAGCTCATCAATATGTTCTGTACAGTTTTATGATGTTATATTGCAGGAAGTTTAGGTATTTCATGTGGACACCAGTGTGCTGGAAAGTTCTTTGCGGTGCTTTATCATGTCAACATGGCTTAACGTGGCTTTAATGTTGGGTGATTTGCCAAGTAACATACTGACTTGTTGTCATTGTCAACAAACACTGTTCTTTTTTTAACATCCTTTAAAAAAGAGATGAGGTGCTAAGCTGTTGGTCTCGTGGCTAATAGAAGCTGGTTAATAACGCTTTAAAATGGGGATTCTTATTTCTTTAATTACATGAAAATGCAGACAAAACCAATGAGTGCTATGTTGTAATAAAACCAGAATCTTTTCTTTCATTGCAACAGTGAATCACAACTTACCTACAAGCTGAAAATAGCAAAAGCAGACGTACTGTAACACCAAACCCGACAGACAGAGTTAGCGATTAGCTTGTAAACTTGTTGGAGCACTTAGCAGCTATCCAGACAGGGATTTCCCTCAAGAGCTCCTGGAAACTAAAAAAAGACCTAAAAAGAAGCAAAAAAGAGAATGAGAAATTGAAATTACATTCCTCACTTGCCACATTATTAACGTTATTCCGGATGAACGCTAACGTTTACTGTAACTGAAATAGGGATTTTTAAAAAAATAAAATTTTTGCTAGCAACGTCACCAGATTAACTTAAAAGATGATAGATGATGGTAATATGCCAGTGTTGTGTTAACAACTTGTGACATTTTTTGTGTAACAGAAAAAATTTCTGTACTGCTCCTAGCTAATACCCAATTAATGGTAGAGCTGTTAAGCTAAAGAAGGAAATAAAGTAGCATCTGCTAACAGAGATGCAGTGTGTCGTTACGAAAGCTAAGATTTACGTGTCTAACCAAACCAAATCCAACTAGATAGAGGCAGTTTAGTTTACATCAACAGAACTCGTCTCATTTTTTAACAGTCACCACTGATGTGCCTTCAGGCCAGGCACCTCCACTTGTATTTGCATGGCTAACTGTAGGCTAGATGACTGTGGTTGTGCTAGATAGCTGTCATGTTTGAATGTGTTTGAGGGGGGCGATCCCGTGTTCGCATAAAGTCATGTTTCCCCTTAGCATGACTTTATTGCCTTCTGTTAGTCATTGTACTCTCTACAGTTACACCACAAATCTCGTCTTATCAAAATAACCCTGCTACATTGTCATCACCTCCACACCCTTAAAACATAGCCCTGCCAGAAACACACCTTAATTCCTCTAATCAGTTTGAGGAAGCATGTTTTATTTATCCAAAGGGTTATTTCCCAAAAGGATATGTGAGCCTTAAGGATATGATGTTTAGATTCTACAGGACACATTTTTGCACTTTGCCACTGTGTGTAAGTGAAAAGGGTAGAACAGACCACAGAGTTGTTGGCTCAACTTTTTTTCCGAGACATCTGAAAAATGCTCCCAGCCAGGTTTAGCCAGGTTTACTGTTCAGGAATGGAGAGATGGAGGAGAAGAAGAGAGTTACGGAGGGAGACATAAAGGGCAAAAGGGTACAGACACAATTTCGTTTTGTGCCTGCACTGTGTCAGCTGATTGAGAATGAACTACTAGCTGTCCAGCCCCAGCAAGCAAGCCCAGGCACACTTCTTTCTCTCTTATCATCACCTTCCTCACTGCTCTGTCTGTACTCAGTGTCCTTTGTGTCTGCTGCCTCAGGCTTTTAGTATGAAAAAAACCACAGCGAGGAATATATGTTCCCAACAGGAGTGATCCCACTGTTTTTTACTTCATCTTATCCTCAGATTTTTTTTTTTTAACATGGACAAAAACTTAAATAATACCACTTACAAAAAGTCCTTGTCCTCCCTTTTGAAAATTGGTGTAGATGGCAGATGGCTGACTGTGCTCTTTACGTTTGTTATTGTGACTGTGGAGCAAAGGTGGACCTCGTCACCGTGGTGTTATATTGTTCCCTGAGCTCACCCTCTCAGGCAGCATTCAAATTTCCTTTCCTGTAGCAGGTTGCCTAGGTTGAGGTGTGTCCGTTTTAGTGACTGGTTTAAGTACTGCAGTGATCTCGTTACTCTGGGATCAACTGTTTGTATTGTCTTTTTTCAGTTCAATAGGCTGTTTCTTTGCTAAATAAACAGCACTAACATAGAGGTGAGTGTTGATATTACTGCAGATTCATGATGTTTTACAAAATTATTTTAAAAATTGAGTTTATTTGTAAAAGTTTTTCTAATGTTTGTAAGTATTTGGCAGTTTCACTTTAATTGTCAGTATACCTAAGGATAAAAACAAAGATTCTTAGTGACGTTTAAGCCTTTTCTGCACAAAAAAACCCCAAAACTAAAAACTCAAATGTTGTCGTGTTAACAAAAAAACCAACAACAATAATGATGATAATAATAATAATGATGATAATAGAGTGTTGAGTCAGAAATGTTTGAGTTTGTTTAGGATGAGGTGCTTCCTGTAAGACTGAGCTATGGGAATAAAAGTCTCCTCACTATGGCTGCATGTGATGACTTCTGGGTGTTGTCTGCTCTCTAATGGAAAAGCAGGGTAGTGCATGTTTTTCTGCTGATTTGCGATGACGTTCATTTGCTCGATAACAGATTTGAAAAATAGAACAAACTCTATTGAGGTACTATAGCAAGTATATCCGTTTATCAGCATCTGTGTGCACTAAACAAATGATAAAATCTTTGTTTAAATGCACGTCCTCCTCTGATCTAAGACGAAAATATCGACAACTCTAAACTCATGCTCTGACTTTAGTTCCAGTGAAATTTTTATTAACCGCTTTAACATCCCTGTAAAACTTTCTTTGCGGCTTTTTATAGCCAAATATATGTTGCCGTTGCCCTCCAGCACATTCCTCAGGTATTTTGTATTCCTCAGCTTTAACGTCATGCTCATCCGGCTCTGTGGAGGCAATACGATTCTCGTCGTCCTCAGGTGACAGAGTGCGTCTTGCCAGCCTTTCTACATTGTCTAGATTCCAGACTTGGCGAGGCCTGAAGTTGAAGCTTAGGTTCACGTCAAAGGACGGTGGACAACTGTTGATGAGAACTCCTATCAACTGGTCTGGCAACACTGATTTTCTTCACAGCTGGAGGGAGGGCGTGGGTTCGTGGTGACTGTGGTGGTGTTGTAGATCTTTAAGGGTCTTTTCTTCTGTGTTTTTTTGATAACAGGTTTCTTTGGTCAATGGGACTGCAAAGGCTCCCTTTCTAGGGTGAGTGATCTAATTCAACTAACAGCTCACGGCTTTTCACACGGTTGTGTCTGTAATTAAAGGTTGGCTGATGATCAGCCGATAATGAATTTGGTCAGACCGGCTGCAGGATTATTTTTTATCTTTTTCTTCCTGCAGAGGAGGGAATCCGTTTGCCACAGTCAAGCTGAGACCGACTGTCACGAATGACAGATCAGCGCCAGTCATCTAACACAGAGGAAGAGGATTTTCACCGCTGTCATGCCTTCAGGGGGAATCATGCGACATGTGACCCATGCCACACTCTGAATATCTGAATATCACAATCTGACATTTCTCCAGCCTGCATGCTCAGTGCCAGTCTGCTCTATTAAAGAGGTCCATTGTTTCTTGACACTAGTGTGTTTCACCTAGTGTGTGTTTACATCGACCGCAACAGGGACACACTGCGTAAATACTTGTAGTTAAAGAAGTAATTCTCCCCAAATGCATATTTTGACTTTGTGTCGTCACTGAAAGTTGTAATCAAATTGACACATCCATTGCATTTCCCGTCGCTGCGTCACAACATAAGCCGCCTTGTGTTTCAGCAGTGAGTTCTTGTCATGTAAAAGCAGTATAACATAAGACAGCTCTGAGAAAGACAGCCAACAGTAAACAGTGAGACTGATAGGGGTGAGAGAAAACTGCATGCATGCTCCTTTGTGCATTGATGGCAAATTGGAATCCATCGCGGGAAATGGTGGACCCAGCCTCCGCAGATAAAAGCTACTTACTTTAGAATATAGAGAGGTAATTATTGAATGTTAATATATTGCAAAAAATGCTGACCGTGAGTACTGCAGTAGCCAGAAAATGGTCTGGTGGATAGGGTTATTCCTATTGGAAATGCCTCGTACACTGCCTAAAACACTGAATCGGTGAGCAGCAAGTACATGAATCTGTGCACCACTGCAGGAAGGAGAAAATGTTGTTGGGACTTCTCAATTTAAGGATTACAACCTCACACTTAAGAAAATAATTTAACTAAGACCCTTCTCCCTTTTTTAAGTACTGATAGGAACTTTCGAGCTCGTTGCAAATGGACGTGTAAAAACCAAAATCCGTTTCTTGATCTTTTTACAACATTCCAGGGACGCCAAAAACCCAGAGAACACCCTTCCGCCTGAATCCAAGTGTTTTGCTCACTTTCATTTTGCAAAAGGTGAGCAAAAGTAATAAAAGGGACCACCTGCCTAGGCCTGCACAAGGATTTTGAAAAAATTGAGGGACATTCTGTGCCTGCTTGTATTGTATTTGACGATGTAAACCGCCTTCAGCATTCTAATACGACACTGAGATAAAACTGCCGGGGCGTATTTTGTGTCTGATGGTTGAAATATACCGATAGAGTTGCTGCTGACATGCTAACAATGAGCTCAAACCTGATTCTTCATTTTAGGGTGAACTGCTCCTTTAAGGTGGTTTCCGTGAAGGGATGCTCAGACATTGTCATACGGTCCTTTCGGCCTTGTTTGTGCTGCAGTCAGTGCAGTGTATGAATACAGGCTCAACAGATCCAGGTGTAAAAACTCGCTACATGATGGGAAAAGACCAGGGCCCAGGTTGTCTTCCTGACTTACTCCAAGATATATATTGGTATTTCTATTTTTATTACTTATTTTTGTCTTTCTTTTAAAGAGGCATTGTAATATATGAAGGTTGTAAGAATGAAGGGAGAATGGAATGTTGGGTAAAAGGGTTTGTTGTTGGAGCGATGGCAAAACGGTATGTTGCTGTACAAAATGACAAGGCTATTTATATACAGTGCGTTTGAACACAATGTGTATATGGATATCGGATATTTAAACACAATGTGTGTATGGAGGCCTGTTCCGTAAAGGTGCCACTTTGAATACAGCAGCCACTGTGCTCATGATCTCACACTGACTTTGATTTGACGGCTGGTCTGTATTTTTTAATGGGCAGAATGACCTTTTGATGAAGGTAACATTTTTATTTTTTCACTCCTCATGGTTTCCCTGTTGTTTATGTAGATTCTGTGTGCAATGCAGTGTATACAAAACAAACGTACCTTTGCTGGTAGCATTTGCATTGTATGAATAAAGTGGGCCATTGTTTGAAATCTACAAAGTAGACTGTTAACTTTTTAATGAGTTTTTCTGCCACTTATTTGCTTTCCTGAATGTATATGTATGATAAACTGATTGATGAAGCAGTTTATTGATCTTTATGGACCCACTGATGTTAAGTGTGCAAGTGAACCCATCATATTGACAGTTATTGCTTCATGCTTTCTTCAGAGTAACCTACCTTGCCACGGTGTTAAAGTCTTTTTCTCAATAAAACATGGTAAAGTGCAAGTGTGCATAATGTATGTTTAATTTTGTGTTTCCTGTCCCTTGTCTCTGTGACAGTTTTTTTTTTATGTTTCTGTAAATTAGATGCAGAAAAAGGAGTTTTTAAGGACCCAAAAGGCAAAGTCGTTATTGGACAACTAGTCATACGCAGGTGGTGTGTGAAATGTGACAAGCAAACAAAACCTGACAGGGAGAATGCAAAAATTCAAAGATGAGAGAGCAAAGATAAGTCAAAAACACTTGGAAAACGTTGGATGTCACTGCCCAGTGTTGATCCCAGTGTCTGTGAGGGGAACCCCTGGTACTTGGCACCAGAGGTAATTTAAAAGTCAGTACAATCAGGCAACTGATATGTGGTCCCTGGGCCTAGTATTGGCAGAACTGATTTCAGGGCTCTCTCTCTACCTCGGCCAGTCGTTTATGATATTTTACACTTAATCGGTGAAACTGACGGCCCACCACCAGAGCATGTCCTGGACCATTGGTTGGACACTGAATATTACTTTAACAGAACAAACAACGGCAAGGAGTGCTGGACCTGCAAGACACCAGAGCAGGCCATTTGCAAGACAGGGGACGACAAAACGGACAAAAATGATCTCAACTTTGGGTGTCTCAATGACCTTGGAGGAATGATGGTGACTGATGAAGAAGACCAGAATGAGCGGCACCTGCAGAACGATTTGATTAAGAGAATGCTGCACCTAGACCCTAACCAGCGTATCAAACCCCTGGAGGTACTTCAACATCCATTTTTAACTCAAAACCTCCAAAAGCGCTCTAACTGCAACAGCTTCTGCAACACCCTATTTTTGCAGAATTGGCTAACGAGGGCAGACCTGAACTTGTGTGGGTTTCCTGTGGGTGCTCTGGTTTCCTCCCACACATATTTTTATTTGTTGTAATTAATTAATTGTTTAATTCTAACTTACACGGGGCCTCCCACAGAACTCCAGTTGTGACAAAGCTATTACGATTTTTTCTGTTTTTTTTTTGGAAAGCGAATCTAATGACAACATGCGAAACGCCTACTTCTGTTTTTAGCCTTATGGAATCCCAAATAAACTGTATGTTCTAGTATGCACTGGTATTTCTGTATTTCAGTTCGTATGTGATTTACCCTGCACCAGCTGGCACCTAGATGAAGCACTGCTGTGCACAGGGATCTTCAAGTTTTGTTCATGATTTTTCCTGTATTTATAATTTTTAATGTCATGTAAATTCAATAAAAATGGAAACCAAGCTGCATCTGTAAATTCTATGTGTTTTTCAACTAAAACTCCCAAATTGTTGGAAGGAAATTTAACTCATAATTCACATGAGTTTCCAGTTTTTGTTCCATCCATTCAGTAAGAAAGTAATCTCTTATAGTGTTTGTTTGAAATCCTTTCAGAGGAGAAGAGATTGATACGTGTTTGTGTTTGTTCATGAAGAAAGAAAGCGAAACAATTATCTGCGTCAACCAGTTTATTAGAGAGGGCCTGGATGATTAACATACCTTACTGGTTTTATATGTCCCCAAAATAAAAACAAGCTGCAGAGTTTAACGTTCTTGGCCATGAGCCCAGTGTAGTGAAGTTAACAAGTTAGTGCAGGAATATTTCACTGAAAACATCCTCTAAAGAATGATAAACACTGGGGCCCATTTTCAGAGAGCAGGTTTAGTGAAAACTCTGAGTTTGTAACCCTGAAATCTGGAAAATTCTGAGTTTTCTGTTTCAGAATGCAGGTAACTCAAATCCAGAAAAAAAGGGTAATTCAAGCCTGTTACAGAAAGAGAGGTAAACTTAAGCTCTGAGTCAGTTGCTATGGAAACTGGGTCTGTGACACCAACCTGTTTCAGGTTTTGTTGAACAAAGCTCACACCTTCTTACAGAGATGATTCAGTCGATACTGAAGCACATTAATTTGCAGAATTTTGTCTTTAGAAACTTTGCAATCCCCATATTTTTTTTTCTGTTTCCATTTTCCAACATGTCTGCCTGCAGTGAGACATTTAGGTCAAATTACTGCAACAACAGGCGATTAATTAAAACAAATCTTCATGAAGCTTTAGACACATAAGTCACGATCAGTCAGCTATAAACTCTCATGCTGAGACCTGTCACACAGAGAAAACATTTCTATCATGTTATCAAATCATTACATTGATATTAGAGGTGATTAAGATGAGTTTGGTGCAGCCAGAAAGACTAAGGCTGTATGAGTGGACTTTTCATAAGCAGCAATGACTGTTGTATGGTGCGAGGTCACGGTGATAGAATGTCATTTGTCCGAATAATTATAATCTAGTAAAAAAAAATTGTATAATTAATGTGAAGAGTAGTGCAGACTTAACTGTATAACAATCAGTTAATCAAATTTTATTTGTATAATATTTTTCATACAGGTGAGAGCAGTTCAAAGTGCTTCACGCAAGATCGATAAGATAACAATATGACAGAAGAATGTAGGCAATAAAAACTGTTAAAACAATTGAGCAATGTAGAGACTAACACAAAAGGCAATAAAATAATAAAAGAAAATAAAAATATTAAAAATAAACTAATAAAATACGTTAGAACCATAAGAGGAATTCAGCAAAAATGTGAAACATGAAAAGACTTTAGACAGTAAAAGTTAGGCAATAAAAAAAAAAAAAAAACGAGATTAAAGCAGATGAAAATAAATGCATAATATAAATAAAACTCAGGTCTTGTGAACAATGAATGTGGGCTATGCTGAGCAAAATAATAGTGTTCACTTACTGGCTCCTTTCTCCACTGCTGATTTTCATGATACATTTCATGATCCACACGTAGGCTACTCATAGTTCTGTCAACATGGGACTTCTGACTTTGTTTACCTGTTGCCAAGGTGAATCACAGTATCACAGCTCCATTGATAAGGGCTTTTTCTTTTCCCCACCCATGCACTCAGCTCAGGCTGAACTGATTGAACTAATTCTGATCCACTGTTCAGAAACTGAGTTTCCCATCTCAGGCTCAGCCAACTCAGTTCTCAGGGTCAAAAGGGGTTAAAAGGCTGCAAGTGGCAGGTGTGAAAAAAACTCAAGGCATTTACAGAAAGAGCTTAAAAGATTTTATTTATTTTTTTAAAGGAGATCAACAGATACAAAAATGGCTAGATTGCTAAAACAAGTGATAATGAGAAATGCATGCCTACATCAAGGGTCTGCAATTAGTGACCACAGATCAGATGCACCCTGCAGGACAATTTCATACTGACCTAGGCTATTAGTAGTAGTAGTAGGATTAGTAGTAGCTGTTGTTGTTGTTGTAGAAGCAATTAGAGGGATAAAATCTGTACAATTTGAGCTTTTTATTTCACAAAACAAGCTTTAACAAGCTCCATCTATCTGTGCATCTTGACAACAGGCTATAAACACTTTGCATGAACTATACATTACACTGGAGCACACTTTACACCCACAAGTGTGCACATATGTGACCGGTGTCTGTATATCCGAAAATATACAGATAGGCCAAGTGTCCAACGCAAGGAAATGCATTTCGTTATATGTAAACCATGGGGAGAAAATACCTGTTTGGCCTGTATCAAATATCAAACTGATCAATTTTACTGTCTGGCTGTATTTCCCATCAAACTACTGAAGACTATCTGACTGACAATCCTTGATATCCTCTTGACAGTCCACATTAGCAGCTGAAATGAGGGAAATGAGTCTCCTCACGTCATTGCACAAGTGGCCCACACAAGTTACCTCGGCACAGCAGCGCCCCCTGCTGGCTGTAAAGGCCACAGGCATCCCCCTGCGATTGAAGCAACCAATCGGATTGATGTTACAGCAGCACTTCCTGTTTAATGTAGGAGCGAATTTACAGTATGATGTGAATATCACACAGCACGGGACGCATTGATCCAGTAGAGCTCAATGAACAGGGGCGGCATCCCACCTGCGCCGTTTCACAGTGAATGAGAGGAAGCTCGAGGTTTGTGTGTTTTGACTGTTCATTCGCTATTTACAGGAGGCTAAGCCCTGTAAGCCAGCACCAGCAGCAAGCTGAGTGTTGTCGTTTAAGCCTAAAGCTGTTTTTACTGAACGGTGTAGGTAATTTACGCGTTTTACAGTGTAACGATAACGTACATTTGCGTCTCGTGACATTCACACCTGCAGTTTACCAGGGCTCATTTGTAGCTCGCGACGTTGTTACGGTGCTAATAAGCCGCTCTGAACGTACAGTAACAAACAGCACGCATAAACATACTGCAGAAGTTTACCTTTGCCTCGTCATTTCAGCACTTTCAAGGTGTTTGTGCATGTATCTGTTATGACTTAAGTATTATTTTCTCATTATACTTATATTTCAGTATTATATGTAAGCTGAATGTAAACCTTAGTGACGTCGGATACGCCTTTTAGCAACAGCATCCCTGCGGCTTACGCAAGGTTGGGAAATGGAGAACAGTCAAGTCTTTAGTGTATGCATTGTTTTGTTTATTTTTGCCACCCAGGCTCAAATGCTGTGATGGTTTCAGGATTAAAACGGGTCACTTGCTTGGAGTACAAGTAGTGTAAACAGAGGACACAGTGAGTCTGGATCATGGATCAGTGGAACCTCAACACATGACCCTGATGAATGTGAGCAGTTCTGCTCTAAATGAGGTTTAGATGTTTTACACACCCAGTTTCCATGAAAAATGTCGCATATTACACATTTAAAGCACAGATGTAAACGATTAAATGACTAGAAAATGCATTTCCTGCTAAAAAAGTAGTGTGAATGCTGAGAGAAATTGTGGTGCATAACTGGAAATGCTTAAATGTGAAGAGAGTTGATAAACAATTATTTTGCAGTAAGAGTTGTTCTGATACCGATACCAGTATTGGAAAATGACACAAATACTGCTGAAAATGCTTTTAGTGATATTGGCAAGTACGCCAGTCTGCGCACCAATCTGGTGCCATGTAATAAATCAGCCACAAAAAGGTACCCAGCACACCAGTGGGCCTGCCGTGGTAGTCTGTGTTCCTCCCAGCCCCACTGTCATTTTCCCATATTTAAAACCAAGACTGACGGGTGGATGGTAAAACTGCATCCTGCATAGTAAAGGAAAGTTCTGTGGCATTTACGTTATCTGTATGTATTTGTTCATGTTTTATAAGGGTTATAAACCCGAGCCAGGCCATACAACGGTGATATTAACCATATCACATCCTTAGAGGATTAGTAGTGCACAACAGTAAAAAATAAAAACACTTTATAATTTTACGTGTTGGTATGGAGTCAGTACTCAGTATGGAGTCACCCCCCGGTGCCCTTATGTTAGAAAAAGGCAGCAAAAGTGCCCTCTTGGATGCCTCTGTGGTAGAAAACACATGATGAAACGCCTTCTAGGGTGCCTTTCCAATGGACAAAACGTGTCAAAGTGGGCAATGACGTTTT
>JAPZDX010000014.1:15010744-15020749 GCA_029783625.1 Naso annulatus | reverse complement strand
TTATATCGAGCACTGGGGGAGATCCAGCCTGTGCAGGAGGTTTTGGTTTCTCCAATTAACAGCACGAGCAAGTTCCCACTGTGCAAATGAAGTGCTGACCATTCGGGCAAAACTCAGTCTGACGCTTTCGATGGGGTAACTTAGTGTAAATTTTTAGAAAACGTGCAACACATTTCTTTGAGACAAATTTTACAGATAAAATACCACAATTTACAGTTTTATCATTACTCAGACCAAATAAATGTAGACTCTGCCTATGCTGGCTTAATATAATTTCATTCTAGCTCTTCATGGCAATAAGACATACAGTAAATTGTCTTCTCTTGCCTCTTATTTACAGAATTGACCTGACACTTAAATGCCTTGCATTGAATCTGCAGTTTGCACACAGCCTAAAGGCAGAATAAAGCTCAGGCTGAATATACAGTCTGTCCCTCGTGTGTTTCACTCAAAGACTGCATCACTTTCTCTGCCAGGGTGGGTGTGATGAAGCCAGTGAGGAGTGCATTTTATATGATTGACAGGGAGTCAATAGCTTTATTGAGGAAGTTAGGAGGGTGGTAATACAGTAAAAGACTTGCCACTCATTTTTAATTTGAAAGAAGCCAGTAATGATATTCAGCCACAAAAGTAAGTGCTACCACTCTCTCAAGTGCCCCTCCAGTGGTTTCATCATAAACACATGATGACTTTCTGCGCTTTGGTTCCCCACCACCTACAGCAGGTGCCATTTTTACTATTTCCACCCCTGCCCCTCAAACATCCTGAGTCCACCACTGCATTCATGTATAAAAATCACTAGTAGATGTTGCAGCTGGTAAAGGTCGAGGTAATTTGTAATGACTTTCCCCACTGCTGGGCAGCTTTTTAATTTCCCCCCTTAAGTCAATAAAATCTCATTTTATTTAACTTCTAACAGTACATTATCATTTATTGACTGATTTTATTTAGATATTAAGCTTAATCTCCAATGTAGTAGTAACTTAAGACCAAAAATTATTTTACCGGGATAAAAAGCGTCTCTAAAATGTAGTCCAGTATAAATAGAAAGTAACAGCAATTAAAGCAGACGTGCATCAAAATGTATGTTTAATAATCAATATAACTGATTAGATGTACTTGCTTTCCACCACTGCTCACATGTGTTTCCATAACTAGAACACACCTTTTGAAGAGCACAACATGTTAAAGTGCTATGGAAGAAAACTGTAAAAAAAAAAAAAAAAAATTTAAAAGTAGGGGTTTTTTTGTTTGTTTGTTTTTTAAAATGATAATAGTAATTCTTTCACTATAAAGTTTGGTGACTATGCAATATTTCCCTTGTATTAAGTGAAGTACAAGTGCCTAAAAACTGCGCTTACGGTAAGCACGTTCCCTGGTGCAGTTTGATGAAAAGCAGCTTTGGCAGACAAAGGCGTTTCCCTGGCAGAGCGTCCGCAGTAGCCGATCTGAGGAGTCTGCTGCTTGCAGTGACCCAGCAGAGAAACTCTGGGAGGGGATTGAGTTTCTGTGGCAGCATATTTGCAGGACTTGTTTCAGTGAAGCACATTTATTCACAAGTGTATCACAGAAAATATAGGTCACTTCTATTTCTGCTGTGGCATGAGTGAACAGACTCCCGCTCTCAGGTGGAGCATTAGAGAAATTTGTAATCATAAAATTATTTCACACACAAAGTCACTTAAAAATCTACTGACACTGTGTAGCTCTCAAAATATTCACCAACTCATTACAAATGCACATTTTAAACATAAAGTTCAAAATGTGATGGTGGGGGTTGCGCTTCACCCTCTCCAATTACAGACATTCATAGCCTCTCTTGATGGGTTTCAGCCCTGCTGTGAGATATTTGTAATTTAAACCTGATATTGAAGAAGGGCAGGAATAGTTACAGTATCCATGGCTGAGTCATTTGAGGTGAGAGACCTCATTTAACCACAGCAAATGTGAAAGGCCAAAGATAACTTTTACAGAGCTTTTATGAAGATTTTCAAGCTAAAGCAGAGCTGTTGCTAATATATTTAGTTGGAAATCACACACACTAAACCTCTGAAATGAAGGAAGTGACTTATATGACAACATGTAAGCGATCACATCGATTATGTGGAAATAAAGCTGCAGACACAAAACATTTATTATATTTTCTATATGTTTTATCATGACTTGTACAAACAAAATCTGCTGATGTTTAAATGTCAATTTTATGAGTTATTATTCACAGTATTATCTCAACGCTGCCCCCAGACGTACAGTAGAGGCACTACAGCCTGCTGCCGTCATGAGAGCAAATATGGGCATGGAAAAGACCCCATGGGTCCACATTTAATTTCACTGTTTGGTGCAGTGTGAGAACTGGGTGTCATTATGCAACCAGTGTGTTAAGATGACAACAATAACGGCGATGAAGATGATGAGGAAGATAATGGTATCAGTTTTCAGTGTTTCCCAGTATAGCATCACAAATAGTTTCATCACCATATGGAGAAACGGTCTGCATAAGTGTAAGAGGACCAGAAATAAAACCTGGCGTTCAGCCCTCAGCTGAGTGTAAGCAGATGATGACGATGTGCTTTTAAATGAGAGCGTGTCAGTGAATCCCGCTGGTTGTCCGGTTTAACCCCTCTCCCCTTTGGCACTGGAGCTCACAGTGAAATTTTCAGTCTTATTATCATGTTTTCATGATGTTTTTCATATTTACTTCTTCCTTTTTACAAATTCTGACAGAGACTGACTTAAAAATCCACAAAAATGCAATTAACTTTGCAAAATGATACACTTATAAAAAATATATATATATGCTCCACTGGACATATTTGCAACACTTAAGCCAAAATATACAGAAACTTTAAAAATACAGGAGTGGAATAATGCTTTTTTTTTCTTGGAAATAATGACAAAAGACCATAAAAATGCAGCTAGAGGCTTAAATTTTATTTTGTTTATTAGCAACAGGAAAATAACATGAGGTCTTTAACATGGACTTTATCTAAACTATAAATTACAACTGAGCTGGGCATGATCACTTTCTGCAGCCGCTAATCATTTTCTACAACTCAGTTGGTCGATATGTTTCAAACCGTCTCTGTCCACAAAGGTTGCAATTACATAGAGCCAAACACAAAAACAGAGAAATGGTAATTATTGAGAAAAAATCTTGTCACAATGTGTGTAAAATCAAAAATGTATTTGCATGTAAAGTTACTTGCATGAGTTTGTTAAAGCAGGTTTAAAACATCACCATCGCTGGCGATAATCAATCACAGCAACTAGACTTTTGAGACACTGGAATGCCAGGAAAGTCATTGCAGACATTTTACGCATGTCATCTGCGCCCAGGCTCGTTTTCACCAAAACGGCAGAGTTCAGAGGGCACGCGTGGGTAATCAATCACCCTGTGGTGTAAAAGTGCAGGGTGGCCTCACAGTCATGACATCACATTGTACACTGTTAATAATCTTATTAAGACAGCCTCACAATACTTCAGAGGACAGGCTTACTGTTGCTTAGATGGTACTGCACAGAATATATAACAGCCATTGTAATAAAGATGCGATTAAAAAAGCTCAAGCTTTGAGTAATAAAAACACTTATGTGTCTCATGAGAAAAGTCATGATACAAAGTCAAACATACCGACATTATGACACAATCGTGGAAATAGGTTAATAGCAACAAAGCAATAAAAAAACCATAAACAAAGCTGTCTGGAAAGAGAACTAACAGCTGTAATAAGTTACACTACGGAAACCTGCTCTGTCGTGAAATAATCTGCAACACGCATGGTAGAAGTTTACCTCAATCTTCTCTCCTTGTTGCTCTGCACAGTTTAGCAGATCCAGACTCCACGGCCACAGAGTACGTTTCACCCAAATCAGCAGCATATATTATTAGCCCTATGCAATATCAAGCACTTTTGCATAGGCCTACACTTGGCCTACCATTTAAGCATCTTCATTTATGTGCATATAAATAGACCAGCTCTGTCTACTGGACACATTTTTCGACCCACCGCTATGACTGCTTTGCACACCGTGTCTGTTACATCGCCTATGCATCATATTTCGGGAGAGTGAAGGTATATAAGCTTGCACGGAGGCTGGAGGCTTCACTGCAGTGAGCAGATTCATCTGAGCGAATCCACTTCAGTCTAGGTAGACTTAACCCCAAGGTGAGTTTCACTGAGGAGCTGCAGACGTTTAAGAACCGCTGCCTGATTCAGACTGTCTCAGGGCTTCGACTTCATGGGACATTATAAATGGAGGAAAGGGGCCAGATTCTGAACATCAGCTCAGAGTTTGGCTTTGGACTAACTGAGGAACCAAATGGGGAAGAAAAAAAATCTATTTGCCAACCAACCAGAGCTGCAAAGGATATTTGATCTTTTGCCTCGGAGGGCTTGGTTTTGGAGAAATTGGACTACCTTTTCTGATCATTTGTGCTTTATCTTTTGGGGCTACCAGAGAGGAATACTCACAGAGAGGAACTATGAAGTGTACTGCATGGCTTAATGACGGTTAAATGTAGTTCTTGAAGTTTAAATTCTGTATTGTAAGGTGCAGTGAGAGATTTTAACACGCTCACTGTAGATTCAAAGTAAAACTGCTTCATCCTGTCTGATTTTTGCTGCTGCTGAACTGATCTCTTGTCCTCTGTTCTCCTCCCTCAGTTGAAAAATGGCATTCGCTGGACTCCTGACTGATGCTAACATCACTGCAGCCCTCGCTGCTTGCCAAAGTAAATGACACCACGACAACCGCACAGCAGGCGTTTTGCTACACGTCCACAAAATCAGTCGAAAGGATCTGAATTAGTACTTTACATATTTGTAGTTTGCAGAATTCAGTTGCTCATGCAGAATCACATTAGTCACTGCGAGTCACAGGATGCTTCTTGCATCTTTGCTGAATTAACGCTTAAGGAATGTCTTTGTTAACACATCTAGAGGCTGCATCCGTAATGCAGCCAGCACGCAGAACATGGCTTTAATGTCATCTATGTATGCCTTGGCATACAGAGATGTTAACATTCTTCTCATTTGTACTGTAAGAAAAACACCTTAGCAAATTTACTAGTGTCGCAGGTACTCAAATCTTTTACTTGCATATAAATTGCAATACCACAGTGTAGACATACTGCTAAAAGTATATCTCCTGCATTACAAATCTGACTTCAGTAAAAGTACGGAGTTATTAGCATCAAAATATAGCAAAGCACCAAAAGTAAAAGTAAGCATTATGTCAGAATATAAATTTTGAACTTGCAATTATCGATTCATTACGTGTTAGCGTCACTTAAATGTTGAAGCAGGTAGAGGTGTAGCTATTTTAATCAGCAACTCTTGTCCCACTGTAGAGCTGAGAATAAAAGTCACTTGTTCAGGATATTTTGTATAACTAATCTGAATCTGTAAAGTCACAAATGAAATAAAATACTGTAAATGTAGAGCAGATGTAGGAAATATAAATACTCATGAAAATACTTGAGTAAATGTACTTAGTTACTTTCAAAGCTAATTCATTATTAGCTTCTTTTCCTTTTTTTCCTTTATGTTTCTTTTCATATGCATACATGAATATGTATATAAAAATTGGTAGAATTATTGTATCTTATATGTCAAATCAGATAGTATGTATTATATACATATTGCATGTTGTAAAGGAAGCTTATTATCAATTATTATCATTATATATTTTTTCTGTCTTTTCATTATGCTTCTTATTTAAATTTTGTTATGCATTTTTTTTTTCTTGTTCTTGTTCTTTACATATTCAAAACAAATATCTCAGTCAATCAATCAAAAAGCTGTGCATAAATGCTGAATGGTAGTCAGAGCAAAGGTCTAGGGATTGACCAGCTTGCAGGTTTTGTAAATAAGAGCGGGTGCAGCTGTAACACACTTCAGTCAGTGTGAAACATCTACAGTGTCTCACATGACTTCTTCTCTGTCTCTTCACAGCTGCTGACTCTTTCAAGTACAAGGAATTCTTCGCAAAGGTCGGCCTGGCTGGCAAGAGCGCTGATGACATCAAGAAGGCCTTCGCCGTCATTGACCAGGACAAGAGTGGCTTCATTGAGGAGGATGAGCTGAAGTAGGCACCAACTCTTAGATTTCACGTCAAGCATCTCTGACCGGCTTGTAAAGATTACTTCTCGCTTTGGACCACAGTAAATTCGGAATCAATGCAGTGCCGAAAGGCTTCAAAAGAGTGACACAGAGCAGATGAGACACCAGAAAAAAAACATTAAATGCATTTGTTATTACAAAGTGCAAAACAGCTACTGTCATCCTGCAGAAGAACTACCACAACAGGCCTTTTTATGTTCTAAAAGCATATTTACTGCAGTGATCAGCATTTCTCTGTGTTCCTCCTCCTCAGGCTGTTCCTGCAGAACTTCTCTGCCAGTGCCAGAGTTCTGACCGATGCTGAGACCAAAGCGTTTCTCAAGGCCGGTGACTCTGATGGTGATGGCAAGATCGGAGTTGATGGTAAGAAAAATGTCCATTTTTATCTGCAATTTGAAAAAAGACATCTGAAGATCTTTATATAACTCAAAAAATATCTGTATTTTTGCTTGTCTCCCCCGCAGAGTTTGCTGCCTTGGTAAAGGCTTAAATGAATAAGCTGACCAACATCTTACTTCACCACTCTAAAGGAACAACTTGAGCCAAGACATACTCTTCCTCTCTTCTTCTCTTATTCCCTCTCACTTTCTCTCTCTTCATCTCACCACACCACTTTTATACACGTGACCTTTAAACCCCCCTTCCCCCTGACTGTAAACAGACTGCGCTCTCTCTCTCTCTGGCAGTGCTCACCCCTTTGCTGTCCACGATGAATGTACCTGACTAAGTGTATAGCGCGGTTGACTTGTGTCTTTCTCTCTCTCTCTCTCTCTCACTTCTGTCGTCGTTTTACTATGTGAGTTTTTGCTTAAGATCAGATGATGCACTTTTATGGGAAACGGACGGACGATGAGAAAACAATAAAGGTTCTTTTTCAGTAACACAAGTCTGATCCTGGTCTTCAATACGCTTGTAAGGGAGTAGAAAGAAAGTGACAAAGAACGATGCTAACAGTACAGCTAACTCACAGTCCAGGGAGTGTCTTGAGATTTCACACCTTGTATTTTACTCCAAAGAAGATGATTTACATAATGAAAGTGGGAGGAGGGAAGATATTTTGCAGTATATCTGACAATTTTAATGAAAACAATCCACTGGGGTGCTCTGCCATTTCCTGTCCTGTCTTGAATCAATGCACAAAAAGCCCCCCAAAATAGCGAAAGAGAGCCACTAAATAAGTACATAAGAGCAAATGGTTTGTTGTTGTTTTTTTAGAAAAAGCAGAAAAGCATTTTTCATTAAAAAATCTCGATCCACCGATGCCAAATAATGATAACAGCAACCATCTGACAGTGATGCTAAATGCTACACAATTAGCTAAAATGCTAATATAATGTTAAAGCAGCAGAGGTAGAGAATAGTCATAAGGCACTGACATTATGAGCATTATTTACCTTAGATTTGCTAATATTAGCTAACATTAGCCACCATATGCTAAAAGTTACACGAGATCTAATGCAGATGTGTAGATACCAAACCAGAGGTGGCAAAAGTACACCCATTCATTACTTAAGCAGAAGTACGGGTTCTTGTACAAAAAACCCTTCTGGTAAAAGCAGAAGTACAGACTTAACTTCTTTACTTAGTAAAAGTAATAAAGTACGAGTACTCAAAGTAAAAAAGTAAAAAGTATCCCTCTGAAGACATTTCTACCAGCCATTTCTGTGCAATGCTAACTGAACCTCACATCATATTAATATAATGCAAAGACTATTAAACTTAAAGATAGAATCAGTAGGATTTCTCAGAGCTATCCTTAAATGCACCAGAAAATTATAGTTAATTATGAGTCTCATTCCCAGAATGACAAAAACCAGCATTTTGGGTAAGTAAAGCTTCCTTAGCACAGCAAAAAATGCAAAAGCACTGAAACCAAAAGTTCTCAGTCTTTCTTAAAAATGTCAGGTACAGATATTTGTGTTCAAACGTCAGAAGTAAAGTAAAAAAAATTTTTAAAAATTAAAAAAAAAAAAAAACAGATGCCTGAAAAATCTACCTAATTCCTGCAACAAAATATTTATACTTTTAAACTTCCAGTTCCCACCTCTGCGCTGAACCACTTTGTGCGCTAAATTTGAGTCTTAAGTCTCTGCAGTCAAGTCCGAATTTAAGTGCCAAGCTTTTGTGGCTGATGTGGGTATTGTTTTTATTGTGTAAAGCTCTTTGTGTTTCATTGTTTTTGTATGAAAAGTGCTGAACCTCCTGATGCTGCTGGTTGTGATTTACTGCCTATTAAACAAGACTGAATCACAAAGAGAAGATACCTGGATGTGACTGACTCCCACATGGCTCCCAAGTGACCACTGAGGTACCAACCACGAGGTACACACCCAGACCTGATCACCCTGGGTGGGCCTGCCTCACCTGAGGGTGTCTTGTGATTAAAGGTTGAAACACCTGAGGTTCACTGGTAGCTTCCTGTGATGATCACCACCAAGAGCAACCCAACACAGGTAAGTGTAGTGCTGAATCTTACATAACAGATTGTAACTTAATGAACCTGATCAAATCTGATAAAACAGGGAAGTTTTGGTCAGGAGGTCCTGAGTCACAATCTAGATTTGCACGCTCAACATCATCCGACTCCCATCTTAAACAGTGTGAGGTGAAGATGATGTCTCAAGTGAAGATGGCTTTGCAAGCATGGGAAGCGGCCACAAGGTGGCACCTCTGATCTGTCAAGAGTTTCCAAGATTTTTGCACATTTGTCAGATTTACTTTGCAAACTTAAAGGCTTGAAAATGCAGTAGTTGTGATTTCTAAGCTCACACGGGTTAAATAGTTCACTTTGTAGCAAATGTGGCTGTGGGATACTGAACATGCTGTCACTCACACGGTATTAAGTCAGAGATTCACTGCTTGTGATGCTTCGAACAATAATGAGATTTATTCCCCTGGGTTCTCGTTACAAAAAAAGTCCCTACCACCACCGCCACAACTGCACTGCTAATGCCATTATTGCTGACTGGATTCACCAGAGACGCTGCTGTGTCAGATGGTTTGAATGGCCCCCCTCTGCAGACAACAGACTCATCAGTTTGAAGTGCACAGCTAAGTTGCCATGGTGACCAGGTGACACCCCTGGACTTCAAGTCCCCACCCAACTCTTCACCTCACGTTAGGTCAGGTGTGAGTCGAAGCTCATCAAAATAAATGAAACCAAGAACTTAAACATTGTTACACATGAATTTGAGTTAAATGTTTCTGTACTAATAATTCTTACTAAATAGCTTATTGATTGCAGAAGATTTATCCGCAATTTTTAAATAAAAAAGAGTTGAAAAACTGTTCTGTTTTTACTTTACAGTAAGAATTATATTTCGTAAAATATTCCATTTGATTTAACTTTATTTCTCACAGACAACAAACTGTGGGAAATTGTTGGGGGTTTTTTCTAGTTAAGATATCAAAGCATTTCTCACAGTAGTTAAAAACCCATTACTTTTAGCACATCTTCCTTCATCATAAGTTCAATTTAAACCATAGTTTTCTTTAAACATGTTAAGCAGGTTTATTGGTAAACAAAATAGGCTTACACCCGTCACAGTCAGACAGTTAGGTTGTGTCCGTCTGTTACTGACAGAGCTTGTCATACGTATCAGTGTGACACAAAATGTAAGATTACTGAGGCGGATAACAGTCCCCCCCCGGTGACTCATAAGATGATTTATGACCTGCTGCTCTTTATAGCCTAATCATCTGAATTTAGGGGATTATTTGCTAAAACCAAAGGGAGAAAAGGGCCCTGATTAAATTTGGGATGCTGTAAGCTTCCATGTGTGTCTAAAGAGAGAGAGAGAGAGAGAGAGAGAGAGAAAGAGGAGGTGGGTGAGAGGGTGGAGGAGAGAGAGAGAGCAATGTAAAACATGGGGAAAGTTGATTG
>JAPZDX010000014.1:14901604-14914959 GCA_029783625.1 Naso annulatus | reverse complement strand
TGAACTTGCTCAGGGAGCCCCCAACACACACACACACACACACACACACACACTTGCACACACTCTTGGTGGTTCGACTTAATTAATCTAAAAATACTGTCATGAGCCTGTAAAATACCAACCATGATTAAGTTAGAGCTAATTGTACAAATACCCGCCAGTTGGCCCACCCCCATGTTCAGAAAAACTTGGCAAAAGTTCTCTTTTATTCCCCCAGAGATGATAAAACATGATAAATTACCCTCCACAATGACTCAGTGTGCAAGAAAGTGTCCTTCAAGGGGAGAAAAACAATTGCAGAGCCTCAAAGGCCGGGGGTTCCCAAACCTTCCATGTCAAGGCGTTCAAATGACATTAGCTAGCTTACAGCTTTTACAAGATGTCTTCACAGTCATTTGGAGTTCTTTGGATTTTTTTGCAGCTGAGCCTCTGTCAGGCCTGTTGATCTTCTCCTCAGGTCTTTTCCTTTTTTTAAAAAAACATGTTCATTTTGTGAGTTAGTACTGGCTAGGTTAATGGCAGCAACTCCACTTTAATCTTCAAGAACAACAAAGCATTGGTGAACTTTATGGCTAAACTTGTAACTTTGATGTACGGTGCAGTGAACTTAAGCCACCAGCTTGTTAAGACTCATTGTTGAGTCTTTATACACAAACATTTTTACTTTTTGTAATCTGTGAATTTAAAACATTTTTATTGTTTGTAATCTGCGAATTTAAAACATTTTTACTGTTTGTAATCTGTGAATTTAAAACATTTTTATTGTTTGTAATCTGCGAATTAAAAACATCTCTTGCTTGGTAACCTTAACAATTAACAGCTCTCAGTTTTACAGATTTAAAGTCAACATACATTTAAAATAACCAGTGATTGAATATTTTTTCACTGTGACAAGATAAAAATAATCCATTTAGAAATGCACTGCCAACTGAAAGCCAAGAAGTAGATTCACCTGCAACCCACAGACTGTAAACAAAGACTTCCAGCCTGTGTTTAGTTACTCTTTAAAGTCAGAGGACAGCCTCCGTAAGTTCAGTCAGGGGTTAAACCTCTTAATCAATAATGTGAAGGTAAAGTTATAAACATCCGTTTAATTGCAAATCTGATTTGGTTGTTTAATCTCTTAAAGCTGCTTAATCCATGTGCAAACAATACATTTAAAGCATATACACTTTATTAAGTCACTTTGCTCACTAATTTACACACTCTTGGTGAAGTACTTTTAGGAAGAGCCTTTCTAAAAACCTCTCACAGTAGGTTAACGTCCAAAAATTTTGGTCAAAGGAGCTTCTCGAAATCTAACCGCACACATCCACCTTCACTTTCCTTACTACTGATGCAGGCATGACGACAGCTATTAAAGGTTCTCGGTTAAAGGCATCCAGCTCGGACACTTCCTGTCTGTCCCTGCCAATGTGAACTCGCAAACTAAGTCACTGAGGCTTTTCCAGGGAAGATCCCGCTCACACCAGCAGTGATGCACTGCAGGGAGGCGAATGAAGGCAGGACCCAGCATGCTGTCCAGCGTTCAGGAAGGGAGTTGAGCTAAGGACTCATTGTGCAGCACTGCAGGGAGACAATGGAAGAAAGTTACAGAGAAGGAAGTGATGTTATAGGCATGCCTTCCTCCACCCTTACTATTATGAAATCCGATTTGACTTGTGTCACTGCAATGCCAGTGCTGGAATGTAATCAAGTACATTTTTTTCCAAATAATTCAATTTAGTATAGCTTGAATATACATGTACTTTTCTGGAGTATTTACATTTTATCATGCTCTAACTTCTACTTCAATATAAGTCAGCAGGAAATATTGTACTTTTAATGCCACTGAATAAAATTTAAACTAATTTAGAAACACACATAATGACCATCAGCTCTGTTTTTCACATTTTTAAGTGCAGTATGTTCTTTTTTTTTTGGTTAAAAATACAACTCATGTATTCATTCAGTGGTACTGTAAGTGACCAATCTTAACATTCATTTATATGCTGACCTTCAGCACGCAGCACAAACCAGTGTTGTTAATTATACAGTGAGGATGGATGATGTTGGATTTTCCTTTTGCTCATGCAAAGCTTGAAACGTTATGCAACCTGTTTGGATGCTGGTTCAGTGCGACACCACCTCAAAGCCTTAAGCCTCCATTCTGTGGCACAGTCTCAGTACACTTCGCCTGCTTTGAACCGCCACCTGCTGACAGGGCGGCCGTGCTGACATAACTGATGCATGTGTCCATTGTTTCATACACCAGGAATGACTCACTGTTACTGGAAGGAGTAAAGCACAGACTAAATTTACACATATTTCCAATTTGTGCAGATTTCCTCATGATGTAATTCACTTAAATACACGTAATGTGTAGCTCAGCTGGTAAAGTGGGTGCCTCATGTACAGAGGCTGTGTTCTCAGTGGCCACGGGTTTGATTTCACCCTGTGGCCATTTGCTGTATGTCCTTCCCTCTGTCTCTTGCCCATTTCTGTCCTGTCTTTAGCTGTCCCATCAATATAGGCCAAAAAATACCTTCGAAAAAAACAACAACACACACATAACTTATTGATCTTTGATTTAGTCTAAAATGTTGGAGGGAAATCAGCTTCACTTCTTTCAAGGGTTGACTTGAATGGACTGTACAATTACTGCAAACAGTATATATACATGCTCTTATACTGGTTATATACTATAGTTATAGTTCATAATTTATCAGTCTGTTATAATAAAATGGTCAAATTGCCAGAGCTCAAGAAGTGGTCGTGGTTTAATTACCTTTAAGAAACGATTAGCTGAAGCTCAAAGAGTGCATTTCATGATTTGATCACATAATACAAACTCTGCTCTCTCCAGTCTTACGAGTTTCTTACTGACAAAGCACCGTACCAGGCTATTTTTGACTTCTCACCATTAGCAGAGATCGCCCCTATCTTGTACAAATGCTAATTTTAAAATCAACCATGTGCGTACATTAATAGAACTCAGACTTTGTTTTAAACCTCATTCACTGACCTTCATGTTGAAACAGGGTATAGAAACACTACAGGACACGTGAAAGTTGCTAGGTATAGGAAATTCACTCTTCTAAGGAGAATGCCAGCGTTTTGGCTGAAAATCACTGAGAGAGAGAGAGAGAGAGAGAGAGAGAGAGAGAGAGAGAGAGAGAGAGAGAGAGAGAGGAGCTGTTCAGATGAAAGTTATAACACCTGGAAAAATAGTTTCTTATAAGTGCTCTCTTCCTAGCTCTAATATTAGTGTGATGAAGATTTTTACACAGACGCTCCTTTATTAACATTGTCACACATTATAATCAAACATGATATCTCATAGATAAAGCTATTTTGGAAGAAATGGGGGGCATTTATGTAAACCATAGGGCTGATGTTGTCAAAGGACAAAGACATGTAGTAATGCTGATACGGTCCTTTAAAAAGTCTGCTCCAAATGGATCACAGCTTGCGTGAAACGCTCTCCTAAAATAGAAAATTTAATGTCTCACATTTTTTTCCCCCCTAAAAGCTGTCGGCATAAACAAACACAGACTCCACAGCATTGCTAGTTAAAATTAATTTGCGGCATGTTCCTATAAATTCCCCTCACACACCCTCAAAGCCCGCCTGCAACCAGGATCCACAGAGTGGGTTTTACATGACGTCTTCATCGGCATCTCTCTTTCTTTCATGTTTACGCTGCTGTTCCTCCCTCACGAGTCCACGAAAAGTGAAGGGGGTTTTTGTCTGAGGGAATGGCTGGCGTCAGTTTTGGGAATGATCCTGTGTTGAGTGCAGATGTCCGGGCCAGAACAGGAAGTGGCTCCATTTCCAGCTTCAGTTGAACCAAGAGGGTGGAGTCCAGCAAGAGCTATCGCCATCCTACAATTCAATTGCTTCCTTCTAATCAATGCAGCACTTGAGTTAATTCATCTGTTGTTCACAATGTGCACAGAGTTTACTGGCATTAGGAAATTAGGCATTTGTCCTCTAAATAAACAAAGACATATTCAAGCAAGAGAGTCAATGTGAGGGCATCCAATCTCAAACATCCTATGAATGTAAAATAGTAACAGAGGATGCAAGAGTCAGCCTCTGCATGGCTCAGCCTCTTTGATTAAATTTTGACCCATAAACTTGGCCTCAGTCTGACATCATTTTGCCTGCACTAACATGTAGTCATATTTATTTCCCCCCATTTACAAGCCAGCAGAAAAAAAGGCTGCATGGATGCACTCCGTATTTCACTGGAAGCGGGTCCCTACAAGGCCACACACGTCAGCCACATTCAAACATCTCATGTGCAGGAGCAGCGAGTGGATGGACTGACATCGAGCCCTCGTGAGTGCACATAGATGACAAAGTGCATGTGCTGCTGTCTGATCACAACACATAAATACTCTATATGCATGCACGAGAGAGTTACTGGGTTAGGTTGATGTGTCTGCTGGCTCATATTTCTTCAGTCAAGTGATTATTGTGCAAAGATATTTGGTTAAATTTTACAATATATTCAGTGCAGAAATCTGCTTGCCACAGTTTGATTGTTAAACAACAAGAACAAAAAAGGCTATGGTGCACTTTGAAGTATTTAGCTGTTTGGTGGGGCATGTTTTTTTCCTCCTTGGAAGTCACCAAATGTAGCTTCAGTGCTAATTTCAGTAGCTTCCATAGACCAGAATGCTAAATAGTCTACAGCATTGCTAGTGGGTTAATGCCAAAGTCAGCGTGATGACATGCTCAAAATGACATGTTAAAGTTTGGCTGATGTAATATTTAATTTGTCAACCATCTTAGATTAGCATGTTAGCATGCCAACAGTTAGCACTAAACGTAAAAGCTGAGGCTATCTTTCTTGTCAAGAAAGACTAAAATACAGCTAAAAATAAATTGGAAAAATAAATGGAAATACAAAGTAGTTATTAACTTCAAACTTTCTGCATAATCATTCATAGAACTGATCTGCAAGTGCATGTTATGAGAACTATCATCTTCTATATTAGGCCATGAACTTATCAATCACCCCTTACACCACTCTGTTTGCCTTTCCCCATGTATTTGTGCAGATGCACACAATCCTATGTCATGATTGAGTTTTGCAGTTTGGCTGAAATATAGATTTAGGATCAATTTCTCAGATAAAAGCTCTCCTTGCTGAATTCTGCAACACAGAAATGAGACATGTCCTTCCTGAGTGTGTTAAGTCTCAGAGGGGAAAAACATCTCGCTCTTGCTATCACACGTAAGATTTAACCCCGGGGCAAGAGCGTGCAACAAGTTCTGCTCTCTGGTGGTTGTTGTCAGGTTTTCTGGGAAATGTGGGAGACCACAGACCTCGAAAAAAGGCAGACTTAGACATTCACACACACGCATGCACACACACACACACAAATCCATCTGTTGGAATCTGAAAGAAGAAAAACTAGTGCACACACAAAAACATACATCTAAAACTCCTTACGAATGTAGTCCACCATCAGCGTGGATGATTTCTGTCAAGCACCCCCTCAGTGTGCCAGTTGGGCTTTTTTTTTTCCTTTCTCTAAACAAGTTCATACAAAATTTTGTGCCCTGAACTTCTGTTGCACTCATCAAGGAAATGACCTTGCGCAGCGTGGAACTGGATTCATCCAGTGCATCTCTTGGCTGCAGTTGCTCAGCAGCAACGTTGTAAGCGAGTAACCTGCTTCGTGAACCATGCTGTTATAATGAGCTTAAACAAAAAAAAAAAAAAAAAAGGGCACATCGCTTCAGAGTTTCAGCCTGATTGAGACACGCTGATTATTCAGTGTCTACACAGTCCATCCATACGTCTTGTTGGCACGAATTGAAAACATTGCTTGTAGATAAAGCAACAAAATAACACGCTGCTTTAATCTAGATTGTGGTCATCGAATAGGCTGCATCTGCTCTATCTGATTTGTCACCTCTTGTGTGTCACTGAGGAAAATCTCCTGCTGGTAATTCTTTTTAAAACATGGTCCCGAAATAATAACGTCTCCTGATGTATGAATAAATACTCAAAGCTGGGACTGACGGGATAGTTCGTTTGTGTGGAGTTTCTGAGGAATTCCTGGATCCTGTGAAACTCATCTGCAGCAGTCACACACACATTCCTGCTAATGCAAACACACAAGTAACGTGACACACTTCCTTTCTCACAAGGGTCGAGAGACTGAAGCAGGCGATGCTGGTGAAGAACGGAAGAGAAAGTGGAGGAAGAGAAACAGGCAGAAAACGAGAGGGAGGACAAAGGAAACACATGGGGCATCTTTCCAACTGGGAGCAAAGTGCTGCCATCGGGCCGGAAACTTCCCATCACATCCACAGCAACAGCGACATGTGACTCACCTCAAAAATGAGTCATGGCTGATTGTTGGAGTGTCATCAGAAAAAAAGGCCTTGTGAATAGATCAGATTGGACACAAGACACAGAGGTCCGCTTTCATTTGATGACTAAAGCTCTGCGTATGCTGTATGTCACTGTCACAGTGGAGACTTCTTCAAGAGTCCAATTTATCAGCTGTGACCAGCAGATCCATAGGTCGCTCTATCGTTCGGTCAGTCCACAAAAATTCTCCACTCTTTTTGGCACTCTTTGGTTTTTGCCCTAGAAGTCTGAAATTTGTCATGGATGTGTGTGTGTGTGTGTGTGTTTGTTTTTCTATGATTGTGGGCCTGAAATCCGAATTTTCACGCATGTTGTGGGGTCTGACCATTTTTGTGGGAAAAAAATCTTGGACCCCATAACTTTAGCTTTAAATTTTGGGGTGAAGATTTAAGTTTATGGGTAAGGTTTGAATTGAGGTTAGGTTGAGGTTGAGCTAAGGCATAAATTGGTTAAGGTTAGGGTTAGGGTTAGGGTAAGGGTTTGGGTTAGGCGGCTCAAATGAATGGAAGTCAATGTAAAGGCCCCACAAAAATAGCTGTACAAACGTGTGTGTGTGTGTGTGTGTGTTCATGCCAATTGGCTAAAAGGCGGCCTGGTAATGGGAGTGGCCCAATTGCAAAAAAGGTCAAGACTTCCAAATGGATTCACAGACTTGAACTGATCTGGCAAACTGGCAAAAGGGGGTGTGGCAGTGGGAGTGGCCTGTGCTAGAAAGGTGCTTAGCTTCTAAGCGGATTCAGGTAACATGGCCAAACTTTGTAGAAACACACACACACACACACACACACACACATACACACACACACACACTTTCATTGGTCCCTCCCCTTGACTTTAGCCCCGCCCCTTTCATACCTTATCTGCCATTTGTAATATACTGTAGACTCTACTGGGAGACATCATTGCAGACAGTCATTTTTGGTATTTCTTTGAAAATTAATAGGAGACAAAATGCACACCTCCTGCTGGTTCTGTTTTTTGTTGCAGGAAATCAGAGCCCCCCAAAAATCATGTCAAAGAAAAAGTCAATTCCCACATACACACATATTGCCTCTGCATTGATTTATTAAAAAGTGCCAACATTTCAGTCAAAAGGCTCTTCCTCAGGACATGAGGAGTATTGTTTGTTTTTGAGAAAAAAAACAACAACTAAAAATCCATTTATCACGCATCTTTAACTTTATGATAACATATGATGCCTGAGGCGACTGAAACAATCCTAAATGCTGGTCGCAGCTGTTGCCAATTCGCGCTTGTTTTTTAAAAAGATGCACTTTCACTGCCACTGGCTAACAAACAAGCTGCAGAGCTGCCTGAAATCTTCTGTACCTGACCATCTGTCAGCGCTCAACATGCAGTCACAAAAGCGTCTGGACACTTCTGTGTTTTTGTGCATTTCTGAGCATATATGTTCCATGAGTGTGGGTGAGTTTGACAGAAAGGCCTTCGTGAGTGGCAAAATGCTATTCGCTGGTGCAGCTGTGACATTAAAAAACACGGATATGAACCTCTGTTATCAGATCAGAAAGGCACATTTGCCGTGCCCTAATCAGACTTGCTTTTTACAGATAAATTCTCAGAAAATCCAGATGTCGTGGTTCGAGCCGCTGAATGATTCATACCATAGCTAGTTATCTGCAGGATCTTTTTACCGCCGTCTATTGGCTAATTTTCATCATATGGGCACTAGAGATAGCTGGGGCGCAAATGCCAAAGCCTGAACTGGGTTCAGAAATATGCTTTGTGTGCTAAATTTAGCTAAAATGAATGAATGAAATCCAGGGAATAACCTGTGAACACTACCATCCTTCAGCTTTCACTCTATTTAAACTGTTAACTCTCCACTTTATGTGTTGCAGACATCGCCTGGACTCTGTTGTAAGTGTTACAAAAGAACACATTCTGGCATTGAAGTGCTGATGGCCTGCAGACTGTCAATCTGACTCCGAGCAAATGGGTCAGGGGTCATTAAATCTTGGTGATATTTAGAGAGGCTAATGATGAAACACAATGAGCCGATAAAATGACTCTCTTAACTGCAACTTGAAGGAAGAAACACGTGGACTGAAGGCGACTGGATGGGGGTTGAGCGTGACAAAGCTGTTATGTCTTGTTAAAATTTCTTTCCTCCCACCTCTGATGTGAAGCTTTTGCACCAAATCATTCTTCCAAAAAGTTGCTTGTTGTAGCAAGATAACACAGTAACACTCCCACATTTCTCTTCGAACTGGGGTGTTACAGGCGTAAGCATTCTTCACAAATTAAACATAAAGAAAGTCAAGGCAGTAATCTAGAATATATTATGGACCCTTACCACTTATTGCTATTGGAGTGTCAGATTAGCTTGTTGATTTGCATCTGGTCTTAAGCCTAGCAAAGTGAAACCACATATGACCCTAAAAAATCATGTAAAAACTACATGAGAAAGATTACAAGAGCAGTTGGACATTTTGGGAAATACAGTTATTCAATTTCTCGATGAGAGTGTGATGAGAGGACTGATACTAGTCTTTTGTTTGTACACTGAATTTGAAGCTACATCCAGCAACAGGTTAGCTTAGCTTAGCTTAGCTTAGTGGGGGAAACAGCTAACGTGGCTCCGTCCACAGGTAAGAAAATCCACCAGCCAACACGTCTAACGCTCACAGATTAGCACATTATTTCAAGTTCATTAAATTTCCACAGAAATACAACATATAAATGAAAATTAATTGTTTTCAAAAGGAGTAGTTGTATTTCTTGAACTAAAACCACAAAAGATAGCTTTTTCTTTCTGTCTTTCTTTCTTTCATACGGATTAAACAAACAAGATATAACATATTAATCTGTTAACTTTAGGGTCTTTTTTTTCTGTTGCACAAAGGCTAGCTTTTCCTGTCTATTTCCAGTCTTTATGCTAAGCTAACTTAGCCATCCGCTAGCTCCAGCACATTTGATACAATAGTAGAATCTGAAGCAACTTCAAACGCAAATGCAAATTAACATTATGGATTATTCGTGTCATTAAAAGCTGGAAAATTATGACAAATGCCAAAAGGCAGACACGCAGCAATAAAAAGAGGAACTGGAAAAGAAAATACAAAACTGATCTGCAGTAATATGTGAAAATAAATCTGAAAAAACAGTAGACACAGGGATGATAAATGCTACTAATTAGCCGTTTATGACCAGGCTTTTCAAAAAAGCCCATACTATTTTTTTTATTTTTATTTTTTTTCTGGAGCACTGCAAAAATGACTTCAGACAAGTTTTTCCTTTTAATGTCTTTTCTCAGTTTGACATCCTCACATCCGGCAGTGTGACTCCACTGTGTTTCACAGCCTCCCTGATGTGCAGCGACAGGCCTGTTTATCCTTCATTAATCTCTCTCCTCTGCTTTTACTCCCTCCACTTAATGGTGACATTTATCCTATTAATGTGTTGTTGGCTGGGAAAATCCCCCAATAACATAATCCAGAGTCCAGGTTACTAATGTGTGTGTCTCCACTGTCTGTGTGCGTGTCTGTGTCCACTGTGTCCCTGTGTGTGTGGAGTTGATGCCATGCTGCGTGGTTGTCGTGGGGATTAATTGATGGAGATATAGAACCATTACGAATATAATAGTCTTTTAAGTATGAATCTAATAGTTACTTTAAGTACGAAGGAAACTGTGAAAAAATGGTTACTTAGTGGGTGAGATGGTGTGTGTGTCTATTGAAGTTTGCATTTTATTTTCTTCCCCTAGTGGGCAGCAAAAATTTGGACATCATCACTAGCATTCACAGTAAACCTGTAAAATTGTGAAATGCTTCCCTCTTGTGTTCACATGAAAAACTGCAGTGACTGCTTTTACATTACATCAAAAAAGGAGAAGCAACCATTTACATAAAATGGTAGAAATACTTGGTTCCTTTGCTATAATTAAAAAGCACGTACTTGAAAACAAAATAAAGATCTAACACTGTTTAAAATGACAAAGCTGCATTAATTCTTTGCCAGAAACCATGTTTGGTTGTAAATAAAGTTCATTGTATTGTCCAATAAAGTATATGGGCCTTGTTTTGTTGATTGTCACAGGGCTGACATATAGAGCCAAAATATCATTCTTGCACACATTCACACATAAGGCCAATTTAGAGTCACCAATTCACCTAACCTGCCTGTTCCAAAAATTTAAATATACAAGTACAAAACTTCCTCCCACAGTCAATTTTCAGGGCACCTGTACTTTGCTTGAGTTTGCTAATTTTTCTGCTTTACTCATCAACTTTACAACATTTTAGATGAAACCATTATACTTTACTGTATCTATTTGACAGTTACAGTCACTAGTTACCAGTTACAATATACAAAATTGTTTTTGCATATCTATGCATCATTAATGATTTTAAAGTTATGTAAAATGCCTGATACAAAAGTGTACCTTGTGCCACCTCAATCCGATGCAGCAGTTATCCTCCTCTTCAATTCAATTCATTAGTAATATAAATCTTTTAGTATTGTCTATATGTGTATAACAGTCACAAAGAAATTTTTTCTGCAGTAAGCACTTTACACTTAGTACTTAAAGTACAGTTTTGTGAATACACTTAATTTTCTGAGGTATAAATTACGCTGGAAATTTTGTAACATTTTATGGTGTGTTTTTTATACTTATATTTAAGTAAAATACAAGAGTACTTCATTTACCACTTCTGTGACCTTTTATAATGAATAAAATGTACATGTTGCTGCTAATACTTCTACGATTTTACAAAAACAAGATTATGATGCATTTGACTTTGAACTATTTTTATATTGTTTTATTGCAATTTTTTCTTAGGAAAAAGAAAGTTTCTTTCATCTTTACTTTGTTGCCATTGAGCTGGCATGTTACCCTTATGACCACTAGGTGGCAGTGTTTGACTGTCCTGCTCTGACCGGATATGAGTTGCAGGGATCTCGGAGCTGCAGCTTCCAAACTGTGGGCGTTTTTTCTCCCTCTCTATCTTTACTCCATAGTTTTTTTTTTTCTTCCTGGGTGTTGCCTGCCTGGATTACAACTTTGGAGTTTCACCGGGTGTTGTTGAGGAAGAAAGACAGGCCGGAGAATCACTGTACGGCCTACATTTCCAACTTTTTGGACCACACGCGCGGTCCTCTCACATTGTTTACGTTGTAGTTTTTAAGCAACACAAGACCGGTTTATTTTAGCCGCCGTTAGCTGGCTAAGCTAACTGAGCTCGAGCTGCTGTAACGTTGACTGGGCTGCTAGCGAAAGAGCCTTCCGATGCAGGCCATTAAGTGTGTGGTAGTAGGGGACGGGTAAGTTAAACTACCCTTTTATATCCTTTCTTTAATCTCTAAAATTCCCACTTTGACTCATACGACAACAGTTAAAAGCTAACACAGTGTTTTTCGTTGACCCAGTTACCAACTGTTGGCTAGCGGCTAACAAGCCTCAGATAACATGCCAAGTTGAGCGACAGCTGTTGTTGTGTTCTCCAGTCCAGCTGGGTCAGACAGATTTATCGACATGCTCCGGTTAGGTGTGACTGAATGGGTCGCACAGCAAGTCATTTATTAGACATGACGCAGGCTGCCATGTCGACAGCTAACATAGCTGCTCCATACTAGCTTTCCCTGTGTAGCGTAAGAAGTTTATGGATTTATCGCTATAGAAGATTTGTTCCGTTCACCTTATGGTGTTCATTAACAGCCACTTCCGGCCTTGAAACCATTTACGAATTTTTTATTGTGGATGTCAAAGTAACTCCAAAGTCCCTCACAATCCAATAAAACCCAATGACTTTTGAAACAAGCTTATGACTCAGTCTGGCTAAATATGAATGGTAACATGCATATAAATCTTCTATAATAAAATACATTTTTACATTTAAATTTAGCGAATCTTAGGTATTTTTTTCTGTCTTAAATTGCATAATTGAAAAAAAGACAAAACAATATAAGTAGGCATGAAATGTAATAAAGACTGCTAAAGATGTGTTTATTTTTGTCAGTCATTTTTCCCTAAATTAGAACATACAGAAGAATAAAAAAAATATATGAATAACATTAGAATTTCTAAATAAATCAGCAGCTCATTACCTGCACAAAACTAAAGAAGAATAAAATAAATAATCAAGAACAAATCTGTCCAGAGTCTTCATAGAGCTATTGAGTCCAGTTTGTTGACCGTAAACCTAAATTTAAGCATAGTGATAAATACTTATTTTTGTAATACTTCTTAGGACAGTAATTTTTTAAGGACAAGCTCATCATACATCAATTCCAGGTAGTTTGACCTTTGATGGTTCACGGTGTTATAGGATGAGATTTAATCAAGCCCTCTGGCGTGTAATGTTTGCAGACAGATATTAGGATTTGTACAGATTGAAGACTGTAAACCATTACTCGGTTGTAGGTCAGTATGTCTGGTCGCGTACGCCATTATTATTTCTAAACTCTGGTGTCCAAAACTGAGCCTCCTCTTGTGATGTGGTGTGGTACTTTTGATACTACATCTTGTATCTCTCAGTAGGCATGTTTATTTATTTGACAAACAGCCAGTTGTGGCATACTAATGAAGTTTTCATGGGAAAACAGTCGCGAAAGTTAAAGTCCATTGATGACTGCTCGTCGAGTCAAGCAGCACAGGTTAAACCGGGCTTACCTGACTTGTTAACCTGTCTGTCAAGACCTTAAACATACTGCTACATATACATACATGGATTGCTACCTGTGTCAGTCTCTTATACTGCCTGAAATGCTGGATCAGGTGTCGGTCTGTGCATGAGTATGCACTGCTCTAATATCACTTCATCTGCTCATTAGAAACAGGACCATTCTGTGTCTCAGCAGTGTTCTGTACTCCTGCATACAACATGAATGTGTTGGGTTTTTTTTTTTTTTTTTAAACTTCACAATGTCCATTCACTCTAGTCAGACGAAACTTTTAACATTACGTAACATCCATATAGGGTTTAGCAATAAACACCTTTTAAAAATACCAACAATAATATGA
>JAPZDX010000014.1:14823499-14840329 GCA_029783625.1 Naso annulatus | reverse complement strand
TAAATAAAATGTTATTTCACAAAACCTGTGCAAACCTGCTACCATGCTGCTAAGGGTAAACTAAATAATATGGTTTCAGTTGTGTGGAAATTATTAATGTTCCAAGGTTCATACTGAAGCTTATTTCCCTGCCTGTCAACATATTTTATACTTAAAATGACTGTGTTTATCGGATTATGTAGGTAAAATCTCCCCCTGTGAAACTGGAGAATATGCCAGAAAAAAATATTCAAATGGTATTTTTCCTGCTTTGATGATTATGACAATACTGGCGTCACCACAATGACATTTACCTCGAAGAAGACGGAAAAACATGGTCGCTCGTGACTCTTTTACAACTTATGTTTTACACAATCCATTGATCAAACGGGTCAAAAAAAGACTGGAGGATAACGAAAAGATGTCTTAAGAAATTGGCTTCAACACACACACTTAAGCAGCCTAAAATATCTTGTACATGTATGTAGTAAAACTCAAAAGAAGAAGAGGTGAACTTGGAAACCGTAATAAAAAACAACTAAATGGACAGCATCCAGATCAGTCATATTCCTAATATTCCACAATGACTTTGCCTCCCATGAATGCATGGAAATCCACAGAGGGCACGCCAAAGATGGTCATCTGGGAACAAGATGATAATTGATCACAATGATTATGAATCGTACAGCTCGGAAAATCAGTCACGGTGTGACAGCGGGCCAGCTGTGTGGCTGTTTCCTGATATAAAAAGAACAGATTATTTCCACTGCAGAGACAGAAAGAGAGAGAGACACACAGAGAGGAGGAGGACAAATCCACTATTTTGCTTTCCCCCAGCTGCCTCAGCTGGGCTTTACAAGCTGCAGCTGGTATCGTTGATCAAAGCACATTATTATTATAAAATTTTAGGAAGCAAATGCAAACAAAGGCAGAAACAGGCAATTGATCTGTCATTCCACAGTGCAGTATGTGGTCTGTTTATGCAAACTGGGAACATCCAGTGAAGACAAAAATAAGTGATGGAGAATATTTAGGTACTTATGCTAATTCTTCACGTCAAATCTGAGCACAGTGCATATTTTTAGATTGAGTTTAACTTTGTCTTTAAGAGGAAATCACTGTCATTGTCACTGAACCTTGAATCCACTCAGAAATCACAGGGAACAGACGCTCCTTGTGACTTAAGAAGTTGCCAAAGTTTCCCATTTTTAAGCTTGATGTTGTACATTCAACAGCAAATTGCAGAAAAAAAGAACTGCCATTACTAATTCTGCTGTTAATTTAACAAAATATCAATTTTTAAAAAATTAAAAAACTCGAACAGATAAGGATGCACCAATATTATTGGCATGATATCGGTATAGACAGATGATAGCTTAAAAAAGTTAATTATCAGAATGTGTGCTGATATGTATTGCCTACAAAATCTGTTGTTTAATTAGGAATATTTATTTAAATTTATATTAAGGTTAAGAAAAACCTCAGTCACTCACTTGTAGCTTAACAGTTGTAGCTTAGGACATACTGTAATGGCTTAGAACAGTTTCTGTATGCCCTTATCTGTAATATAAAATGCTGAATATACTCATTGTCACTCTACACAACTGCTACAAGAGCATCCACTCACACTTCAGTGGCAGTAGTCTGGATGCCTCCGTGGGCAACCAGAGCCCAGTAGTTGCCTTGACTGGTGCGGAACGTGCACTTCCTGGTTTCCTTGTCAATCTCCATCTGAAACGTCTCCATGTCTGTCTCATCTTCCTGATTGGCTGCAAGGCTTACTCCTGGGAGGGGCATAGCAAACACATACTATCATTACTACTATTTAGCATCCAGTTGCTGCTGGTCACAGTTTCTATCAATGTAAGCTTTCCATTTAGTAATTTTTCAGTTGTATTGCATTGTTGTAATTTACATAATGGAATTACTGCTGATCATGTTGTGTTTTTAAAACATTTAAGTCTTGCATGCAGGCTGAGGTATAAGCATCGGACAATGAACTCAATAGTTTTTATGATAAGATGCACAATTAAAAAAGCTTAGTAAAGACACATTTTGATGCTGTTTTAAAAAAATAGTTTGGTGTTTTTAAAGTGGTGTTGTTAAAGGTACATTTCAATAGTCAGTGTTTTACCTACAGGAACTATCAGTCAGCACGCCCCCTGTTAGGAGGGGCAGAGATGCAGAGCAAGGGGACAGCAGCAAAAACACATTTTATCCAGCTTAAAGAAAAGGGAACATGAAATCTGCCATGTCCTGTAGGTAATACACTGATTATTTACAAGCTTCACATATGACTCCACCTCAACCAATCCAAATCATCCCCCTTAAACCAGGCAAAATGTGTCTTTACAAAATACGTCTAATTGTGCACAAATCACTTGAGTTACACCTGCTCAGCACAATTAGACGTATTCTGTAAAAACACATTTTGTTTTCCTCTCTGGATTCTCAGCAGCATGTTGAAAACCAAAAGTAAATAATATAAATAGTTTGGGACAAAATTGACATAGCAGCTTGCTAATCAAGTTGTATTGTTATGTTCAGCTTAGCCCAGCATGAAAGAGTTGGTAATCACGTCTGATCCTGGGATGTGAGGTTATTTCTAAGTGGTTTCGTCTTAAATTGAGCTGAGGCACTGAGTATAAACCTTCCTGAGGTTGCATCATTTTCCCTGATTGTAGTTCTGGATGCATTTATAGACAGAATAAACTATAATTGAAATGAATGCGCTAAAGTGCTCATACATCAAAGCCTTACAGAGACGAGCTATCACACTAAATGTGTAGAATGAATGTTTCACATCTTTGATTGACAAAAACTTCGTAAAAAAACAATTATATTGCATTTACATCGCTATCACATAAGGCTGTTTAGGTATCAAACAGTGGAGAAACACACACGTACACATTAACAGTCACAAACAATATAACAGCCGTCCCTCTTTGCTTTAGTCGTTTGGCTTCATCCCACAGCTTTACTATTAATCTCGTCCTTTGGTGAGTAATGTTTTCAACTGTTAACATAATCATAAATGTTGGCAGAAAAGGCAACAATTGTTTGTCATCACCAAGAGACAGATTGCAAAGTGCTAAATCCCAAGTTAGATGCATCCCAGAACATCCCTAATACATTTCCTTAATCCTTTAACAACGCAGATCTGTGCGCCTCACCCCCCTCCCATCTTTCCCCGCTCTCTTCTCTGGTCGTTCCTCTCTTCCTTCCTCCCTTCCCCCATCTCTCCCTCCTCACCCCTGACCCCCTCCCACCATCACCCCACCTTGGGCCCTGCCTATCTGCCCTCTTCTCAGCGGGGCTCTGATATAATCAGCTTTCAAGTGCTACCCATCCAATCCCTCAATCCCTTCAATAAAAGAATAAAGGAAAAACAGGAAAAGACCAGAGGATTTTATGGTCCGCACTTAGCAGGATGCGCGGATAATTACCAACCCCTCACAACCCTGAAGCTAACGGAGCTATGAATGATCAAACATATGAAAAACATGCTAAAAATGTAAAGGATTAACTAGCTACTGTCCATTTTTATGCACCTCGAAGGGCCCAAAATATATGTATATATATATATGTATAATATGTAGAGAGGGGCTGAAGCTCTAAACATTTGACCTGTTGGTGACTAAAATCCATTCATTAACTGTTGGGATATTTCAATCTGCACCAAAGTGGTAGAACAACCTTTACACCAACAATGCAAAGCATGGCACTAACATTACTAAAAGCAACATAAGGCAAAGATATAGTCTGCATGTCCTGTGTGAGGTCCGCTCAGGTTTCTCCTACATTTTATAGCGATGTGTTCTCAGGGCATCACAAGTAATAAACCTGAGCTCTCTATGATACGCTGCATCAAGTGGTTTAAGGCTACTGAGGGATGCATGCACATAAATTACATCTGCATAATCCAACGCAGCTGCACATATCTACCAGTCTAAAGGGCCTGGCCACAGCACTGTTTTATGAAAGGAAAAAAAAGAACAATTTCAACTGCTCATCCATGGCTGATGGTTTTATTCTAAAATTATTTTGGGGCACTTTGCCTTAATTTGATATCTGACAGTAGATGCAGGCTGGAGGAGAGAGAAAGGGGGTGACACGCAACAAAGATGTCATGGTTGCTGAGCTACCAGGACACTTTAATCACATCTTATATACACCAGATAAAATAGGTATCATGAGGTCTTACAACTGGTAATATTATCATTGATCTTAAGTGCATTTGAAGCATAAATTTCTGCCCCTCTGCTCTGCGCCTATGCCTGGGGGCCCATCACTCTCGTCCCCACTCATCCCGACTCAATGTCATGCTTTGTCTACCTATTCCACGTGTCCATTTCACACTAATTCAAGCCAGAAATGATCCTCCGATAGGGCTCAGCTGGGACCTCGTGGACGCTATCTGATAGATGAGAGGTGAGGAGGAGGCAGAGGAAGGAGAGAATGATGGATAAAGAGAACGAAATGGAGAACAGGGAGGAGAAGAGATTAGATATATGCAGAAATCCAAGCCAGGAATCTTGGGACATCCATAGCTGTATCGATGACCATCTTTGATACATCTGTTGGTCAAACATACAAAATGAGATGTCATCATGGCCGTGACAGTGATTTGCTATGTGGCGTACAGAAAACTGCTCCTCATTAGTTGACTCCCTTGTGCATCTACAGACACACACACACAAAGACACATAGGTATCATCAGCGGTGCCATGTTTTGGATCAGACCCCAGCTCCAGCTCTACTTTCTGGCGTTGTCCTACCTGCAGCCTGCAAGTGGAGCAACCCTAACTAATCCATCAGCGATAGATGGCTCTGACATCTATTATTAATGGTAAGCTGATGCCGCTATCCCCTCGTTCCTTATTTTCCTCTCTCTCCCTCTCCTTCATCCTTCACAACTGCATTTTCTGTTGTTTGTTTCTCACATATCTTTTCCCTGGGCTGTGTGTGTGTATGTGTGTGTGTGTGTTTGTGCATATATGCATCATGTGTGCATGTATGTAATTGTATTCACGCGCGTTAATGGAAATTTTGTGTCTATGGACAATCATCTCTTTTTCACTTTCAGGTCAAAGTGGACCACTTAGACCGGAGAAGCGCTGAGAGGTGATGAGTGACATGATGACAGATCACCGCCATACACACACACACACACACACACACACACACACACACAGAGGTTTGTGCAGATATTCTTGTTAGGACTTTACATTGACTTCCATTCATTTGTACAGCCTAACCCAAACCCTTACCTTAACCCTAACCTTAACCAGTTTATGCCTTAGCCTAACCTTAACCAAACCTAAATTCATACTTAGCCAGGACCTCAGAAAACAAGTCATGCCACATTAGGACTGGTCTTTGGTCCCCATGAGGACTACTGGTCCTCACATGGTCAGTGTTTATGCCAGGAAAGGTTCTAAATAGGTAACAAAAACCAGCACACACACACACACACACTGCAGGCATAATGCTGCCTCCTCTCACAGTTTTTACATCTAAATTCATGCTCTACCCGTCCACTTTCTATCAGCTAACCCTCTTTTATTATTGCCCAATTTACTGCATTTGCACAATATTTAGCCAGCATGATTTCTCTGTACTAAATGGAGCAGAAACAAAGACGCTAATACATGTGTAAAGACAGGTGACACTAGAGAGGATGAAGAGCCCACCTGTCTCTACACACTCATATTGTCCTAAAGTCCTTTGAGGGTTGTATCCTCCCGTCTGCTTTCCATTTTCCTCCTCTTCTTTAATCATTGTGTCAAATGCAGTCGAGAAGGTGACAAAGTATATTTACACAAGCACTGAAGAATTTTGAGGTACTAGCATATAAGGATTTTCCATTCTTCAACACTTCAACCTTTCACCTTATATAGATTTTTTCTCAGTTGGTTACAAATCTATCATCCATTCTCCCATACTCAGTTCATGTAGTGTTACCAGGTGTTCATACAGCAAGCAACATAAGCAACAAATTGCTGGAAAGCTGGGAAACTAGTGAAAGGAAGCTAATGTCTTGCATACCTATTTAACAAGCAAACCTACAGATGAGAAAGTTGGTCGTAAGTGAAGAGTTTTTACATCGTCGGTGGTGTAAATGCAAGCTTCACTGTTTGCATAGAGTTGACTTAAGTCATTTAAAACTTAATGCCAAAGCAGAAAAAAAAACAGATACACAAACAACAAAAAATGATAAGTGTAGTGTAACAGATACACAGGGTCGTATGTTGCTAAATACAAAACATTTGCACTCCCTTTAACAGTTTGTTTCCTTGATTTTCGGCAGCACATCAGGACGGGCTGAGGGTTAGCAGGTTAGATTAACGGCATAGAGTGGGACTCAGAGGGGCAGAAGCCTTGGCCCCAGGTGAGAGGCAGCTTGGGTTTCTGAAAGCAGACTCCCCCCTCGCCTTCCAGGAACAGGGGCCAACTTCATCAATAATTCAGAACACCATCTCACCACTTGCCGCAGCAGGACGGCATGGTTGTGTGTGGGCGAGTGTGTTGGAGAAAGATAAAGCTTTTGTTTGTGCAGAACAAGTGTAGGAAAAGAGAGAGGGGGAGAGAGAGTGTAACAGACGAATATGAGCATGCTGCAAGAATTTCCGTCTGTGCACACATTCGTTCATGAAGCTACTCTATATGGTGTATACATGTTAAATCCTGCACCATATCTTTCTTCCGTTTCAACCAGTTTGCAGTTCTCCTAGTCATTTGGTTTCCGCCTGAAGCTCCCACTGCTAACCAGGAACAATGAGTGGGGAGAGATTCAGTTACAGCATCCAGGGCTGAAGTAACTGGACCCTGCAGACAAGAATCTGCAGCCCTCAGATGGGTGTCATGGCAAAGTATGCTGACAAGCACTGTTGGTGTATGCTAATCCACCCCAAATCCAGTTCCAAATCAGACCAGCAAACGATTTCAACCCTTAGCAACTGAACACTTGGCAAGTCCTTCTAGTGCCCTGCTGGTAACATGAAATTTGATCGTCACAATAACAATTTTTTCTAGTTTATACTCTTGTCAGAGAAATCCAACCTTGTTTTGAGAGAAATAAAACTTTGAAGTCAATGCGTAGCAGGTGTAATCCATCAGTATACTAGTGTGATGTCATGCGTGCATGCTGATCAAATAACGCCATCCAGCAGCCCTGTCACAAGACCGAAGAGTAAATACATAATACAGTATCAACAGAGAATTACTGTGCAGCATATAGGTTACATGCAGCTGTTTCAGTAAGCCCAAGGGAAGTGTTAACACCATTACTGAACAAAGCCTGGAGGTACATTTGAGAGGGAGTTAAAGGGGATTTCAAAAAGATTACTATTTATGATTAATTGTTTTTCTAAACTTTTTCTGATATATTTGCTGTATTTAATATTGGGCCACCAGTTGCTGGGAAATCTATATAAGCGCTTATTCCTAACTTGGATGCACAGTAAATCTGTTATTTGATCACTCACTTTTGACTAAAAGACTAAATACCAACAGTGGACCAACCTAAATCAATTGCTGCCCTAAAACAAATGATGTATTCGTCTCAGGTCTCCCAGATGAGGCAGATAGTCTCCCATATCAGCCTCGTCCATCTTGTTTTCCTGGAAAGATGCTACTTTCCAATGTGAAATTGATGCATGTAGATGTGCAGACTACATTACCCATAATTACCATTCATTCCTTATCAGATGTCAATCATTAGAGAGAGGCCTATTCCCTTAGCCATGCATATTCATTGTGTCCACAAGTCAACATACTTCCTGTGTATTGTAAGCTCAGTTTTCTGGGCATGTATCAGTGCTCAGTATGTACGGTATATATTCTAATAGTAGTAACTGTAGTAGTAGTAGTATTTGTGACCCTCTGCTTTATTATGTATGTGAGCTGGTCAGCGTGTGTCAGCAAAAGGCTCATGTGACCGCCCTCAGTGGCACTTAAGGTCAGCCTTCCTTCATTTAATCAGGCATTTGAGAGTCTATCTAAGTCTTTAACGAACTTTCGGGAGATGCAGCTTTGGTATGCATGCACAAATTCAGAACAAAATCAGATTTGTGATAACATCATCTCCTACAGATTTTTCTCTGTTTTCATACCTTGTCTTATGGAGACATATCGCCCATTGGCTGCCATCAGAACCACTTGTGGATGGCTCTCCTCTAGGTCAAACAGTTCATCTTTGCCCGGTTTGGAGCACCGTCCAGACCTCAGGGTGCCTGTAGGCCCCATTGGAGACAAATACTTCCCTTCACAGTCTTTAAAGGCCAGCTTTCCACACTTGAGCTCCAGCGTGTATGCTGTGGTCCTCCCACTTTGTGTCAAGAGCTTCCCATCATTGCTGAGGAAGCGGCTGTCGCAGGTCTTAAGGCAATACTTTCCATCCAGGTACACGAGGGTGAGGAGCGCTGCCACTCCCCAGGGAATGTTCACATCCACAGCAATTTCCCCATCCTCCACAGAGAGGTGGGCGTAACGCTTGCGGGCCACAGACAACAGGTTGGCCTGCGGATGTAGTGCCAAGTGTACTGCCCACAGCTCGGCATCTGTGATCATCTGAGCAAAGCATGACAGGTAGTCCCGAGAGCCACCAAAGAAGCGGAGGTGCTGCTCAGACTGCAGGGCCCAGCGACCATCTGATTGAGCCACGATGAGGAAGCGGCAGTCGGAATTGTGGCTATCAGCTTCACAAGTGACCTTGCCATCCTTGTCAGAGGCCAGGTAGCGTCCCAGGTGGCTGCGCAAATAGATCACCTGAGTGTCCTGAGAGTCCTGCTCTAGAGTCCATATCTGCTTCTTCTTTAGGCTGGGTGCTGATGCATTCACCTAAGAGACAAATGTGACAAAAAGCATGGAGCCTTTCTATCCTTATTCATCTCTGTAACAAACCTGGCATTTACATAAAAGAGTATATAACTGAACAGCTCTATAACCAAGAATCACACAAATTTGTTACATATCTTGGTTATTTGATGGCATGTTGGTACCTTGAAGCCAAAGGTCTCGGCGGTGAGGTACCGACCCTCATGGTTGATTAGACCAAACTGCAACTTCAAGGGACGGTTCCCATTAGCAGGCATCTTCACCTGTGGATGCAGGAATGTGAAAGACAAAGGACAAGGGGTGAGACAAGTTAAGGATGGGGAAGGAGAAAGTGAGGAGCAAACAGATCTAATATTGGATGCATAAATGACGAGTTTGCATTAAAGAGAGGAAAATAAGGGGTTTTTTTAAGAGGTGAGGAGTAAGGAAATGAAGTCATGGAGAATAATGAATTGAGAAAGTCCTCAAGACAGGAAATCAATTCATTAAGGTACAGTATATAAAGCACTCCCAAGACCACAAATTCCTTCCCCCGCCCATGGCTTCATTATACATTTTTCCAGCCACAGCCTCCTAATTTACTTACTGCGGTTTTGTGGCTTCCCCTCTGCAGTTTCTGCGGCTCTAATTCCAGCTTCCAGATTTAAGAGGCTTCTTTCACCAAGCGTCCTCCTGTAATTCTTCCTCTCTCCTCTCCCTCTCTTGCTGGCTCTCACGTTCTGTTGATCAGTTCTCCCAAAACCCCTTCACCGCTACCCCTCCTCAGCCTAATCAGGTTAGCAGCAAAGACTTGAGTCAACCTTGATCTCCCCTCAGTCCAGACTCCAACGTCAGTCTCTCTTTCCCTGCAGACTAATTTTGATCTCAACTGCTTAGCTCCACTTCTGTAGTCGACCCTCTCCCTCTCTCTCTACCTCTCTCCTCTTCGTCCAGCCTCACTCCTGTTCTTGCTTGACTTGTTATTCACCTTGAAGGCTCAATCACCTGGTCCCCCTGCAAGCCCTCCCTGGGTTTTTCTGTTTTTGCCCCTCCTTTGGCTACTATCTTTGGATCACCTCCAGCGCTCTGACCCTCCTCTTCACCTTCCTTGAAGTCCAGGTTCCTCGTTTGTCAGACAAAAGTTTGATCAATGAAGAAGAACATCCTCAGCGGTCCTGCAAATTTTACGGTAGCGCATTGAAGGACTCCTTCACTCTTTCCCTGAACATAAGCTGTCCATCACAACTGAACTCAGCAACAAAGGGTGCTCGCTTCTGTAATCTTAAGCCTCTCTCGTCACTTTTTCTTCCCATCCTCTCCTTCTCTCTCTGCCTTTCTCTAACCTGCCATGTGTATAATCCTGCCTTTCTCTGCCTCTGCGCTTTATTCTGAGCTCCTGCACTTCGCCTCTTTCTGTGACACATAAAGACAGGTAAGTAGAAACAATGCATGCACACACACACACACAGCCGGGTAACAAGAGCACCCCCCGTGCCTTTGGGGTAGTTGCCTGAGTGCGGCTCCACTTACTTGCCTATGCCGTGGGTTTAGTTACACACCTTCTCTGATTGCAAGCTCTCTGGGTCAGTTCTAATAGGAAATGTGTCCAAGAGGCCGAGGGAGTCGGACTCTACATCCGAATTTGGAAAGGAGATGACGTGTGTTGTAAAGGCAACAATAATAAGCTAATCAACAGATGGGATTCTGTACAAAAGTATGTGTGCGGCAAGTCTGCCTGCATCTGTGTGTGTGTGTGTGTGTGTGTGCAGTGTGTTTGTGTGAGTAATCAAACTTGCCAATCAGCCTATTATAAGTCTTCTTTGCAGAGTAAACAGACGTGTCTGTTCCTGAATCCATTTAATCCTCCAACCAATCATCCCAACCTGGCTAATCTATCGACACTACCTCCCTCCACTCCCTTAAACCCCCAGCTACCACACACACACAGGCTCCCCCCTCTGCTTGTCGATGGCTATAAACATACACAGACTCACTGACCCTCGGCAACATACATGTCATCAGTGCACAGACACAAACACACACACATACACACACAAAGGTCAGAGGAGGGTTCCAGAGTTCGGCAAACACCACCCACCCAAAGATTTACTCTTCTGACCCAGACTTGAACTGCTGCACTTTACGCAAAATGTGATAAACAATGTGTGTGCAAACACACACAAACACACACACACACACGCACACACACACACACACACAAACACAAACAGATACTGAAGGACACAAGTGCTGTAACTGATTGTGTGAACACTAACCAAAACTAACTAACATTTCTGAGACGCTGACTTGAGATCAGCCTCCGTATTTCGAGTCTGACACTGCTGTAATAAGGCTAGATTAAAGGATCTACAAACAGCATTTAAATGTGTAGTTTTATCCCCACAGTTTGTAACAATAACAAGACAGACACATACGACTGGCTTCGAAGGAAAACAAGTTTCAAAATCTTCTATCCAAGTGTCTTAAACGTGATAAAAATGATCACTTTTACTTTTGCAATATTTAAATAGGAGCCTAATAAATCCTTCAAAATCTCCTACAACCAACACAGGGATCAGACATGAATCCCAACCTGTGGCTGTGGTTGTTTTTGTTTGTCTTTAACAATTCTTCATTATGAAATACTGTATTTTAAAGGCCTAGAGATGATCCTCAGCTAAGCTGATGTTGCCAAATGCGCGTGTGTCATATCAGTTTTTTTTTTTAATAATGGAAGAAGTTCATTAAAATGCTTATCAGTGTTGTAAAAATGTATATTAACTGTTGATATGATAGCTGAGTAAAAATATTCAATGATATTTTGGAATAAAACTGCCAAGTATACAATTAGATAACCTTTATTGACTATTGCTGTGAAATAAAAGACAACACCCCCAAATATTGTAACTTGCTGTTATAGTGAAGTGTACTTGTTCTTTACAACATAAATCGGACATATACTCTATTGTTTAACCTTGACAGGGTGTCCCTCCCCTGCACACTAAAGATCCAGCACAGCTGGATGTGAACCTTAAAAAACGGACACAGATTTTATAGTTTTAGGGTTGTTGTTTTTTTTAACACCATTCAGTTTACATGCTATTAAAACTAAGAAATTCAAGGGAAATGGGGCATCAGCTGGGTAAAATAAGGTTGCATTTTCACACCTACTTTAAGAAATACATCAGTACAAAAACATTTGACCAGCTCTCAAGTCTACCTGCTGTTCATAAACACACTCAATGATGTGGACAAGTCGCTTCACTATTAGCGCTCTTGCTTCTCTATTTGGATCTGTGTACTATTGGCGAGAGGAGCTGCAGCGTGCACATGTGTGCTTATGTGCAATTTCATCCTAGAACTCGACGCTCCTTATTTTTAAAATAACATAAATGAATTGGAAATCAGATCCTTGCATTTGCATACATGAAATCCTCATTAGAGAAACATCTGCATTCTCTCTCTCTCACTCTCTTCACAAGTACACAAACATGCATGCACACTTACACGAACACATGACAGACACACTGCAGAGAGTAGGAGAAAAAAAGAGATGGGAGCAGGAGACAGACATTGTGCTCACAAATCAAAAAAATCATATACTGTTATTGTTATCAGTACTATTATTTTCATTACTATCACTATTATCACTATTACTGTACTTCCTCCTCATATGTATCCTATCCCACGCATCATTAGCTCGCTCTCTGTGGCCCCCGGGGGCTGCGTCATCGTCTGCTGATGTGCCGACACTTCTGCTGCCGTCTGCGCGGTGACGCCTGTCCGTAGCCAACCAGATGTTTTTTTTTTTTTCACCCCTTGTTCTGGGACGGCGGCTGTGCCAGGTTCACCGTGGCAACCGTGGGATGGTGCTTTAGAAGCCATTACAGCGGTCCTCTGATGACACTCAAATAGCTATCATTACACCTCCTCCAAGGAGACACAGAGGGAGGAGGAGAAGGGAGGGAGGTGAAAAGGGGAGGGAGAGATGAGGCAGGGAAGGAAGGAAGGATGGATGAAATGGAGAAGGAAAGGGTGAAGGCTAGGAGGAGAGGGAAAGAGGAGCAAATGAAGAACAAGGAGAAGGAGGTGAAAGAGAGGAGGAAATGTGAAAGGTGAACAGTGGGAGACGGGTTAAGGGTATAGGGAGACGGAGGGAGAATCGGAAAATTACACAGGCAGACAAGGATGGGAAACCAAGTTAAAGATATAGAAGGTGCATTGAATGGAGGGATGAGAGGGAAGAGAGTGACTGAGCGAGAGAATGGGGAATTTAAAATGACCATTTCTGAGTTAACAGCCTCCAGCCTTTTTCTACCCTATTAAGTTCTATTCTGCCATTACTTGGGACTGCGGGGTGCTGCCTCGTACCCCACAGTGTCCCCCTACTCTTACAGACACCCCCTCCTACACACACCCACACACACAGAATACATGCACTCTCCCTTCCACACTCTTCCTCAATTTCCTCCTCCAGTCATCCTCTTTCTCCTATTTTTTCCCGCGAGTCTTTCTCCCCTCCTCCTCTTTCTCGTCTTCAGTTCAATTCCAGAGGTTGCGAACTGAATAAAAGAGAGATCAACTGGATCAATCTTTTGAGTCCACCGGTTGTCCTTGCTGTTGCTTTGGCAAAAGCACGCCAAAACAAACCGTAAGAGGTTTTTGCTGCTGTTTTGCTTTGTTCACTTCTTTGTCTGTTTCCTTCCTCTCGTCCCTGACAGATCACGAGTTTTTTCTCAGTGAAAAGCAACATGTGTCAGGACTCACATTTGTACAGTAGGAGTATCTATCACACAACAACCTTTTTAACTCAATAAAGCCTTGACTGGGGAATGCCTGAAAACAACAACAACCATGTTAGAAATCTGAATAAAAAGGGAAATAAAAGGGAAAATGTGTGTTCTGAGTAAGCCTGATTACTTTGTCATATTTGAGATGAAGAGTTAACCCTGCATTAGGGTTAACTTTACACAAGAAATGAAAATGGTCAAAATGTGTTGGCATATAATATGCTTGAGAACACTTGATACACCTCAAATGGCTCTTTACCCCAAATTCCAGCAATTTAAGAATACACTACTTTTGCAACTTTTGTGAAGACAATTTTGTTTCGAGGACATCAGTTTTTCTTGGCCGATATTTTCTCACAAGTACATAGTGAGAATAAGTGAGAACAGGTAAAAGTAAGTCTGAGGATGCTGTCAGAGCCTCAGCAAACAACTGCAACTGCCGTCTGACTGAAATGCCAGTCAACTACATCCTTCAATCTGAATGAACCAAACACACACTTTATATTTTTTAAGTACAGCTATTGTAGATTTCACTCTGGCAATGCCACTCTTTTCCTCACAAGATCTTTCCAGTGTTTTTTTTTTTCTTCTTACCCACTTCATTTTTGTCGCTTCTCTTCACTCCACTTCTCTCTGCTTCGCAAACTGTTTTAAGAGGAGCAGGATAAATGAAAGTTACTCAGGTCTCTGCTGTCAGAAGAAGCCATAACCCTTCACATCCGCCCTTGCTACTAAAACAAATAAAGCCACAGCACCCATGACACATCGAAGGAGATATCAGACGTTTTTAAAGAGAGACTTAACCCCTAAAACAACAAAAACGATTCTGTCATGGCCGTGAAAAGCTGCAACAGATTTCTAAAGATACCAGGCTGCATTATTATGCCACCAATGAAAACACAATAAATATTTAGCCTATAATAATGTCTTCCATTTAAAAATCAACACAATAATTCACTTGAGCTGCTGATAAAAACACTTTATTAATATCTGTTTTCTACTTTCTTATGCACACTTGCGATTGTAATTCCCCAAACCACCACTGAGAGGCGGTGTCAGCCTTCTGCTGTGGCTCCTTTATGCGAACCTTGCACAGGCCCATATATTTTTGGAGGTTAAAGAGAGAGGGAGAGCGAGAGAAAGAGGGAGAAGATTGATGCTTGGTTTGTCAATGTTGGTGCCTGTATGACTGCATATGAGGGAAGGACTTTAGTGCTATTTAAAATGGCTGCTTTTAATGTCTCTTTTGGGGGGGGGGACTTCAGAAGACCGAAAGGCATTGACAACACGTGAAGCGTTATCAACTGTAAAACATCAGTGCAATTAAAAAGGAGAGCAGTGGTGGAGGGAGCATTATTTCTCTCGTTTCAATTATTTCCAGTCACCGTACCTGAGCCTGTTTCTCTGTCATACACGCAGGCTTTACATGGCATGACATGAGCAGCCAGGTTTGACCCCCAGTTTTAGAGCCTGAATGTGTGAATGTGGGTTATACCTCAGTGCTAAGCATGCATTTCTCATGTGCTTTTAATCTCATTGGTTTTCTTGCATGTTGATTTGATTACGATCAGGGAAACGCGCACGCTTGAAAGGCTGCAGCGCTGCTCTGCTCGGTCCCATGTGCTCCAGTATAGTACACACTATATTACCATCGCTTTTCTTTTAAATGTGTCTGAAACGGGGCTTTGAAACAGTCCAGATTAACTGATGTATCGCGTTTCTAAAAACAAACCGCCTCTGAATCATTCATTAATTCACATTTGGCTATTACAGTGCGGGTTTGTGTTTTATGGGCAGAGCAGCTCCTTCCTGTGTGGTAGGAAAGAGTTAATAACAACGGGCTAAACGTGATGAGTGAGGGGACTCTGTGAAAAACAGCGAGCCAATCCGCGTCAAGATTAACACCTTGCGCGGCCATGATTGGCCGAGAGCCCGGTCGTTGTTGTTTGGAACTCAGGGCCCACGTGGGGGCATAGACTCTTATTCGAGCTCTCATTGGTTGAGACTCCCCACTCATGAGCCGCCCATAGCTTTTCCCATTGTGTTATTGGCCAAGCTACCGCAATAAACTCCTCCCCCTCCCTCACCCTCTCCCCTCCGACCCTGCCCGCCTTGTTTTTCCGTCCGAGAGGAGAGGAAATATCCCTCTCGCGAGCTCCATGGGCTCGCGCGGGCAGACGTCGTCGTAGCTTCACATCTATCAGGAGGCGCGCGAACTCAGATCTGACATTTCGCACCGATCCTCTTAAACGGCCCGAAAATGCGAAAAAAAACACGATTACTAGATATGAAATTTAACTCAGCGTCGACGTGTCTTGGCGAGGGGCTTCTCGTTATTTCGTTTTATCGCCAGTTTCACCGAGACGTTTGCCCTGTCTGTCTCTCGGTTCCTTCATTTTCTCTTCATAAAGCTACCAGCCGCTTCGCTCTCGCGCCACACCGGACACACACACACACACACACACACACACGTTTTCTTGTTATATGTGCAGTTTTGCAATGACAGGACCATTAACCTTTAATAAATTAATTATATTGTTAACAGGCAAGGGGGCTTAATCAAATCTGGTATGAGAATAGCCTGTGGTCTCTATCTATCTATCTATCTATCTATCTGTCTGTGTCCAATAATTATAGGTAAAGTCTAACTTGAAGCTGCTGCTGCAGTGGGTAACTTTGGGGTAAATATCAATAACTTTTCCTGTTCCGTTTTGAAAAAATGTCATAATACCCATAGACAGCTGTTGGTAAGTGAAGTGGCCTGGGAGTATTGTGAGATCTCTGTGTTTTTTGACTCCTCTGTATTCAGGATTGGTAAAAAACAAAAACAAAAAAAACTTTCACTCTCATTCTATTTGCCCAATCAGTGACATTCTCTGTACTCTTTGTCCTATTTCACTCGTCTGCGTTGCGCCTCTTGTCAGTATGAGCTGACTGGCTGTTCGTGTCTTACACTTTGACTCACCTTTGCAGACAAGCGACAACGTCAGTCAGCTCAAGCTCGAGCTGAAAACCAGTTTACTCTGCTGCAACTTTCCTTGCAACCATTTTGTTTCCGTTCAGACAGAGCGACAAAAAAACAAAACAAAATGTGAGCTGGTGCGAACAGCTACAGCAAAGTTGCCTCCCAACGAGTCTCATGCTACAGCTAACGTTAGCTTGGTAGCTCGTTAGCAGAAGTTACCTACCGCAACTTTGAGTCTAACTTTATCTCCTATTAGTCCTGTAAAATGCACAGTTAGGA
>JAPZDX010000014.1:14785879-14797135 GCA_029783625.1 Naso annulatus | reverse complement strand
TATTTTATTTCTTGATTGACTTACAGAAAAATAACAGATGTTGAAAATTTGAGTATGGCTGTCATACACACACACACACACACACACACACACATATATATATATATATATATATATATGTATGTATGTATGTATATATAAACATAGTACCAGTTAAAAGTTTGGACACACCTTCTCATTCAATGGTTTTTCTTCATTTTTTATTATTTTCTACATTACAGATTAATAGTGAACACATCAAAACTATGAAAAAACACATAGGGAATTATGTGGCAAATTTAAAAAAGCGTTTAACAAACCAGAATATGTTTTATATTTTAGATCAGCTTTGCACACTCTTGACTTTCTCTCAATCAAATTCGTGAGGTAGTCACCTGGAATGGTTTTCAGTTAACAGGTGTGCCTTGTTAAGAGTTAATTTGTGGAATTTCTTGCCTTCTTAATGTGTTTGAGACCATCAGTTGTGTTGTGTAGGGCTAGTACACAGCTGTATACAGTGCATAGCCCTGTCTGACTACTGTTCTAATCCATATTATGTCAAGAACTGCTCAATTTAGTAGAGAGAAATGACAGTCCATCATTACTTTTAGACACAAAGGTCAGTCAATCCGGAAAATTTCAACAACTTTGAATGCATCCTTAAGTGCAGTTGCAAAAACCATCAAATGCTATGATGAAACTGGCTCTCATGAGGACCTCATGAGTTACCTCTGCTGCTTGGAGGTTCTAATTTGTTCAACCTATATTTGACAAAATAAGAGACATGCATCTTTCTATTGAAATCAGATCAGCAGTTTGAACTTGCTGTGCATTACAGTAGCAATAGCAACTAAATCCTGGAGCACATTTGTTTAAGATTATGTGTAATTTTTGTTGAAATGAGAGAACGAGCCAATGATCGTAAATATTAAGAAAACTGTTCGAGGCGTCACAAGCTCCACAAACACCGGAAACCCTCCGGATACCAAATTAATCTCAGAAAATTTGAAACATCTCCATCTCCAGCTCTTTCATTTGTTGGCCTGTGAGACCCTCAATCCCATCTCTCCCTTTTCTGACTCCATTCAAGACCCATCAGCACCCAGATAAACAAAATACAGATGAAGAGCAGAACAAAAAAAGTAATAAAACAGCACTTTTTTTCAGTTGCAAAATACAGCCATTTAAAAAGTTTTACCATGAGCCAAGTCACCAGAGGTAATTGTGTTGGAATGCCCCCGATCTAAGTCAGACCTTGGGCCTTTGTTGCATATCTACACATTTCCTGTCTTCATTTTGACAACATACTATCAATAAAATTTCCATTAACGCAAAATTGATGTTTTAAAGTCAAAATGAATGAAAAATGTATTTTCACCCATCATGGTGTGCACCAATTTACAAATGTATGCCAAGAAAATGTAATAAATAAACATTTAAATAAATTTATTTCTTCATATTCTTATATCAAAACATTTTTTATCCTTGTTAAACAAAATTTGCCAAATGATTATGTGTAGGAAAACCAATTTTCAACCAACCAGTATCATTGCATCTACTCGTAAATCAAACGTCATACTTCAGGCTGCTCAGAGCTAAAATTCAGTAGAGACAGCGGGACAGATATCTTCAGAAAGCGACAGATTTAAATAGATATAAACAGACTGATAAACAGCTTTAGAAATGAAGAGAGTTTGAGAGAGAGATTTAGGAAGAGACGGATAGATTTGAAGCTGCCTAATGTAGAAACCTTACCGATAACATTAGCACTACGATAGGTAGGTAGTTACTTAGCCAGTTAGCTTTGTTAGCAACAGGATGGTGAAGCCTCTGTGTGTTTGTGTGTTTGCCAATCAAATTCCAAGTTATGTCCGGCCTCAACATGTCTAAAGCTGTTTTATTTAGAAATACGTCACCACATGGCAGTTAGATGCTGTGGAAATACTGCTTCAGGGCCATCTTTAAGTGTTACGTAGGTATTCTTAATGGTATTCTTCATGGTATTTTAAAGTTTTTCATTTCCTGGAAAAAGCGGTAAATTGCGGTTATTGATTCACCTTGTACTGAGATGCATTTTCTAATTTTGTCTACAATGAAACACTTTCTCAAATTGTTACAGTGATGTCTTGAAAAAGTTCATTATTTTCCTTCTGATGTGCTCTGAGTGCTCAATTTCAAGAAAAAATAAAGACAAGGTAGGAAAAGAAAGCCATATATTTCTGATACTGGTGCTGCCATCTTGCACTGGACTAATTTGGAGCCAGAGTCTGCACAGCAGTGATCAGAGTCAACCGCTACAGCCTTATACTCAATTGCAGGTTAGGGTTATAAAAATAGAAATAACTAGTTCAAACCAAACTCATCAGAAAAATGAACACTTGAACATTCCAAGCATTTTAAGCAATCCCTGCAATAAAAAAAAAAAAACATCCTTCAGGAAAATTTGACCTGCGTTAGTCCTGGAAGCTGTGCTCGGTTGCGTCCTGGCAGCGTTCACTGGAAGCTCCCAGTCGAGCACAGTCACTTCTCATCATTCTCATCTGATCATCCAAGAGGTAACACAACCTTCACATGAGGATCAATTTACAGCAAAACAGGTATTTTGTGGCTGCAATTCATGTGTGACCTTCATGCTACCTTCAATATTCAATATTTAATAAAGATAATTCCAGCTTGATATATTGGCTTACCTGTAATATAACACATACTCAAATGCATGCACACCCTTCGCACACCCTCTTTTGACTATAAAAAGCAGCAGTAATAGAGAGCCGTGCACCATGTCAAGCTGTATTTTACATTTACAAGCATATCTCTTAACAAGCCAATCTAAGGTGGTGAGGCCAGATGAGGCTGACTGTATCACGGTCCATCTAGCCAGCCAGTTGCTGGCCTTATAACATGGCCTGTATCTAAGCAGAAAGGATATTTAGGGAGCGATACAGAGGGAGAGATGAGTGATGGGTGGAAAGGAGGATGGATGAGAGACGGAGAGATGTAAAAAGAGAAGGCTCGTGTGTAAGAGAGGCCTTAAAGAGAGGAGAGGTTGGTTTAAGAGCTTGGCAAAGGAGCGACTACTGCTACTGTGACTGTGGTTTCTGGCTCTGTGTGTGTGTCTTTGCGTGTGTGTGTGTGTGTGTGTGATAGGGGAGAAGGATCTTGGGTATTTTTCTGGCGTTTGATGGACAACTTAACGCCCGGCTTGTAAAAACAGCGGAGCAAAATGTTCCACGTGCCAAAGGACGGGGGGAGGTCTCTCTCCTGCACACACACACACACACACACACACGCGCGCACACACAGGCACACACAGATACACATACTCATGCACAATAAAAGTGAAGTGTAGAGTTGTAGTCTTATTTATTAGCGATCCTGTGGTGTGGGTGAACAGTCACTTGGTGTTTTGGTAACAGGCTAAAACCAGATGATGTTTTCTTAACATTTCCCCTGATTACATCAAACATCTCCCATCTGTAATCAGATTTTCAACATTTCCCGGTAGGAGAGATCGATTCTGCTGAAAAACCCTCACGCTGGTGACCACATAACCTCAACTGGCTCTTGCCGAAATTTTGTGTGCAACTAATAAGACCAAGGGCAACGGTTAAGGCTGTGTTTTTCTTTGTCACAACACGACAAAAAGAGCTAAAGAAATCGGTTGCATAATGGCAGACAGCACTTGGATTTGATGATTAAATTCCCAGATGAGGGAGTTTCATGCACAGCTGTTCTGCTTTCTCCAACACACTCATGGGACACACATGCGTCTTTTCCCCTTTGCTCCTCTTACCTTTCACCTTCCACATCTCTTTCACATTTCCTTGTTCTTTTCTGCAAACATCCAGTTTAGACCAGTGGGCCACGTTGGAGTTGACTTCATCCTGCTCAACATTGCACAAGCTTTCCATATAACGGCTCCCAACCTCATTGCTGTTCCAATCTCAACACAACAATCTTGATGAGCATTGCAAAATCTCATATTGTTGCATTTTGTTGGGCGATTGAGGAACAAAAGCTGAGGTTTGATGGAAACAGCCAGTTGAGTTACTGTTGGAAGATTTTCTTAATATGGGACACTTTGCTCTACTAAATGAGCAGAAAAGTCAAGGTTTACACAAATTTTTCCAGCTTGAGTTAAAGCTGAGGTAGGCAATTTTTCTTATCACGCAAAAAATTCAAAATAGTCTTTCAATATATTGTGAAAGTGATCTGATAGAACACTAGACTTCTGCACCTCTCCTTGGTTCTGTACTCAGTTCGTGCCTAGATTTTTGGCCAATCACAGTAATTTTGAGAGAGCTTGTTCTTACTGGCTGCTCTACACTGCGCTTCTTAGCAACAAGTGATGTCACTGGGAGCTGATTGGCTGTTAAAACAAGTGACGTGCCTTATGTTCTAACTCCGGCCTCTGGTGACCTGACAGACTGAGTTGCAGGTGACTCCGTCAGATGGCTTGGCTCAAGCTGAGACAGACCAGTTTATTCCACTGCAACTTTCCCTGTAACTGTTTTGTCTCGTCGTGAATGTTTTGAATCATTTGTCAAGTCCGTAGTTTGGCATTCCATTGCAGATATCAGAGTTGACATCAATGGGATTTTGCACCTATGTTTTCCATGTAAGCAATCACATGCCACATGATATTTTGAAAAAAAGATAGTGAATGAACATACAGAGTTTTTATTGTGGCAAAATGGCTTAAATTGATGTCAGTCGCATGTTTTCAGGACCAACCATTTTTTAATTTTTAGCTATGTTAACAGCTATCAGTTGCTCTACCTGGTTGGTCCAAAACTAAATAACACAACAACTCTTTAACTGATTGCCATTAATTTTGTTAAACACATTTTTCCCTCAGTCTGAAGTCTTAAAATTCCATCATCATGTTTAAATTTCACTTTGCTATATGACTTAATATCTGCAAAACCGCTAACATTCCAATCATCTGTAGTTTGAGCTCAGTGCTGATTAGCATATGCTAGCACACTAACATATTAAAGATGGTGAGCATGGTTAGCATCATCATACTCTCTAAGCATCAGCACATTAGCCCTGCCCTTAAAAGCATGTTAGCACGCTGACATTAGCACTTAACACGGCATGCATTATACAGGAACAGCATCATATAGCAGCTAATGAGTAAAACTGTTAATAATAAACTTTGCAGACATGAGCAGTGAGTGAGTCAGAGCATATTCATACCATCATGACACCAACAGAAAATGTTGCAGTCCTATTTAAAAAGTTTTAAAAAGATCAAATAGAATTTATTAATCATAATTGATTTACTATTAATCATTAATTAAACATACACAGGAATGATAATGTTTGTAAATCGGGGTGCTGCTCTTCCCATGTTGTTTCCATTCTGTTTATGTCTTATCTGTTGCTACGGAAACAAAAATGCATTAATTATAGGACACTTGATCATTTTAAAACATACAATTTCTTTCCTCTTTCTGTACGCATGGTCACACACTTCAGAATTTTCTAAGTCAAAAAACATTATATTTTCATGGTACAAAGGTATGAAGAAGTGAGACGCCGCAAATGACTTCCCGGACCAACAAGAGTGATGAATAATTGATTGAATGAATGAGAAAATAAGTATTAGTAACAGATGGCTTTATGGTTATCTGATGTTTACATGATGAAAAGGCTGAATGACTCATTCCATTTTAATCAGTTTGTGTTGATTCAAGTTCCACAGTGAAGAAAACATGTTTTTCTAATCTGGCTTTTATAGTGTCCACCATTTATGTGTCATTTATTATCCAGTTGATAAAATACATATGGTACCCTTTTCTTCAAGTTCTCAGTTGTTAAAAAATGTTAACAATATATATGTGAGATAAATCCCACGGATATGAAATGTCCCAGAGTTATAGAATCACCCTGGTGTGACTCAGGCTTAGCTAACTCTAATGTGTAAAAAGCATGTGGTGCCTTTCTGCCTCCAACTGTGTCAGAGTTAAAGAAGCAGAGACTCATTTATCCCCACAGCAACACTGATTAATTTGCACATATAATGATGTTGCTCCTTTTGCCTGAACACTGAAATAAATGTGCTCAGCACTGCGTATGTTTTGCACTGTTTTAACACACTGAGTTTATTTGTCTATTTAAAGGAAAACTGCACTTTTTGGGAGGGGTTAGCGCATCATCCACAATCCCTATGTAAGACAAGAACACAGATGCCTTTACCTTCTCTATGCGTTCAGTAGGTCGTCAGATAGCCGCCTCCTGCTGGCATTTTTGCACGTTCAATGGAAGTAGTGGGGATACACTATTACTGCCCTCTAAAGCCCCTAAAACACATCTGAAAATCTCCAAAACGCTCCATTTACAGGCTGTGACCACGTGGTGACCGCCACATTCACGACTATATAGTCTGACTGGTCACAGCGGTGTAACTGAGGCGCTGTGACCAGGCGCTGTGTTACTAAGCGCAGAAAAGTAGTTTTTTGGTACTTGCTCCCACAGTACCAACGTGTCCATAGCATAGTTAATATGTTGGTAATAACACATAGATGGGGCATGCTGGAGATTATTTGGGTGTGTTTTAGGGGCTTTAGAGGGCGGTAATGGTGTATCCCCATGACTTCCATTGAAAGTGCAAAACTGCGAGCACGAGGCGGCTGTCTAGCGACCAAGTGAATGCACAGAGCAGGAAAAGGCATTTATGTTCTTGTCTTACATTGGGATTGTGGATGATAGACTAAACCCCCCAAAATGCAGTTTTCTTTTCATAAACGACAACACTAGATGCAGTCGTCTTAGAGGGAATGGCAAAAACCCCACAGGAAGGAAAACTTGTGTTTTTCTAAATCCTGTTTAGATTTGTAGCATGAAAGTGGTCAAATCAGTAATTTAAGGCATTATTTGCAGAAGCTCAAATTACCTAAACAATAATACGACTCACATACCCAACACTTGTTAAAAGATGTCGGTCATTACAAAATTAAGTCCAAGACATAAAAAACATCCCAGAGGTTAAGCTCCAGTACTACAGAACTAAAGTACATGCTATATAATGTGACGATCTATTTTAAACCCTATCTGCAAAGCGAATCCCATTTGGGCACCATTAATGAAGAAAGTTAAAGTTTTACGTAGTGTCCACTCCACATAAAGCAGACTTCCCTCAGCCTAGCCATTGTGACAAGATGTGTGTTTAAAAGGAACACCTAAATGCATCTGATGAGTGTTAATGCCTGACCAGAGTGCAAAAATCATCTGCCTGAGCTCAACATTTGTTTTATTGAAGTACATTTGTGCACAGGAGCCAACAGGTTTTGCAACACCTTTCGCAACAGAGATCTAGAAACGTTAACGCAATATTGGGCCACGAAAAGGCTGTGAGGCACACACCGGAGCTCCAGTTTTATTGTAACGACCAACCAGGATGGTTTTCATTTCATTAGCCACAACCACAATCTTTCCACAGAAACAAAGGCATTTGAGTTGTTTAATACTGGCCATTCCTTAACCGTGATTTTCTTGTCATATCCAGTATCTTCAGATTGTTGGCGTGCAAAGACACTGTAGAAAGCAAAATTTAAAAAATGATGGCATTGGACAATGTTTGTTGCTTTGCAGAATTGTGTATTTTCTGCTTAATGTTTTGTTTTTCTCATTATGAGACAGTCGGTGCTGCCTTGAGGACGTTTCTTCCGCCCAGCAAAGCCCCAACATGCCAGCTCTTTGTGACTCACAGGTAACGAAGCTATCGCCTTTAGCATCAATCACAATGAGAGTGTGATGAGGCCTCTTTTCACAACCTCTGACAGAACAACCAATCTCTTCTCTGCTCCTCTCCTTCCATCCATACCATACGTACTCTGTCATAAGCCAGGAGCTGCCACTCAAACGGCTCCGAGCTGCCCTTATTGCAACACCGGCGGGGTCACAGGACGAGCCAGCTCAACCGGGATTAAAGTCTCAGTTGCATTTGTTGAAACAGAGTTTAGAGCAATACTGTGGGCAAATCTGGAGGAAAGAGTTTGGACACAAAGCCTGCCTGTGCTGCAACACACTGGATGGGCCAGATGAAATTTAGCTTATGAATTGAAACACATGCATTATGCATAATGAGCAGAGGCCGAAGGGAAAGAGAGACAGAGAGGAGACATCTTGTCATCACTAAAGGAGAGCGATGGAAAGATGGACAAAGGAGATGTCCCAGGGGACTATGCACTCATTCTGCATGACTGCCTATCTGTCACCATGGAAACTGTATGTGTATGTGTGTGTGCGCGCTCTGGCGACCGACAGTGAGCTGGAGGGGGTGTGTGTGCGTTGTGAGGAGGGGGAATAATGTGTAGGTGCTACTCAGGAGGCCTCCCACTGTGTTAGCAAGAAAACCTTCAAAACTCACTATGATCACATTCCACGTCATATGCGTGCATGCGTGTGTGTATGAGCGAGTGTGTGTGTTACAGACAGAGGGAGTCTGTGCACCGCAAGATCTTATCATTTAAAAGCAGGACCCTCAGTTGATGAGTGATCCGCTGGATGGTGTGATTGATGAAGGACGGAGTGATGAACGCTTGATGAGATGAAAGAGTGAAGAGCCATCAGCACATAAACGCTGACACACACACACACGCATGCACACACTGAGTAAGAGAAGAAGCCCATGACTGAGGCCTCTGATGTGTGTGTGAGGGCAGCACACATGCATACATACCTGAAAAGACACAGCAACTTATAGAGCAGAAGCAGAAGGCACATAAGAAACACACACAAACACACACCTCAGAGAAAGATGAAGGAACGATTAGGGATGAGAAGTTTTCTTTGAGCCGAGGGAAACGTGACATGAATAGCACAGAGGAGGCTGCGCTACCGTATACATGTGCATTAACACACAGATAGATAGATGAGAAGAAATTATACGGACAGAAATCACACAGCTGGTTAACACGCTAGTGATAAAGTCAGAATTCAACTTATTTCCTCCTTTGGTTCTTGCTTTTAATTTATTGTTGTTTCTTCTGCAACTTCCTCTAGGGAGGGGAGTAATTTGTCTGTGGTCAGGGCCACTCATTAACTCAAAAACAGACACAGAAACAGTCTTTCTCGCTCTCTCGCTCTCTCTCTCTCACACACACACACACACACACACACACACACACACACACCCACACACATACACGCACAGACCTCTGGCACCTATGAGGAGAGTGCCCTCGCTGTGCCGGGCTTTGCCAACATGTGGGTGCAGTTACAGTAAAGAAACAGAGCCAAGACCACTGGCAGGGCAAACAGCTGCCAGGGGCACACACACACACACACACACACACACACACCAAAACACACACGCACAATCCCTGATCCCGAAACCGCCGGCTGGCTCACACACCTATCCTGCGCTTTCACTACCACAAGAACACAGCCACAAATTCTGCACACAGCTTCCTCTCACACTCACACACGGCACGTAATCCACACATAATCCCTCACCTCTTCCTGTGTCTCCCTTTCTCATGCAAACACGCATGTACACGCACGCACACACTTTGCCGAGTCAGTGTGGGTAACAAAAGAGCAAAATGTAACCAGCGTTTACCCCGCCTGTCTTGATTTCTGTTGTGTGATATATAGGAAGCTTAACTGTTCCATTGATTTTGTACTTCACATTCCTGGTGAGTTGGTTCAGCTCTGCTCACTCAGCGTGGCGTCTTAATCTCGGAGGATTGCTGTCAGTTGATGAATCGTCAGTCATACAGACAGAGCAGAGCAGCTTTCGGCTTTAGGGACTATAAGCAGAGAAGTTTAGACAGAAAACGTATAAACATCTTATATGGGCATTTACTCTTTGTGTGTCTTACATGCTCTTGTATGATCAGCCTGAGCTTTCACAATGAGTCGACCACGACATGTCTACTGAGGCTACTTTCAGTGTAGAGATTGCTATGTTTGCCAATTATTGTCTAAATTGTTAATTAATTTTCTGCCATTTATTACCATGGTAACTATGTCTTGACATTGGCCCTGTTCGAATGGGACTACTATTACCTGGGCTCCTCGTGTGATTTGTAATAATTGCAGAGGTTGTCTGTTTTTTTTAATTGCTGTGAATCTGCCATGTGCATGAAGTGTAACATAAAAAAAAAAATCCACTGCAAATTACCTTTTACGTTTCACCACACACACAGAGGTCATCAGGTGATATTAATTCCACGTCTCAGTCATTAAAATTTCAGGGGAAAAAAATAATAATAACAAGGATTTGGGGATTTTTTTTTTTTACACAAGATTTTTTTCTTCTTATTTGAGCTAAAAATTGCCTAGACTGCAGGGGTTAATTGTGACTGCGAGCTCGGATTGAATTTTGGGTGAAACTGCAGGAAGCTCATCCAGCTACTCAGCATGGAGAGCCAGTTGGAGAGCGTGGTGTAAATCTGTAATATTAGAGATGCACCCCCTATGTCTGTGTTTTGTGCAGGAAGCACAAAAATATGGCCTAAAAACCAAAACTGAATGAGGCTCATCAGTTAAATCCAGATCGTTTTGAATAGGGCAAACCTTCAGTTGGTTATTATTATGTATTACGTATTGATAGAGAAGACTGTTTTTTTTTCAAAAACCTAAATTCTTAAAAGTAAATTTAATAAGCTACTGCATCAGATGTTTAGCTTAGTTTATCATAAAGACTAGAAATGGGTAAAGACAGATTCTTAACGGACTGCTTTAAACTGTGGGGCTGAGGGACTACGGCCAACAACAGGAAGCGTTAGTGAAGTCCACTTAGCAGCCATGTTGGCAACGCCCCCCAGACACTTATTGTCTGCTAACAAGACTGGACCCCTATTTAAATAAATGAAAAGTTAGTCATAAGTTAGCTTTCAGTGGTCAACACTGACATTAAAAAGTGCACATTTGGAAGTGGCAGTCAAATTTGATGAAGAGCAATTAAAAAGTTCGGTAACTTTGCCCTAAAACAAGATTTAAAGTGACCCTTTTTCTTCCCTTTTCTATGCATGTGCAAGGTTTCACAACATTAACTTCTTTTATGGCTCAGCCAAGACTGCCAAGACGATTATTAGATAAATTTCCCGATTCAAAGCAGATGATTGGCTTTTAGAGACATGAAACCATCCTATCCAGTGTTAGACTTTTTTTTTAACTCATAAGACTTAAACCAGGTTGTCTCCTATATTATACAGTATCAGGCGTTAGTAGGCCAATTTTTTTTTTTTTTTTTTTTTTAATTTGAAAATCAACATAACTACAAAGACAGGCAAAAAGGCAACAGCAAAAAAGCAACCACGG
>JAPZDX010000014.1:14649202-14663870 GCA_029783625.1 Naso annulatus | reverse complement strand
AGTTTTGCTCATTATTTCAGTTGTTTATTTATTATTACCACCACATACATCCTGACAGCTGCAGAATTCCCCCATGAGGTACGAGTACTGCTGACAGGGAGTCACTGCTCTGCAGGACCAAAAGCTAATTTGTTTGCTTCTCTCTCTTTAGTGGAAACCATCCTGGGTCTTACTGGAGCCACCATGGGCAGCCTCATCTGCTTCATATGCCCTGCTCTCATCTACAGAAAGATCCAGAAGAACGGCATCATCTCTCAGGTGACGGAATCAGAATCAGCACTTTCCTGATCATTTGCTCAGGTGGAAAAAAGTTCACTCACTGTGTCTCTCTGTCCTGTAGCTGGTGCTTTGGGTGGGTCTGGGCATCCTGCTGATCAGCACCTTTACCACCTTGTCAATTTCGGCCAGAGGCCCCAGAATCAAGGTTCAAGCTCCCCCTCCTCCAGCCCCTGGCAAGAGCAACGTGCTGCTCCCGGACCCCCTTGAACTGCACGGTAAAGATCACAACATGCAATAATGGCTGGCATACACTTCTCCACTTGATGGAATGTAGATTAAAGTGGTTTCCTAATGATCCGTGGAAACATTTACCAAGCCAGTGTTGTCTGCAGCATCTGAGAGTGGACAGCAGTGCTGCATGTAATTATTTCATGCAAAAGGCTCCAGCAGCAAAGGAGACATGTTGATTTCTTTTTATTTTCAAAGTCACAGACTGCTGCACCCTTAAACGGCAACATAAAGAGAAAATGAGGCCGTAGCAAAGGGCCAGTGAGAGTTAAACAGAAGCACAAAGCCATATAAAAAAGGTTTCTTTCATTTCTGTGAGAAGGAAAGATGGAGACTGACAGAGTGACTGACAGACAGACAGCCAGGGTGAGAAGATAACCTCTTGATAATATCTGAGAGCAGCGCTGAGTGCTTGACATTGATGGAGCGAGAGTGATGCCCTTCAAACTCGAGTAATTTCCCTCCACCCCTCTACCTCTGTTTCATTTCTCCTACCATCCCCTCCCCCCAAAACACATTGTCTACACCCCCATCTCCCCCCCCCCCATATCTCCTGTGGCAGCTATGAAATGCCTGCAAGCTCTAGCTATATAAAGAGAAGAGTGTGATATGGGTTTGGGGAGAGGAGAGAGGTGCAGACGTAACAAATGGAGATGAGTTGGAGAGGAACCCTTCAAGTTAATGTTCCCAATTTTAGAGCGAAACAGGAGAAGCTTGTAGTTTCACTTCCTCTCCTCTGCCACGTTGTTCCTCAGCACATGTTCACCAACACCAGCAAAGTTCTTTGTCTCCATATTTATGTTGTTTTCTTTCTGGTATGTAACCATTCCTTGACCTGGATCGACATATTAATTCAGTGATCGATCAAATATCATTGATGCAAAGTGAAAGCACTGATTATCATTTTTAAGACATGCCTTTATTTTGAATTCCATTGCTTGTGTTACTTTGCCAGCATAATGTGCCAGCATAATGTTCTAGCACCAGGCAAATAATGGCAAGCACCTAGGAAAAAGGTACAAAGGATATTTGTGCCCCTCTGATAATTATTAACAGGGGAAATATTTTCCACTTCAGAGAAAATACGTGTCAACAGCCAAAGCACATGTGATACATAAACACAGCTGTCACGAGATAAAGTGTTCAGGAAACACGGTCAGCCTGGTCGGGCATCTCGTTCAGCAGCATGCTAAGTTAACTTGTAGCTCTCGCGAAGGAAGTATTAGCTATTGTTTGAACAGTGTTAGCGTGAAAAAACTTGCAGTTCAGGTTAAAATTCTACTGTGGTGCTCTGCTCAGAGATGCAGCAACTTTAACCAGCTATGAGTATGAAAAAAAAGTTTAATCATACATGTAATTTGTCTGCAAGCTGCAAGGCCAATGTGTGAAACATGCATGCCATACATTTAAGCTAATAATGTGACTATTTTGTCTATGAAACATAAACAAATATTATTATGCAGAATTTTACACTTTGTTAAATATTCTTGTGTTGGGTTGGAGCCAATCTAAAGTAAATTTTACTGTTCTTTTTGTAATTCACTCTTTACTGATGTTCAACACATAAAACAAAGACAAAAACAAAGGAAATGACAGTTCAAAAAGAAAATTTCAACAGTAAAAGGGTAACAAGGATAAAAAGTATTAACATCCCTGTTGCAGTAAACCGTGGTAATATACAGGGCAAGTATAGTAGAACACATTGCTGCCACTTATGTAGCTGATATCACTGACCTACAAAGGCAAACGTAACATTACTCTGTTGTCCACACTAATTTCAGTTTCTTCAGACGTTACTGCTCTTAACCATTAAAGTTATTTACATTAATTTATATGCTGTTGTTTTTTTTCTTATATGGCCGATAGCAGGAAAGAAGGAGTGGCAGCCTCTTTGGCAACAGATGGGCGTATAAAGTTGTCTAATACCGATCACAGGCCCTTAACATGAATCAAACTGTAATTGCATCATGACAGACATTGTGAAATCTGCAAATATTGCATCGTTGTCCAAAGAAACATAAATGTAATATTGTGATGAAACGTGTGATCACACCGCTTCTTTCTTTCTGTTTGTCTCATCTCCTCTCTGATTTGACTTGATTCTTTCCTCACACTTCTGTACTGCAGATGAAACCCATGTGGTCTGACCTCCACACTTTTTTTCCCCATTGTCACTTTCAATTATAACTCATCTCCCCGTCTTCTCCTCTCCTCTGCTCATCTATTATACCACCAATTGTGCCACAGTTTGCTGCCACCTAGTGGATCTACTTATTGGAGATAGTGATATAAATGAGCTGAGTGTATCGCCATGCACAGTTCGTGTAAGATATGCCAAGGTGTTAATTTATTTTATTTTAATGTCAGCAGTTAATGTGTGTAATAAACACAGCTACAAAAAATATAGAGTACACATCGGGGTCAGTGTTAAACAGTGTTTCTCTCAGGCAAGACACAAGTAGTGGAATAAATGAGGTGTCGAATTTATGGTGTCTTAATTCAGTCGCAGTAATGCGTCTCATATTTTTCAGACTGACTATTTATACTGGCTGTATGATAAAGGAAATTCAGCAAAAGTAAATAAAAAGCTCATCAGCAGCAGCACTTAGCAAGAGCTAAAATATCCTCACATACAAACTTTTTATGGACATATAAATCTTATTAAAGGACTTATTTACTCAGTCACTATTGTGCTAAAAGGGAGCACAAAGGATCTTAGAAACATGCCTGACATGCTCACAGAGCTGATTGAGCAAATAGCAGTGATAAGTTTTGTTTGTGTTTTCGCTTGCAGACAATCCTGGAAACAAGAAGCCGTTGGAAATCGAAAAACCTGACCTTCCAGCTGTGGAGGTGGATCAACCTGTAGAGAGGGCTGAGCCCCCTCAGATTAAAGGACCAGTAGAACTACCAGACAGGAAGAAGGAGGAAGAGGTGCAGTTGGACCGCCCCGATGCTGGTAAACAAACTGAACTGGTGCTCAAGTTTAACTATTTCTTTAATGAACTTTTTAGAATCTGTGATGTTTTGTCTTTTTATCCAGGTGTCGCTGTGCCAGAGGGGGAGGCCCATCGCCATGAGCCACCCATCCCTCATGACGAGGTCAAGGTGGACACAAGAAAGAACGAGGCAGAGCTGGAGGAGGACAAGAAGCAAGCTGTTCCTCCTGCAAAAGGAGAGGAAGAAGAAGAACCTAATGAAGCTGAAGAGCAAGGGCAACCTGTAGAGGTCAAGAAAAACAATGACGACCATGCTGAAGAGAAACCGAAACCTGCAGAGGCTGTTGTGGGGAAAGAAGAAGTCGATTTGGGTGGAGGTGAAGTTGTGTCCAATGAGGTGGTGGACAAGCCGATGGCAGAGACCGGCAAAAAGCAGGACGTCGCCCCACTGAAGAAACTTGACAAGCTTGATCCCGTGAAAGATCAACCTGCAGGGAATGTAGCTGTTGTGGAAAATCAGGCTGTGGGGGCACAAGGCGGCGTCAAAGCCCCAGATGCTGCAGGGAAACGTGAGTTTTTGTCGCTGCTCTTGTTTATCTGTAGTTTAAGTTAAGAGTTTTAGGAAAATGCAAAATTGACTTTGTGCTGTTTGCTGATCCGTCAGGTGCACTTCCCGAGGGAGGTGAGGCTCCGGCTGCAGACAGCAAAGATGCAGCAGACGAGAAGATGGACGGTAAGTAGAGTAAAACCTTAGAATTGATAGTGTCATGTCGCCTTTTACGGTGCACTCACGCTAGGTAATTCAAAGTCCAGTTTGTTGGACAAGTGTGAGCGCTTCGTTCCGTAATCTAGCACGGCATGCTTTGTCAGCCGTGGCACGGTTGAAGGAGGTGGACTTCAGTACGGTGTGGATGCATGTGCACGAGCACAGGCATGAAGCGCCGACATCGCTGTGACTGTTGGTGGAGGATTCACCTTAAATTCAGGCAGAAAACAGCAAACAAAGTCCAGATAAAGAGCAGCGGAAAAATCCACGACTGCCTTTTAGATCAATGATACCACACAGAAATTCAAAAATTTTATTACAAGATGAAAAAATGAGGGTAAAAATACGGGTCGCACTCCATGGATCAGGGAACTCAAGCCAGCGGGGAAGAGGGGAGGGAGGACATTCATGCTCTGGCACGGTACGGGACAACTGGGCTAAGTGTGAGTGCGCCTTTAGTCATCGTTAAGGTGATAAATTTTTCATTTTGAATTTCTTCGATTAATTGAATGGATAAACTTTACTTTGTACACACTCAGCACGCTGCATGAATTTGAAGTAGAAAGTGGGGATATAAGCTTCTCTGCAGTGGCCTCCATTGACCAGAATGCACTGCTGCTGCAGCTTTGTGAGGATGGCATATCAGCCTATAAAATGTAGTGATCCTTTACATTAAGACCAAGCACATAACAGTTTTCTGTTTAGCCATGAGTGTGGGGAAGAAATGACAGGATCACTTTTGCGTTTTCCATCTTTATGTATATTGTACAGAAATCCCAATAGGAGTACTTAAAGATCGTTACAAAATTACAGTATATCATTCATAAACTATTGTAATAATTTGCTGCATGCTCTTTATGCCTCTGCCTCTCTCTTTCCCATATTAGTTTGCTTGTTTTGTATCATGTAATCCCTCCTCTAGGGTCTTTTCTTGCGTGTTGTGCTGATTTTTGGTGGGGCAAATTATATAAAAAATAGCCGAGAAATTCAGATCTATTTCTGCCTCCTACTTCTTGACTTGGCTTGATACACTGCGCAGTCATTGTTTGGCTTTTGACTCTCTGTTTCTGTTTACTTTTGCCCTCTGTCTCTCTCCTTCTCCATCTTTACCCAATTTTTTCTTCCTTATTCTGCTGGACTCCTATCAGTGATTAAAAAGCTGGTTGCAGGTATGAATTCTCTCCTGCTTCTTTTCTTTAACTCTGTCGCTCTGTCGTTCGCTCACTGGGTCATTTATCTGTTAACTTAATAGATATTTACATAAACACACCGCACATATATGAATGTATTTTAACATATAACAAAATAATACGGCAGTGTAGAATCCACTCACTCACATTGCCCCTTAACATAGTTTGTGTGTCTACAGCTGCACATTCCACTTTATGTTTGAGGCTACAACCTAGAGATTTGTGTTTGAATTGATCAATCACTGTGTTTACATGTGCCAAATAATTATTTTTATGCCCTCTGAAAAAGACTATTCCTACTAAACTGTGTACATGACTATCAAAATAAGTATTCCACATCTACGACTCTGCTGTCAGTTTGTGATTTTTTGACAGACAGACATACAGAGCAGTGGGCTTCAGCGGACAAGAATGAAGCTCTGAATTCAAACTAAATTTGTCATTTTAGCCTTTTACTGCAGGGTCGTGCCAAGGTGTGAGCATACGTATTTGTGCTTTAGAAAACCACCGTGAAACATTTGACCATAGTGTTTCCTACATCAGGCTAGCACTTGGCTTCCCATTGACTACCAGTGGTCAATGGGAAGCCGTGCTAGCCTGCCTCTGCATTAAGTCATCAGATAAACTTTGCAACTCTAAGCAGTTCTGTGTGCTTATTTGACTTGTTTAGTCACTATGTTATGTTATTTTTAGACTCCGATTAGCACTTTTAGAATCAAATACGTACTGGAAGTAAACTGCAGGGTGCATGTGCGTCAGTAAATAACAACGTATCCATAGTGTTGCACAAAGTGCTAATCTGAGTCTAAAAATAACAACATGGTTAATAAGTCACAACAAGCACGCTGGACCTTTAAGAGTTGTTGGAAAGTTTATCTGATGACTTTTGATGGAGGCAGGCTAAAGCTACTCATTGACTACCAGTATTTGAGCTAAGCTAACTAGCGGTGGGTGAGCTCTGCCAGTCTCCTTCTTCATACTGAATGGTGTCTGTCTTTTTGCCTGAAACTCGAGACAAAGGCAAATGAATAAAAGAAAAAAAGTGGAATATAGTGAAATATTAATGTGCATGTAAATGTAGTGAGTGAGACAGTACTAAGCTATGTTCTGTTGTCTGTCCTCCACCTTCACCTCCCCTCCCACCTTGAGAACAGGCCCCGCAGCTTAACTAAGTTTCTTGACTGACACAATGTTCTCAGAGCAGGTTGTGACTTATTTTATCTCTCTCATACAATAGGTCAGCTTGACCCCGCTGTGCTGCTGGAGGTTCTCAAGCAGCAGCAAGAGCAACAGAAGAGACTTCTTGACCAGCAGGAGAAACTACTGGCTGTTATAGAAGAGCAGCACAAGGAAATCCACCAGAAACAACCTGCAGGTACATAAATATGTGATGTTTTGCAGACATGAAACTTGATGGTCGTGTTCAGTTAATGCATAAATGTAACTGAGTGGTTTTTACTCAAGGGGCTGCTGCTGAAGGTGAAGCAGAGAAGAGCATCCAGGAACACTTAAAGGGGATGGAAGGTGGAGCAGCGAAGCCCAAAGAATCTGGCCCCGTCTCAGACCCAAAGCAGCCCAAGGTTGGAGCTGGAGCTCAAGAGGGTGGAGCAGCTGAGCCTAATGCTGCAGCACAGAATCAGGCTCAGGCTGGAGATACAGGTGGTGATGTTGGGGCTCCTAAAGTAGCTGTTCATGTGCCTCACAAGGAGGATGACAATGCTGCTGCTGGAGGAGAGTCCCATAAGCAGAGTGATCTGGGGGCGAGGGGAGTGCCACTGGGAAAGAAGAGACCTGATGATGGTCAGCCTGCACCTCAAAATGATCTGGCAGCTCAGCTTAAAGATGAAGAAAGGAATCTGGATAAGGAAAAAGAGAAAATTGAAAAGCTTGAGAGAGAAATTAAGGAAGAGCTGGCCAAACAACAGGAACTGAAGAAAGTGCAAGCGGAGAAAGAGAGGATAGAGAAAGAAGTGCAGGCAATGGTGGAAAAACAGCGGCTTGAGAGGGAGGAAAGAGAGAAGCTGGCCAGAGAGCAGGAGCTCGAGAAAGAGAGAGCTCTAAAAAAGAAACTCGCTCAGGAGAAAGCTGCAGAAGAGAGACGTCAGCAGGAGATCCACAAAGCAGAAAATGAAATACTTGAGAGAGCGGTGAAAAAGAAAGATACGGAGGTGGCTCGGGAGAGGCCGGCCCAGCTGGAGGGAGCCGTAGAAGCCAGAAATGTTGGAAAAAATGCAGAGGGGGCCGAGAGAGAAGACGGTGAAGCTTTGAAGAAAGGAGGACGAGACCTCAAAGAGAAAGTTGCCGCTGAGGCGGACCCCAGAGAGGGCGTGGAAGACCAGGCCGTGGAAACCAAAACTCAACCCCAGGGCTCCCACGAGAAGCTCAGGGACCAGGGAGAGATGGATCTAAAGCGGAGGCGTAGGGAACTGGGACCCAAAGAGGCTGGAGGGCCTCCCGAGGAGACCAGAGGTATGCCGGGGCTGGAGCCCTTGCTGGAGCTGGGGGGCTCCAACTTGCACGCGGCCCTGGAGGAGCAGCTACTGGCCGGGGCAATGGTGCACTCACGGCAAATTAAGCAGGCCTCAGAGGATAAGGGAGCAAAATAACACACATCAGACTCGCACTCCGTCATTGGACAGCAACACACACTGTACACCTGCAGAAAACTTGTAACAACGTGGACCACAATTTCATTGCCTTACATTCTTTGTTGCCTTCAGAAATGTTTTGAACAAAAAAAGAACATTTTCTGTCTCTTGCTGTGTACTCTGGAAATAACCCAAAGTCTTTATTACAGAGCATATTGTGTAAATATTAACTTATTTTTGTTTTGAGGAGTTGGAATTTTAAAGAGGTAAATGTTGAAATGTATATAAACCTATGCAAATACCATTCTGCGGAGTGTAGACAGGGTGAATTTATTAATGTTTGTATTTGCGTCACCTTAATTCTTCTGTATTCACCAGCTTCGTGGGCTCTGGCTCTCTGTAGGATCTGTGCTTTATTGTCTCCTGTGCTAATTTCCTGTTTAAAAGTTTTGGTCAGTTTGTGTTTATCTGTTACTATGAGATGTAAATGTCATATATGTGCTGTGTGATCAGTGTTAAAGGTTTGTTGAACCTACATGAACCACATATTGGATGTAATTTGAGTCCAGGCATCGTCATAAATGTTACATTTGTTTTCTAAATGAAAGTAACTAAATAGAACCTCACGAAGGAGCTACGAGGTATTTAGTGTAGCCTTACTGTTTGATAAACTGTGGACAATGAAGCAGCTTGATCCGTCTGGATCCACGACTTTATTTCTCTTTCGTCTTCGGTATCTCTTCCTTGTTGATGTGTCAGTGCCTTTAATCAACATGCTGCAGTTGTGCATTTTATCTAAACCAAAATGTGGCCGTTTTTTCTCGTTTTGCGGACTTCCACCGGAAATCTTACTGTAAACAGTACAGTAACTTTGAGGAAAACAAGTTATGTACATTCTGTGAAGGACATTGGAAAGAAATATGGACCGTGTTTCTTAGTAATCCAACTTTTCTGAAAATCCCGTTATTTAGCGCTTAAACACATGCTGGACCTTTGCTTTGTACAAGAAGCTATTTTTATGACTATTTTTCTATGTACATTTTATTTCTGTACATTTTGCTGATAAGAATAAAGAAAAACTCTATGACACCCATGGCTGTTGGACTGTGCTCAGACAATAAAGACAAAAAATAATATTTTATTCATCATTGTATATAGCAGAGATATATCAGTCTTGCATATTAAATAATGTATCACCAATACATGGCTTCCCTCCACTGCAACAACACGCAGTCTCCATCTCAATCATGTCATAAAAAAGACAACACATTCAGTTCATTTACAGTGCCATGTACAGGAAGTGCTGTGTTGTCATAAAGATTAAATAACACTGAACAGTTGAGGACACGCTACTGAATTCTTCACTTAAACAAAGCTGGGACGGTTTCCATTCATCTGGCTTTTTTCTTGGCCTGTAATGAGAATTAAGAGCGTCTGATTTGTGACCGTGTATCAGCACAACATGAGACCAGTTGGAGGATTGCTGACTTTGTCACTTACTGCACTTCTAAAGCAGTTCTTCAGTGCCTCGAATTCCTTGGCACAGAGGTCCTTCGTCAGCTCCTGTCTGCCTGTTGTGGTGGCTGCCACACACCTCCCATATACCGCTGCCTAAATCACAACGAGGTTGACATCAAGGGAGGGAAACGGTAAGTTATCACCCTTTCTATTCATGCTAATGGGTGACTCACTAGAGAAATTCATACATAAAGTCTTACAGCATGCATTCTGCTGGATGGTGTCAAGCTAACATTCACCTATAAAAGACATAAAACCAGACAGCAGACGCCTACAACCATATTACATTTGTTTATCTCACAAAATAACACATACCTTTCATCCAAACGGCCTTCCCACAGAAACATAAAACACACACACACACCTCACAATAGTTTCGCTGTTGTCTCTGTTTTATTGTTATCTGTCAGTGTCTTTTCTATGTTTTAACAATAACTCATTTCTTTCTAAAGTCTGTAAAGTGGGGGTCTCTGCTTCTTTCCAATGTTTCAAAATGAGCTAATTTGGGGCTGCAACTAATGATTATGTTCATTATTAATTAATCTGCCCTTTTTTCATGGTAAATCAGCTGTTTATTCCATGAAATGTTAAAAAAAAAGTGTGAAAAATGTCCCAATGTGACATCTTCACATTGCTTTTTTTTGGTCCAAACAGCCCAAAACGCAAAAACTCCCCATTTATTATCATAAATGACACAGAAAAGCAGCAAATCCTCACATTTAAGGGGCGAAAACAGTAATTCTTTTTACATTTCCCTTCAAAAAAATGACTGAAACAATCAATTATCAGAATAGTTGGCAATTAATTATGTATCAACTGAATAATAGTTGCAGCTCTGAGCTACCTATAAACAAAGGAGAAACACATAAGCTGAAAAATGTACAGCTCGGATGAGAATGGAGTTTTTGTTTTTACAAGTAATAGATATCCATTCTTTGATTTTAATATTCCACACTTTGTGAGCTTTTACACGAAAGCAGGAGTGCATATGGAGCCACACCTCACACACCAACCACAGGATCTGTGTACCACACATCCGGACAAAATTTGTGACCTTTATCTCATGTAGTAGCCTATTATCTTGTCTTTGATTTGGATTTCATCTGTGCTTATGCTGTTGGTGAGATACTAATAAGGATTCCTTTCATTTTTATTGGCTTCTTCAACATAAAGGTACAGTTACTTACACCACCTATCATTCAACTTCTGCATCATCTTGAGCATTAACGGCTATGGAGGTAAACTGTTTTGTGGTCCTGACAAACTAGTTTTAAAGACAGCCAGCTGGGATGAATTTCAATGTGAAGGCAACTTTTTTATGCATCAATACGTTCATGGAATAGCACGACACAGTATCCTTCACTAAACTAAACAAGCCAACAACCAACAGTTTTCCTTTAGCAATGCTTACCTCTCCTGCACACTCTGCAAAAAGTTCGGGGAAAAGTCTTATTCTCTCTCGACTGCGACTCCAGACATTTGACCCAGACATGGCTGCCGTGTCGGCGTTAACAGAGGCCCTTTAGCTTTATAAATCAACTTAGGAGCTCGACAAACACTAACACGGTATGTCAGAAAGAAAACGCTGGTCTACAGTTTTTTAAATTGACTTTAAAATGTCAAAAGTCTTTAAATGACAAGCACACATCCACCTGAGGATGGAGCATATATGTAAGCCACGGGCAGCGCCATATTGTTGACCCTGTCATCAAGGAAACCTCCTGTAATATTCGACAATGTGATTCGCTCGTCTCCCTGTCAATCAAAATGGCACGCGCTAGCTTTCCTGAATCTGATTCGCTGTTCGTCGACCTCAGCCGGAACCAGAACGCCAATAGTCTTTAAAGTTGCTATTTACTGCTCTGTGATTGGCTAGCTGTCACCTCGTGCCCCGCCTTCCCCTCGTAGCCCCTCGGAGGAAGATGAGTAACCCGCAGCCAGGATTGCTAAATCATGGCAACATTTATGGAACGATTAGCTTTTCTTCAGAAAGTAGGTGCCGTTTACAGTCATTACGAGTTGTGAAAACCATTAACAGCTGATCAGAGCCTGACAGATACGTCGCACGTTTACGTGTCTGTTTGAATCTGTTAAGTTGTGCCATCACTGTAGCCTCGCTGCTAGCCTGCTAGTTTGCTAACAGCACTAAGAAACAGTTTTGGTAATTGCGTTTAAGCTAATGTCATTTGTAAGTTGACTTGCAGACTTGTTTCGTTTAAGTCTTAAAGCAGCAAACTAGACAGTTACACCGGTATGACGTCAGCTACCTGCTAAAACAAAACTGACTTGATAGTCAGATCTTGGTGTTATGCTAAGTTTGTTGTTATGTGAATGTATGTGTCACTGTTTATCAAGCTATTAAAGGCACAAGTTGGGTTACAACTCATTTTTTATGGATTGTGCAGTTCTTATCCCCTCACTATCAGCTTCACACTTTTTTTTAACCTCTAACGTTGTCATGTTTTCCACCAACTGAAGGTCCCAACTCTGATGAAGGCCACCGCAGATGATGAAAACCCCTGTCCTGGCTACCTTTTCCAAGAGATTGGAAGTATCCTTTAACAGCTTTTGTTGTGTTTCAGCCAGCAGCTGCAACCTCTGAGGATTATACAGGCCAACAGGGAAGGGACCAAATCATCGTTTTCTGCGCTCACTCCAAGTCATGTGGCTCAAGTTGACATGCATGTAATGTTAAATATGGTTTTGTAATAATACATGCAGAGATGTAGCTTAGCTGATAGCTTCAGAGTGATGGGGCGGAGGGAAGAATCACTGCGCCCATGTCGGACTGACTTAGTGTATTACACTATGGTAAGGTCCTTAACCAAAATCACTCTGTAGAAATCTCCCATGAGTCTTTAGGGTGTGGTCAGTGTTTGTTAGAGTACCTTCTGGAGAGGCTGCAGGTGGAGTCCTGTCACGTCAAACTCAAGGTGAGATCAGTGTCAATGTTAAACCGTCTGCATGTAAATCATTGAGAAGAAGCTGTGTCATGAAGCCGTTTTGTGTAAAATTTTTAAAAGTGGGTGATTTTCCAGCGTTTCCTGGCTGTGACTCAACGTCCCGTTCGTGTTCTGATATTTCAGGTGCTGAAGATCTTCGTGCATCTTTGTGGTCACGGCTCGAACCATTTCCTCACAGAACTCCGAAGGAACTCCACCTTCATCCAGCAAGCTTCAGGTGAGACATTGTGCTGTTAGCTCCATGTAACTCTCATGATGCTGTCTCTGCCCTTTCAGCTGGATACTCACTCGATGTATGTTGTTTTGATTTTGAAGTTTACAGCGGCCCTCCTGATCCTATCCACGGCACGGCGTTGTACCAGAAAGTGAGAAATACAGCACAGGTGAGATGCAGGTTATACTTTACTCATCATGTCAAACACAGTATTTGTGCCATCTTGGCAGTCGCGCTCAACCTCTACTTTTTCTACTTGCAGGAAGTGGCGAGGTTACTTTTCACGGATACATTTTCAACCAAAAGTGGCATCTCTCCGCTCAGTGTGGGCCCTCCAGCAATGGGTGAGTTATAACAAGGACCACATTCATCACATATGAGTTAATTACAGTCCTAGAGTATTGGGGTTATAGCTACGGAACTTAATGAATAAAGCGGGGAAAGACATCAAAATTAATCTGTGGTCATGTGTAATAAAACTACATCATCATATTTAGAGAGCGGATGAGTATCTTTAAGCAGCTTAATGATTTGAATCGGTTATGTACGGTTCTTTGGATTTGGTGAACTTGAGCACAAAAGGTCTTCTGTGTCTTTCTTTCTGTTCAGGTATGGGCTCAGGAACTTCCCACAGGTCAGGAATGCGGGGTTTTGGATACAGTCCAGGGAAGCAGGGGACAGGTGAGTGACACACACACACACACAAGCACAGATCCATTCACGCTCATCTTCTGTCCCTGTCTGATGTCTGTACCTGTGCATTCCAGGAGGCAGTGACTCACTGCTTGATAAGATCCAGAAAGCTGCAGAGGTAGTGGCCAGTGCTGTCCTTCCCCCGACTGAACACCAAGGCATCCGTCTCCATGACAACCATTACCGCGCTGTAGTCGCGCCGTCTGCACCCATAGAGGTGGCCGTTCCTGCATGTGCCTATAACTTGCCTGCTCGTAGACCAAAAGGTGGGATGAAAAAAAAAAAACAGTCCTCTATTTCTAATTATGAGGTCTGAATTTTGATCTTGGTGCAGATAAATCATCACCCAGCTCAGTGTGTCAAGTCATGATCAGATTTGATAGAAAATTTTTATTTTGACTTGTGTGTGTGAACAGTGATGACCCAGCGGTGCCCTGGTCAGGTAGGAGGCGGCTGGGAAGAGACCGACAGCGGCAACAGCTCCTCTCACAACTCATCTCAGGACATCGCAGCCAACAGCAGGGCCTCCATGGGCAGCAAGTCAGCTGGCACCGGGAGCCAATCAGGGGCCAGTAGAGAGAGTAGCGGGGACCTATCAGAAAGGTGTGTAGCCTAAGATGAATCCTGCATGTTCTCATATTCTCTACATCATTTTTTATTTCTGTCTCTTATGCTGTTTGGTGTCCAGGGTGGAAGCCTTGCAGTTGGGGGACTGCGGCCAGGAGATGGCGCTCATCAGCAGACTGACTGAGGGATCTAGAGTTTTTCTGTCCAGAGAGGAGAGCCAGCATTTCATCAAAGAGTCAGTGCATCAAAAATCGGACTAAGAATAGATCCATTTGGGCTGATTCCCCACTTTATAATCAATACGAGTTTTTATATTTTAATTCTTTTGACTGCTGTGGCCTGATTTTCTGTCTTTTTGAATCTGGCAGGAGCTCCATTCTCAACTGTGAGGTTGTGCTGGAGTTGCTCTCAAGCAAGCTTCAAGATCCCTCAAACACTGTTAAGATGGTAACGATTAAAAAAAAAAAAGATGTGATTTAAATTTTCTTTATGGTATTGCGCAATGCTAATACACGGCTTTGTTGTCCACCGATCCTGCAGCGGGCACTGTGCGCTGTGTCATGCCTCCTGACGTCTGACCTCCTCTCTCTGGAACAAATGTTTGGAGCTACACAGCGAAGGCTGCGCCAGCTGAGCGAGGGGCCTGCAGGACCTGTGGCCAACAAGGCCACCAAGGTATGAGAGTCATAAGAAGAGAGCTGCACATAACAAAGACCAGTGGAA
>JAPZDX010000014.1:14597701-14612808 GCA_029783625.1 Naso annulatus | reverse complement strand
AAGGTGGAAAATTCCATACATTTGGCAGGCGACGGGTCAAGGGTGGTGTTCAGAGGGGGACAGATGACAGAGTTTATGGTGTTAAATAGGATCTTTGGATTACGAGAGCGTATATATTATGCGTCTGTAACTTAATGAGAACATGCATGATGACTGTAACATTTTTAGCTGCTGGTCACAGTTACCGCCAAGCCACACTTTTCCCCCACAGTGCACAAAAAAGTTTTTTTTTAAAAAGGCTGACCTTAAATTGACAGTGTGCAAAAATGATACAGGTTATGTAACATATAATAGAAATAAGAACACAACTGAATAGTTTAGGTGCATATGAAAAAGTGTTTGTTTTATCATGGCTAGCAAAAATGACAAGGCCAGTGTTACACAATGTACTGAAAACCGAGAGCGTTGTTGTACCTCCTGTCTGAACTACTGTTTCATGTAAAATGCAGTCTGACAAGAAGAAAATACATGTGTTTGCATTGTGAGGGAAGTTTTTAGTGAACAGATCTGGTTTTACCATCTGTCAGTAAGAGAGTGTGTATTTGCCTCTGATTATGACTGCCTGAGGTTCTCCTGGCACTCTGAATGCTACTTGGCAAAGAGAAGACAAAGTTTCTTGCTCACACACTTTCTCTCTTTTCTTCTCATCGGATGCGTTCACTTTGATGGCTCTCCAAAGTGTGACTCAGAAGACGGAGAGTGGTTCAGTATCATTCTTCTGCGTCATTTTGTGTACTTGCACTTGAACTCAAACAAGCACATTTCCAAACAAACAGCAGACGTGGTCAGCAGAGCTCATTCATGTCGCACTTTCACATTCGCTGCAAAGCCACACATGCATATTGACACACACACACACACACACACACACACAGATCCTAGTCCACCTATATTTGTGGGGACCCATCACTGACATATTACATTTTGTTATGATGTGTGTGTTGTGGAGGTAAAAAAATGTTCAGACTAAGAGAACAGGGTCCTGTTCACATTCCACTGGGCGGTGTCATAGTGTGGATTGCACATTTCCGGCTTCAAATGTTTTCAGAAATATATTTTAGTGTACAATTTACCCAAGGTGTGAAACACAGGGGGTCTCGAGGGGTCTGGGACCCCTTATTTGACAGGTCAGACCCCTTGAAAGCATCAAATGCAAAATTCTGGGGGGTCTCAAGAAAAAGCTTTGAGAAAAGAATTTTTCCCTTGCAGTTGTCAGTAAAAATATCTTTAAAAGGTATATGTTGAACAAAATTGATCATTTAATTTAAATAGCAAAACTTTTATTAGGAAATATGGATACATTGTTGTGGTGTTTCCTTGGTTATCCAGTTGTTTCTGGTAATGCCGCCGTCCTTTGGGTGGTGCTGTTGCAAATATTTGCCCTTTACACATTCCACTTGTGGATTTTTTTCCCACTTTAATATTAGGCTCATTCATGGACAAAACATGGCAAAGAGAAAACAACGCTCCTGACTGACCAACTTCAGATTTACTTCTAAAGAGCTTACAAAATGTATTAAGTGGAGCACAACCCAATTTTTAGTGAGGTGCACACTAATGGGACATCAAACTTACAAAGAGAAAGAGATTCGCACACTCAAATATTCTCCTCTTAGTGCTTTACTTCAACCAACCGGTTTTGGCACAGTGTGCCTTCGTCACCCTGACGTGTTTGCGACTCTCTTTCTTTTTGTAACTTCTAAAAAGCTTAACCGGGACAGCCAAAGTGTCGGGGAGGAAGATGGTTCGGCTGCCACAGCTAACATGCATGCTGGTCCATCATCTGACCAGCTTACTATTTTTAAGACTTAAGCATAACGCTAAAGCACCAGTTAGGGGGAGACCCCCAATTTCCATGGGGTATTCTGCACACTGAATTTACCTTTACAGTGAGAAAGTTGGTAATCTGATTAACATGTGGGAAACAGATGAGGCAAAACCAAGCAGCACTTACACAAATTTATGCTGAGAGCTTAAACTAGGAGATTTCCCCTCTTTTGAAAATTTCTCTCATTTGTTCCCAGATCAGTTTCAGTGTTTAGAGGAGTTGGTGTCACCCCTAATAAGAAGAAAAACCACCAATTATCAAGACAGTATTTCACAGGGGGAGCGCCTGATGAAAATGCTTCTTAGCGACAGGTGACCTCACTTCGAGCTGATTGGCTGTTAAAACAAGTGACATGCCTTATGTTCTAAAACTGGACTTGGCAATTTCACATGTTGAATCTTTGGAGACTCTTTACAACAGCATCAGTTTTGCTGCAACTAACCAGTTCACACTGCTGCAATTTTCTCTGCACTGTTCTAAAACTGTTTCTTTGTGTCACGAATCATTGAACTGAACTGATAGATCTTAAAATGCTGCCATTGAGCTTTGATGCTGTGTGGAGGACACAACGAAACCAAAATAGAGATGCAATGCATTTGCTCTGTGAAAGGAGTAAGAGTACTTCACGAAGTGGATTGAATGATGCACTAGAGTGGAGAACCCAGGAAACTTCAATAATGCCAAGTAAGCAAAAGTGTATATGCTACAAAAGCCAAACTTTGGAAGTAATGTATTTCACTGAGGTGAGTCTGTCTGTGTATGCAAACTATTAGAGTCCAGCATAAACAGGAAAAAAAAAGTACCCATTTCATTAACCTGGCAATATGCCAGCTGCAGTCTCCAAAAGCTTTGAAGGTATAACATTTAAAATGCATGAAAAATGTGAGACTAAATTTTCTCTGACTAAGACTACATTTAACAATGGACGTAAAAAAAAATAGATTTTAAAAAAAAAAACCTTCAGTTTTTACGTAAACTAACAATTATCCAGTGACTAAAATGTGATTTATTCCAACAGGGTACATTACATCAAAAAATGAATAAAAACTAAATCGAAATCAAGTGCCAAAAACACAAAAATGAACCACAGTCTTTGTAGTGACACTAATAATAAGAAAAGCAGTATAACTGTTGTAATATGGTAGCAGCACTGATAATGCAGCGGTAATGATGACACCACAGAGTGAAATGACGGGAACCTCAGTGTCACATGTAGGCAACACGAGCTGGTGTCCCTGCACCTGTGTGCTTGTGGCAGAGTTTGTAACTGCTGGAGCCACAATGATTTACAGTGCCAGACTATAGAAATAAATCAAACACACACACACACACACTGCCACACACACACACTGATACACACACATTCCTGCATAGCATGATCTCAGTGGGAGATAAAGTTGATTCAGATATGAGGCTTATGTTGATAATGCTCTTTCTATTAAAAAAAATGCTAATAACATAATAAAAACAGTGTTTTGCTTTTTAAAAAGCACTTCAGGCATTATTGTCGAACATCAAAACAAATGACAAATTCAGAGGTTTTGGTTGTAAGAATCAGTAAAAACAATGGGCCTTTTGACTCAGGAATAAATCCAGCTGCTCATTTCCAGTTCTGTGTCATATTAATCAGACATTTAGCATGGCAAGAGACCTACAACCACTGCTCCTCTGTTCATCTTCAAAGGAACAGAATTCAGGAAAAATAGACATGTAAAATCATATCTGTGAAGAGAGACAGCAAGGGAGAGCAGTGAGCCAACTGGTAAAAATGTGAGTGTGTGTGTGTGACCATGCCTGGGCAGCCTAATCCTGATAAACTACCCAGCGCAGACAGCTTCTCTGTTGGCAGGGCACGTCGGTTGATCCTGCTCACACAAGCGGCTGACCCAGAAACTTTGAGCCTCTCCACAGACGTTGTTGCACCGAAACCCCGAAGACCACAAGTTCAGAAGACTCTCTGACCCCGACACTGAACCCCCACCTTTAACCTGCAGAGTAATGTCACTTGAACCTTCTTGCTCTCGCAGGAGGTAAATTAGTACCCAAGGGATAATTTTATTATTGCTGTTACCTCATTCAAATCAGCGTGTAATAGTTCCATTTAATCAAAGCAAAGATGTCTAGCTTACTATGTCATTTATTTTTTCACTTTGAACATTAAAACTGTATTTTTAGGAATGCATTCTCCAGTATATTAAATTTTGCTGTGGCTGATTAACAGAAATGATGTAAACTCTATACAACTCTGAATGCATTTATATTTGTTATCCCAAATATTTTCTGTTTCAGGACTCTCCCGAGGGGGGAAAAACAAAAAAAAAGTAAATAAGATGTCACAACATTAAATAATTAAACAAGTAAAATTATTTGACAAATGAATAACATCGAGTTTAATTTTAAATATTGCTGCTCCACAAAATTTTTGGTAGTATGTTTATAAAAAGAAAAACACAGTAGCGCAATGCTAAAGGTGTGCTTTAAAAAGTCTTAATTGTTTGTTAATTACGAAACATTCATGTCCCGTCAGTGTGAGTGATAAATGAATCTTGAGCAAAGGTTTTGTCATAAACAACAACTCTGTAAAGAGCTCTAGTCATATTGTAAACTCAAGCAGGATTATCAATATGTCTTAACAGTGTTCACACTTGACAGCAGCAGATCAACAGACGTCCGATCTCAACACATCCAGTGAAATCTGACACACGTGCACGTACATGCTATATTCACCCACAGGCATTCACACTGGGACTAATTATGACTGCTGTCCTGCCACAGATAACCACGTGGCAGCTGTTTCTAGAGAGAGTTTTGCAAAGTATGAATGACACTGACTCTCAGAATGGCACTTAAAGGGATACGCCAACTTTTTTTTTTCTTTTTGTTCTTTGTCTTGCTCCCAAGTTTCAGACAAAAAGATAGATACCATTCTTTGGATTGTGCGTGCAGCAACAAGGTCCACCGTCCACCGCTAATTAGCTTAGCTCAAACACTGATAGTAAATAGGAAGTGCTAGCCTACATCTGCCTACAGTCATCAGATAAACTTTCCAGCAACTCTGAACGGACATGCTTGTTGTGACTTGTTGACTGACAACATTATTTCATTTTTACACTCAGATCAGCACTTTATGTATGACTTGATGTATTTCTTCTTCTTCTTGTGCTGTTTACTGTGCCCTGTGGTTAAATTCCAGGACGTATTTGATTCTAAAATTCCAGAAAGTACTAATCTGAGTCTAAAAATAACTTTAAAATACTTAATTAAATAAAAGAAATTGTAAAAAAATAAGTCACAACAAGCACACAGGACTGTTTAGAGTTGTTGGAAAGTGTATGTGATGACTTTAGGGGGAGGCAGACTAGCACTTTCCATTTACTACCAGAATTTAAGCTGAGCTAATTAGGCGCGGACGAGATCTGCCTGTATCTTCTCTCTTACTGCACGCACAGTCAAAAGAACGGGATCTATCTTCTTGTCTGGACCTTGGGAGTGAGATGAAAAGTAAAAAACGTCGGCGTATCCCTGTAATGACCTATCTTGACCCCTTACATGACAAAACTGTTTAGATAGCATAAGTTTTTCTAGGACAAAACCGAAATACTGAACAAAAAGCTGAAGTCTTCGTCTAAGGACTAATGTCATGACCTCACAGCTGTCTGTGTACCTGCCTTTCATTCTCTGCTTCACAAAGTGCCCAATCATTCAAATCCGCCTGTCCAATCAGTGGCACCTGATCCACTTACAAAGCTCTCTTCCTTCAGTTCCTCCAACTCTGCAGGAGCAGAAACACCCTCTCCCAACACATAGTGTGTTGGTCAAGTATTATTGTTCCCCAGTTTTGCTGAAATTATTCTTAATCTGCATGTTTGGTCATTCACCAAGCTTTTCCTTTCACACTGTTGTCGTCATATGCAAAAAAAATTATCATGATCAAGTTGCAATTCATTTAGATATTGGAAAAAACATGTTAACATAGAAAAATCCTGTTCAGAAAATGTATGGAAAATAATCTATTATTAAAAAGATTAGAAGATAAAACAGAATTGCTGCAAATTGAATTAACCAGACAATGCAGTCAGTGACCTCCAAAACGGAGTACTGCCACGGAATGGTCATTCAAGTCAGAGTTTCAAGTTGGAAACTTGGGCAAGACGTCTGACCCTAATTTACTGACACGACAACATTGAAAGCCGCCACAATATATGTGCATGTACACATGAGTGTGTATGAGAGAGGATGGTTATTCAGTCTGATCACGCTATTTCAATAAGTTCAGCAAATTTGTGTCATTCCGCACTCGTTTTGAGCAGAGACAAGTAAGATGTTGGAATCCATTTCTCTTCTGAAACGGCATTGATGTAGCCTAACTGATGTAGGTCATCATATGATGTTAGTTCAAAAACATAAAAACATTAGTTTTTGATGTATTTCAATTTTCCAAGTGCTGATGTTGTGTAGGTGTTAAGTGTTACTTTGCAGGTTATACAGAGTACAGTTCAAAGTTTGAGAGAATATTTTTCCCCTTTCAAATTTGTTATGCAATATCATGAATTAGATGTGTGAAGGGCAATTCTTTTTTTGGATTAACCTGGTTTTGGACCTAACAGGAGTTTAAGCCTACATACTATTGGATCCTTGATGGCGAGCCCCAGACTTCAGGAATGTCTCATCCCCCTCATCCCAAACTGCCACTGACACAGCAAAATGAAAAGCACTGTCACCCAAATAAAAATGAGAAATGTACTGTATAAAGACTGAATTTAAGTGACTGATGGAATTTAACCTTTAGAATCTTAAAAGTATACAAAAAAAATTGCTCATCTATTTTATTTTTTAAATTACCAGGTAAATTGTATATTTTCTGCTGCACAAAAGGTACATTTTCAATTATCTTCCACATTTATTTGGAACATTTATTTCAGGCAGATCTTGCATACATCCAAATTTGACATTTCTTCGGCAATGCAACATGTATAAAAATGGAACAGAGGCAGAAGTTTGCTACCATGCTTGTTTACAGAGCGACTTTAGGATTTGTTTTAAATGTTGTTCAGAGACAATGTTACGATGACGACTTGCTAGCAAAGCAATAATGGCCTTGAATGAAGTCCAAGGTTGAGATATAACTCAACTAACAGCATTTTCATTTCCAAAAGGATCCAGGCTGGTCACCTTCATCTGCCAGATAACAGGAAATGATATCTCATGCTGACGTATGCTTCACTTGTATAAATAATAACCAAAAATCATTTTTTCTTGTTCATTTTCTTACTTTATGGAACTTTATGTGTCACTTCATGAAGTTTACACTCACAGATCTAAAAAGACCTGCATTCATATGAAACAACATGCATGGTTGTTTTTTTTTGTTTGTTTTATATTTTAAAAACTTTTTCATCATTAAATGTTGAAATAGTGAAGTTGGGATATCAGAACAGCTGTTGGTGTGACCAGCAACAGATGCTCCACAGTAAACCAGGAGTGTGCCAGAAAGACACACGTCAGTGAGAGACATTTAGACAGTTTTCTCTTTGCTGATAGATTCACCTACACTGTGTCTATCCACCCCTGATATAGTGTTGGTATTTCCAAATATTAATATGGTGATTAGGTTCATATTTGATGGCAGATAGTAAAGCTATTTAAAGGAAGTTTACAAATAGAACAGTAAACAGTGGGACAAGACAGTTTCACAATGTAAACAGACAAGTAGGAAATCAGATCGGAAGACCAAGACAAAAGACACTGACTGACTGACTGACTGACAGACTAAAGGACTGACATGATCGCATGGCTGGCAACAGGGGACAGAGTCATTTATTTATAGCAACATTACAAATTTCCATGATAGTTTCCACCATGCACACCAGAGACCCTGAAAATACATAGCTATCTATCAACCACTGCGCTTATCATCCTGAGCAGCAAAGCTACTCTGTTGGCTGCAGCTTATAAAACACTGCATGAACCAAGACACCTTCATTCTCCATTCTGAATACAAAGTTAGCAAGCTTTTGGGCTGTTAAGGTACATATAACTTGAACAGTGAAATAACTGAGAATAAGAAATACTCCCCTTTTCCCCAATAGCTGTTGTGCTCATGATTGACCATGAGCGTTGCTGGACCCATTTTACTGGAAAATGTGACTCAGCATATAAGTGGTATGCCCCAGTAAAATCTGAGTTATCATATTCCAACCAGCCAGAATACAAACTGACAGAATTTCAACTTTTCGACAGTTATTGAACTAGCCATGAGACAAGCACTAAAAATAGCCACTGTAGTGTGCCCATGTAAGTCCGGGTGTCGACAGGCGAGTCAGGCAGGTAAGCTATGAAAACATGACACTAAGGTAAGTTTCTAAATGATACCTATGATCTCATTTTGACTAAAACATTAGTGGCTCCTGTAGATGGACATTAGAAAATTCTTTGGATGGAGCAGCGGGAGGAAAGTAGAAAGAAGATAAGTTTCAAGGAGGTAAGTCTTGATAACCAAACTAGCTTACGGTGTTCAGATTAGAACATTCTAAGCTGTCAGAGTCACATCAGATATCAGATGGAGAAGCATCAGGTCCCAAAAACTTCTGTCAAGTCTAAGGAATTGTATTAACGTCAGGCAAAAAGACCTGACACCAGATCAACCAATCTTTCAGATATGAAATTAATCATCGGATTTGCTAGCAGTACTTCAGGTCCCTATATAAACAGTTGGCAGTGAGTAACTATGGTTGTTATGTGCAAATTACATAGCAACTAAAAAGGACTGTAGTTACAATATATAGTTTTTTTAGCTGTTGCAAGTAAACGTAATGAGTTTCAAACCTAAGTTTAAACATACACCATGTTAGCTAGCTAGTTACTCATAGAAACAACCCCTCTGCACTGATAAATATATATTTCCTTCCTTAGATCTGACAGTATTTCTTTAGACCTCGTGCTTTCTCATCTGATGTCTGAGATCTGACTCTGATGTCTGAGGATGTCCTAATATGAACAAGCCAACTAACGTAGGCTATTTGCAGGTCCAATAAAAAAAGATTATGTGAATTTGCTGAGGATATTTTTAATTAGTTTTTTTTTTTTTGGATGTTGCTAATGGGGGGCCGGTGCCCCAGTAGAGCTTTATGTCTGGCAACGCCCCTGGAACAACCCATTTCCTGTTCTTACCTGTCTGTTGAGCCTGACGGACAGGATGTTGTTGGAGTAGCTGTAGTTGCAAATCTCTGTGCCTTTCTTGAAATGGTAGACGTTCATTCGGCGCGGCATGGACAGACTGACCACCACCACCAGGCTGCTGGAGAACAACCGCTCCACTATATACACATTTGGACACTCCACTGGGAAGCACTAGAGATTGGATCAATGTGCATGTTTTCACTCAAAAAACACAACAGGAGCTTCGATGTTAGCTCACATCACCAGTGCATGAACCGTATATTCATTTAATAAAATACAGTATCTTCTGTCTTGTGTTATTTTGGAGGATTAACATTAAGCTTTCCTGTATTTTCCCATGAGTTTTTACATGCTGAAGCCTGTCTGAGCTGTTGTATGACCAAGAGGAACCTGACCACAGCTTAAATAATTCTGTGCAGACTTCATCACTCTGCACTTATGTCACCTTAGGGAGGGGACTCTGGTGTGTCACAACCATACCGGGAGCATGGTTGGATTTTTTTAAATGTGGACGTGGTTGAGCAAGGGGGCTGTCATGTGAGATTATATGCTTTCTAATTTTAAGTCTTTCTTAAAGGTTGCGTACTGCAGAGAGTACAGCACAGTGTCCTTCTTACCTCCCTCGTGGATGATGTCCAGTTTGTCCACAGCAGTGACTGAGAAGAGACGGTAGCCAGTCTTGGTCCCCACTGACAGAGACCTACATTATCATCACATGCACAGAGACTTTAGTCACATCCACTATTGTTACGGTAAAGAAAACACCTTAAAAATGCTGTAACTACAACTTCCAATGACAATCATTTACAAAAAAACATTAAATCTATGTTAAATTTGCTTTTTCACACATGAACACACAATTACAACACAGGTTTTGTCAACGTTTTTGATATCTAAAGTCCACTATGCATTGTCAGGGTAAAAAATCCCATGAAACTTTACTTTGTCTATTTGTTAATATTAGAAAAGATTAGCGAATTAATTTTCTTGAAAGGTATACTTTCCTATTAAAGGAGAATTCTCAGTGCACACACACTTACAATAATAAGTATATTAGGCCCCAAAAAAGATCGGCTCTAATGGATCATACATGACTTTTAGTTTGAAAAGTGCAGGATACCTGTGATACCATCAGCGTGGAAGCAGTGTATGGTCCAATTGTGTCATTACCTAATCTCATTAAGCACTTGAAAGCCATAATTACATGATTTCTTCCAGACTATCTTATCTTGTTTAGACAACCCACCCATAACCAGCCTCCGCTAAAATTTTCAGCTGCCCCCAAAGAAGCTTTTGTTGTCTGAAGTTGAAGATAACGTGATGACAAAGAGATAAGGAGGCCTGGGTGGACTGTTTAGCCACCTGGGTGTTTTACAAACAGGGATGCATGAGATGTTTATGCAAGGCGTCACACCTGTAACTAAACATGTCAGTGGGTTCTGCTGCATTTAGCCATAGTGATGTAGTCCTTAAGCATGCAACAGTGGACACCTGTTCTTCTACAGGTGTTGGTGCAAGCAGTCAAAAATGATTCAACCTCTGCTTGTACAGCTGCTTTCGGCATTACTGCTTTAATTTCAGTAACTACCACATTTGCTTTTACTGTCAAATGTTATAATTAAGTGGTAATGAATCAAGAGGAAGGTAGGCAGGAAATTTGCATGAGACACTACAGAGGAGGCTTGTTTTCAATGAACTGTAAGCTGTGTTTTGCAAACAGCCAGAGGTTTGGCTACTAACGGACTAATTTCATGTGCAACAGGCCTTGGAGATTAACACACTGGCCTAATTCACTTTCGGCAAGTAGGGACTAATCTAGAAGTTAGTTTGCCTGTGGTTTCATTTCGAACGCACACACACTCACACGCACAACTGCTTGAGCTTGTTGACTCTCTAAGTGACATCAAATAAACCCGAGTATGAAAATGCGACTGAAAACAATTATGCAACGGTCAGGTGCACCAAGGAGATTGAGATTTGAGTTTATGTCGGGCCCAGCCCGGGTTGCTTACGTGGTGTCCTGGTTAAACGAGGCACAGATGAAGCATCGGTGCGCTTCGGGGCCCTCCGGTGCGTCCTGGGACTCCATCCGGGCCGCAAAACTCGCTGGCCGAGGTCGGAGGCCTTTGGGCTCGGGTCGATCCCCGCCGGAACCCGCTTCCCCTCCTCTGCTCCCCACTCCAAGCGCCACGCGCACTCTCGGGGAGAGAAACGTCCGGGCAGGCTGGCTCAGATGGCACACATCACGCACCGAGTGAACGATCCCGAGTGCGGGCAGGAGAAAAGATCCACGACAGCACCTTAAACGAACCGATTCACTTTAGTCAGACGACACTGTTGTTATTATGTTATTAACTTCCAATATCCACACAGCAAAACAAAAACAGCTGATGGGTGGATGCGTCACTCTGAGATGCATTATGATTGGCTGGCGGCAACAAGTCAAACCCTCCGGTCCGGCGTTTCTATTGGTGGAGCTGTTTAAAGCCTCTGATTCATTTGACAACGCAGATGTAAATCAAACGGGAGCCGCCTGTTTAGGTGAAATAACGACTGGTTGGCCAATTATGCTCTCTGTCTTGTCACGAGGAATTGTTTTGATGATTTCATTGGATAAAATACGTGTCAAGCTTTTGTTAGGCTACTGTCCGTCGTGCAACGACGAATCAATAACCCAGGGACATTTTACTGCTAACGAAGCAGCTTTTACATGTTCTTTTAAAAAACATATTTCGAGGAGCTTTAGTTATAACTTTAATTACTTTTTACTCTGCAGACTATTTTTGAGAGACATTTTTTTACATAGGCTAAATGCATGCTCAATTTATCCAACACAAGGTTATAAACTACCCAACAGGATATGAATCAGTAAAATTAGCTGAACTGTCACAGTACAGTTACAGCTATTATACTGCTATGCATTAATGCAGTCAGTAGGCCTAATAATATTAAATTTAATAGCTTAATTAAATCCTCACAGGGGCCAGAAATGCAAAGCTAATAAAGTAGTAGGTCTTCTTTTACTTTTTATAGGCTAGTAGCTAGCCTACATCTTACTGATGATACTTAAGTAGGCTATTTCATAAAGGTGACATTTTGAAGACAGAGTTTAGGCTTGTAGTTAAATATTTTCATCCTGTGGTAGCCTACTACTGTTTTTACTCATTTAAGCGAATGTTTACTGCTTTGTGTAGGTAGAGACGAGGAAACTCTGTTCTTGTATTTGTCATAGTTCCTATGAGAATTAATTTCTTTGTACGGGTGCTTACTTCTGACTTTCAGTTTCCTTGAAGTAGACACTTTGCTCGATACTTAACTATAGTAGCCCACATAACATCTGAGAAAATGACACGCACGCTGCAGAGAAACATGACGTTTTATGCATCTCTAAATAAAAACAACACTGTCAAATTCCCGTTAACAAGCGAATATATAATCAGATAAAAATCGATTTTTTTTCCCTCCCATTTCTAAACCATTTCCTTGACGTCACGATTTCCGTGCGGTCTCCTTTAAGGTTGCCAGGGGTTACGGGCTCACATGTCAGAACGAGGAGAATTGACGTCAGTGACGGCTGTTGATTGGTTCTCAGCCGTATCCGGTGGGGCAGCGGTCCAGGGCTCGGGAAAAAAAAATCGAAGCGAGGAGGATCTGGTAACGGTACGCACAGAGAAATATCATCCATCCCGAGTCGCTATCGAAGGGCTCGGCAGGAATTTACAGTTTCTTGTGAGTATTTGTGATTTTTTGAGAACTCGTGAATCATATGACCTCTGCATAGGTGAAATTTGTTTCCTCCGTCTCTCGTTTGTTTATGATAGAACTCAAGATGGCGTCATTGGAGGAGAGCTTTGCCTTTGCACGGAGCTAGCCAGCTAGGCATCAAACTAGACACACTCAAACATAACCCAGGCTTAAGATAGTCAAGCCAAAGTGTATAAAAAATATTATTCACTTATATTTTGTGTCCACTGTTTTTTATAAATTTACGGTAGGTAGTATGTCGGCATTAGCTTGCTTGCTTTGAGTTAACGTTTCTCGGCTGCAGCCGTCAGCCTCCCCATGAAGCCTTCCTGACCTAGACGGTGTTACAGACATGGCATTTGCTTCACGCTGTTTCGAAAGGCGATAGCATGTGCTCAAATAGAGGGCTATTAGATATTTTTTCAGCAGATATCCAGCATACTTCACTGTAAACTGTTCAGCAAGGTCATTTTGCGCATGGCACTGCTTTGTCTAATTTAATTGTCTGTCCGCTTCTTGGTAGAAAGCAGAGGTGGTGCTGCAGCTCAGTAACTGAATTAGAGAATTAACCTATTAATTGTACACTCTTACTAACTCAGAGTTAAAAATAAGTAAGATTTACTACTAATAATAGGCTGAGGAGCCTTGTTGTTGGGTCTTGTCAGTAGCCTTAGCTCTTAATTTATACCACCTGGTCTGAAAACAGTATCATTTATCAGTAAGTTATTCCTGTGATAGGTTTAGCTTAAAGCAAGCATGCCAAGTTTCCACCATGAGTGTAGTTAGTTGCCAGCCTCATCTTTGATTCGATCTTCAGGCCTTGTCAGGTTAGAAATGACATGAATCCTGCGATAAGGATGCACATGTATGATGCTGTTGCAGGTGCTGGGTGGATTGGGCTGTTCGCTCCACAGTGTGCTCACTCATGTACTTAAATAAATTGCACATGTTGGTTACAGCACAGCTTTAGAGGCCTTCCTGACAAGCGCAAAGTAATCTGAAGAAGCTTATAACACACAGGCTGGAGCTGCTGAACACATGATCTGGGATCTGTCAGGCTATTTTTCTCGGCGGTAGCATTGTGACTCGAAATGTTGAAACCCCAGACAAGTGCACTTGCTTTTTACGGTTTGGTCTGTTTCACAGTGGATTGATTCATCAGCCTCCGTTTCACCATTGCTCTAAAATTAGGCTGTGTGTGTGATACTAAATCACTGATAGAGGGTTTCATTCAAACTGGTGAAAAAGTTGAATTGTTTTGACTGAATAGACCTCAGACCCACTGTGTTCTTGTCCTAGTTTGTCTGTGGCATGAAATGTGTGATCACATGAGATGACCAACTTTCAAGCACTCAGGCTTCACATTGCCAAAACAACACTCCACCTCTAGTGCCTTCTCACTGTGGTTCTATTTTTCTCACATTCTCACGTTTTCTGTTTGTCCAAATCTCCTCACGACACACGGACACCCCTACTCTCGTGTGTTGCTCTCTGTTTTTCCAGTGAATCTGTGTTGTACAGTCACACTCCTTTCTCCTCACTGCTGTCCACTCTTTCCAGTACAAAGGTTAGAGGTCACAGAGCAGGGTTGCGGTTGTCGTCATGGCATCTGGAAGTACGAGCAGCGAGGAGGAGCGGAGCCTGAGGGAGTGCGAGCAGTACGTGCAGAAACACAACATTCAACAGCTGCTGAAGGACTGCATTGTCCAGCTGTGCACCTCCAGGCCAGACAGGCCCATGGCCTTCCTCAGGGAGTACTTCGAGAGGCTGGAGAAGGTTTGTGTGTGTGTGTGTGTGTATGCGCAGTCCCTTCTTGGTTGCCCTAATTGAAAATTTAGCATTATGAACTCCTTTCTTACACCAGGTAGTTACTGACTCATGAGCCAGCTAATATCACGAGCTTTATTTATTTACACTAATTCTCAGGCAAAAAAAACACATAAACAAAAAAAAAAAAATGCTAGGACCCAATGGATGTTAAAGATGACACAGTTTCTCAGTCATTTAGCCTGAAGCACTTTGTATTTCTATGATTAATCAACAAGTTTGCTCATCATTTCTTAATTTAAGTCATCTAGAACTTTTCAATTTTTATTTTTTTCATCATTGTGTCAAATAATAGCAGTTTGGTGAAGAAACACGTTGCAATAGCGAACATTTTTGTAACATTAAAAGCAAGCTAACTATCTCTCTAACTAGCGTACTTAACCTCACTTAAATGACTGCTGTTCTGCTTCTGCACAAATGTTTGCGGAGTATTTTTCTGTTTCCTCTTTCTAACTGTTTCCGTGTTTTGTTTTGCTGCAACTGTGCATAGTAAACACAACACTATGTTAATAGATTTTTTTTATATACA
>JAPZDX010000014.1:14564067-14585459 GCA_029783625.1 Naso annulatus | reverse complement strand
GCAGAACGGTTACTGGGAGCAATAAAATGACAGATGTGCAACAAAAACTAAATTACCCCCCAGCACCGCTACTTCATAAATTCACAGAGAGACCACTTAAAATACATAGAGTGGAACTGAGATGATAGTAAAACAGGAAAAACAATAAAGTAATAAAGAGCTTTATGAGTGAAGAGGATGGATGCACCTGTCCAGGTGAAATGCAGCAATCTCTGCATTGTGTCTCTGGAAATCGACAAAGTAGAAGAAGTCCTCCGGAGTCTCCTCGTCCCTCTGCTGCCTGACACACACACACACACACACACACAAGACATGCACAGGGTTAAAGCTGACTGCTACGATAATCTATAGTAGAAAAAAAGTGGAACACATTTTATTAAATGATTTAATGTGACATAACTAACTTTGCATTTTACAAAGATCAGACATCAGCTTTATGTTTTTAAAAATCCATCAAGCGATGGATCAATTTAAACCAGCGACTTATTAAATGTGGATTCAGTCCTCACCTCATTGGTTTGAACATGGCTTTAGCAAAGTTTTGCATCTTCAGCGCCAGTTTCAGGTGATGTCCGCTGGGTTTCACAACTACAGCAGAGACACAAAACATGATCAGGGAATATCAGCACGTTCTAATAGAGAAATCAGACCACTTTGTATCTCACACTTCCTTTATATTCTGTAGAACTGAATCACAGCTGTGTCAACCTTTGGTTAACTTATTCATGCTTGTTTTTTAGCTTAATGCCTCAAAGTTCCAGCTGGAATACATTCTGGTTCTGCTTGTTCTTGATGACAAAGTTATTGGGGGTCGGTCTTACAGCTTGTACTCTGCTCTCTCTCTCTGTCTCTCTCTCTCTCTTTTTGTCTAGCTGTATATTATATCACAGCAGTAGGCCAGACCAGCCGCACACACACCTCCCTCCTGCTGAGCTCTGTGCAGCTCCAAGGTTATTAATAGTTAACAATCATTTCCAGGTTTGCAGTCATTCTTTTTTATTGGAAACGAATGAAAAGACGAGTGAACTGGCCTAAACCACCCTTGTGGCTGATGAACACTGCCGTCCTCGGTTAGTGAAATAACGAGAAAGTCTTTGGAGGTTAAATTTAAACTGGCGGGATGGATTGTTTTGCTGCATTTCTTCCTGGCAGTGAATGATGTTTTGTGTGGTCAGCCAGTGAGGCACAGACAGAACATGAAGTGTGAGAGAGAAACATACATTGTTTGCAGTGAAATATAAAACAGGCGTGTGTTTACCACTGAAAATACTGGAAAAGTGGAGCTCTGTTTGCCATCCAAATTAACTTTAATGTCCACATTCCGTCATAAAGAAATACGTACATGCATACGTGTATACATATATACATATTTCTTAGCCAATTATTGAACAGCTAGCTGCATCACTACTTCATCTACCATTACATTCAGTTTCTTAAATAACTTTTCCAATTATCCATCCATTCATTTGCAGCTTTGGTTTGCGTGCTGCTCAGAGAACAGCGTAGGTGGAGGCTCGTGTGTAGGTTGAAGAACTAGAAACGTTCGCTTGCCTCTGAGCATGCAGACGCCAAACATTTAATTAAGACCTCTGCCTTTGAATGCAAACAAACGTCAGGCTTTTTTTCCCCTGCCCCTGAGCAAATGTCTCACACCGACTGACAAATTGGAATTTCGGTGCCAAATTAAAACAAAATCCTTGCTATCACAAAGGCCGCAGTGTGTTTGTCACTGACGGTACCGCTGAGCACAGAGGAACAAAAAGGAACTAACAAAGGGGCCAGTCAGCGATCCAACAATGCAGCTACCCGCAAAATACAAAGAGACAAAAAGAACGTCAAGACCTTAACAGATGTACAAATCTCCTTAAATTGGCCTCACCTTGGGTACAATCACAGGCTCCTTTCAGGGCCTTCTCATCTTGAGTGTAATCTGTAAGAGACAAAGGTGTACTAGCTCATAATTTAGCACATATTTATTACATTAACAGTGTTACATGAAGCAATGCAACAAAAACTCTTTCATAACAAGGATTTGGACACAGAATATAAGCATTTCTAACAGCCTCTACAAACCAGCACCATGCCAACTATGCTGGAATGCTGCTCTTACTTTATGGTGCAAAGGCTGTATGGCACAAAACAGGAGGATTATATGTTTTCGTGCAAACAGAGCTAAATTTTAGAGTTATCTTTAAATGGGTAAAAGCTGAAGTTTAAAAGAGGAATGAAGAAGATGTGAAGGAAAGTGACCTTAATTAAGATTCAAGATACTCCTGATCACTCTAATTACAATTAATTTGATGCTAATATACTGATGTTTTTGAATGCCATCCATCCACCCGTCTGTCTGTCCATCCATCCATCAGTGCATTCATCCATCGATCCATCCTTCACCTGCTCCGATGATTGCCATGCTCTGCATCTCCTTGAGGATTTGTGGGATAGCGGGGTCATCGCGAGAGTACAGAGCATAGCGGTTTATTCCCAGGTGGAACTTCAGCCAGCTGGCTTCAGGGTCAAAGGTCACCTTGTGTTCAGTCACAGTGATGTTGGACACGGAGGCTGCTTCATTGTAGATTTTCATATGCCTGACGGGTGAGAAGCCAAACAGAGGTTACCCATGGGAAACAGTTGGGATATTCAAAGTGCTTTAACATGTTAAATTCCATGTGAGCTCCCTGACTAAAAGAGAGCAGGGCTCCGGCTGCGGTGTTACTAAACCTGGATCGCTGAGCTCCAGAAAAAATCCACTGCTTGGGCATCACTTCTAACAACATTTCGTAAAGGCGGTATTTATTTTGGGAAGAACACATATTATTGAGCAGCGCTTTGGGCCAGAAATCTGTGGCAAAGTGCATTCAACAGGTTTAACAGGTCTTACAAGAAATGTTTAAGCTCTTTAAAGAGAACATCAGGAACTCTGTAAGGATGCAGACGTCCTTTCAATTCATTATGCATGATCTGTTTTACCACTTTTATATTTGCCAATGTCCCCCTGTAGGCCGGTTTTATTAGCTGTCTGATGCACTCACTGTTGGTTTTAAAAGCAGTTGTAAATTTTTGAGTTTGCTCAGTCTAGAGTCCTCTCTGCTATACTTAAAGTCAGAGCGAGAATAATCCAAGACCAAAACAAATAAGTCTGTGGCGAGAGGGCGCACCACATCGTCAGAGCTGACCAGACTGGGTAGGACATCTGTCTCCCAACCCAAATAAACTCAATCACAAGCAGGATGAAGCGCAGAGATGATACAACAAGAGGCTATAAATACAAGTTTGTTCATGGGTTATCAGTCACCCAGTGAGCTGAACTGACAGATCAAGCTAATCAAGACGAGTGCAGACCGCAGGACACAGAGTGCAGCGTCACGTAGAAGATGACAAAAAGGAAGTGGAGAATGTTTGTTGATCTTGCAGTGTTTGCCAAGAAACAAGCATACAGGTTGACATTGACATGGAAATATTTTTTAAGCAATGCAAATTTATTTGCATGCCCAACAACAAAATTAAACTGTTCTCCAGAGCAGCCTCAGTCAAAAACTCCCCTGAGCGTGTTTGTCGCAATGATGCTGCTGTAAGACTTCAAAAGTAAAACAAGCCTTTGGGCTCTTCATTGTTTTTGGGTCCTCTGTACAAGGCAGCAGACAGAGGAGATCCAGTGCTCATATTTCTTCTTATTTTCCACCCCAAGAGCCCAAAGTCTGTATCTCTCAGAGGGAGTGCACTGTGTCGGGATCAGACAGCCTCACGAGCCAAGATAGCTACGTCTTCCACAGATTAAGATGAGCTTTAGCAGCTTTAAATCCTTGTTTACCTTAAAAAGAGTGTTCCAGAGGCGAGCTCTTAGACTGACATGTTTGTGAGGGTTTTCTGCCACCAGCCTACTCAACATCAGACTTTTATGACGCACAGGATTTTCTACACGTCCTGTCTGTCTGTGGGTGTACATCTGTTATCAAGAGCAGATGCACAAGTGTGTTTATGTAAATGGATGTGTGTTTGCGTGCGACTGCAGTGGGTTTGGCCGGGATGTCAGTGAACCTGCTCCTTGACCACAGTCAAGCTCTTACACGTGCTTTCACCCAAAGTGAGCTTTTTTTCACAATGACATTGAGCAACACTGGCAAAAGTCACATTTTGTTACGTGTCAGCTGTTGCAAATCAACTGCGGTGTGGACGAAACAAGCAACGCCTTAGTGTGACTTTTTAAATTTAGACAAATGACACCAAAAAACTAACCTTTCCCAGCGTGACACCTTCCTCCTGTAGTACTCCATCAGCTGCTCCGGCTGCAGCAGCCTCTCCTCTGGCCCCAGTGCTGGAGTCTGGATGTTGTACAGAGGGTGAGCAAACAGCCTCACCAGCTTTGAGCCACCTTCTGTGGGTTCAGTTGTGGGGCCATCCAGGGGCAGCAGAGACGTCCAGTTGGAGAGCTTAGGGGTGGCGAGACCCCCATGCCTGGGAAGGGTGAGGTTGTTGGGACCACATGAACAAAACTGCCCCGACCCTTGCCCCATGCTCCGCAGCTTCGGCAGGAGGATGAAGTAGAGGTCGGCGGAGAAGATGGCCGTGAGGGTCGCGGCCAGAAACAGACGATCTCTCCTCATCATGGTCACAGACAGGAAAAAGGCTGAAGCTGAAGAAAAGTCCAAACTATGAGCTGCGCTGGAGCTTGTGGGGCATCACTTGTCAGCTTCTTCCAGTCTCTCACACAGCCAGCCAGGCAGAGGCGAGAGGTAAGCAGCCAAAGGTTGGTCCAAGTCTCTCTGTGTCTCTTCTCTATCTGTGTGTTTCAGTCTGTTCCTCCCAGCCTCGCTTCTCCTCCTCCTCCTCCTTCCTTGGCAGCAACTGAAGAGGGAGCCGAGCTGAGAGCGAGCATGTGTTTGCAACAGTCACTGACAGTTTGGCTGCTTTCAGGGACCTGCTGCTCTCAGGGTAAGCGTGAGTGTTTGCGAGTGAGAGAGGGAGAGAGTATCGAGGGAGTGTGGGTGTGTATGTTATAGTATGGCACAAACATCAAATAGCATGTTAGTAGATTAGGGTGGAGAAAACACTCTGAGGCAGAGGCAAGAAGATGAGTGTAGATTTACAGGTGTTTGTTTAAAAGCATGTGTGCGTGTGTGTGTGTGTGTGACATCCCTTTTGTTTTAAGAAGGCATGGAGACAAGATTCACTTCCCTCTGTCATCTTCACGTCTCCTCCTTGCTCCACCTCATTAAGTTAAGTCCAATTACACTCCTCCTTCATCTCCTCAAATCTTCTCTCCTCCTCCTATTCCACGCTCCGAGTCTTCCCTGCCTTAAACCTCTCTGCTCCTCTGTCATCTCCCTCTTCCTCTCTCTCTCTCCTTCCCTTTTCCTTTCTCCTCTCTGCCTCTGTCTTATTTCGCCACGGACCTCCAGTCTGCTTCGCTCCAGGCAAAGATTCCCAGCTGCACTTCCCTTCCAGCTGCAGTTCCCACACATGAATCCCCTCACTTTCTTCTCCCTGTCATGCTGATCTACAAAGAGACCCGGGTTCACAAAAGGCAGTGCTGGGGAAAAAAAAAAAAAAATAAAGGTTCTTGCACAACTTCAAATGAGGAAACACGCAGGGAAAAATAACACCTACCCCTCGTTCACAAGCCACCTTTTCTCTACTCTCTCCCTCGCTGATTCCTGTGAAAACATACAGCGTATAAATTACGATCGCAGCTTGTTGCCAGTTAAGATTCTAAAAGCCCTAAGCGGCTTTATACTGAAGCAATGAAGATCTCACAGGGCATTTCCCAGCCTGCATCTGCTCTGCCGTTACTGTGGTATTTTGGAACATCTGTCGTCTGTTTGGGTGTGTATGTGTGTACACACATTAATGTGTACGCATTAGTGTCTGGGAGTTGTTCTCCAGGGTGTTTTTTTCCTCTTTGAAGAGAAAACAGGCTGAGTGAAGTCTGATGTTGGAAATTAGCAAAAGGAAGCCTGAACCTGCGATTCAGCCAGATTTTAGAAGGAGGTGACCACAGCTAGAAAAACAAAGAGATGTGTTTGTTGTTCTCTGGACCCGAAAGATATCTTCTTTTAGACGAGCTGAAGCCATTCTATTTTCTTTTTTTTTTTTTCAGCTGAATGAGCTTACCACATTAAATTTTTGTCGGTGGTGCATGGTCTCTTGAAACTGGCTTCGAAAAGAAAAAAAAAAAAGCAGAAAATCCTACAAGTAAAAGTCCCAATGAAGAGCCTCGAGGATGACAAACAGGAAAATGCACAAAAATATCTTTTAGTTTTTATTCCAACTCACAAAAAAAGACATACATTTCTATGTTTGGTTGAACATTTTTGGACACAACAGTCCGACAACATACCGTGTGTAGTGGAATTAAATAAAGTGTTTACTTACAGATGCTTTAGGGGGCAAAAGTGCAGACTTTCACTCTTTGTACCAGCTGTTTTTGCATGGATTTATCTCTGAGACACAAACTCAGAAAAAGGGGGCTCTGCTTTCGCTTCCTCCCCCGCTAAGCATCCATACCAGTGCTTAAAATAACCCAGTTTTTAGGAATAAGCAAGCAAGCACATGCGAGGAAGTGCAGAACTGAGAATGTGGAGAAAACAAGCAAAAATAGGGCATTGAGTCTTGCATCACCAATTTGTGCAATCCAGCAGACCTGTGGTGATACGTGCAGGGTGAGGTGTGTTGAAACGATTTCGTGAAATGGTTCAGATGTGTCTGTCTGTCTGAGTGACCCAAATATCGGAAAATTTCAAACTGATGATAAAAGAACCACATCAATCAATCATGGTAATGTGCTGTTTCAGAAACACACATAGTTTGAGAAGATTTTACAGCATCAGTTGAATATTTTGGAAGACTCTGTTGGCTTAGCTGAAAAACTGGAAACAGTTGCTCGATTCCGTCTGAAGGCCCACCCTCCAGCACATCGAGTGTCTGTGCTGTGATTTTACCTTTTTGCTCTGTCTACAGATTTAGAAAACAATATCCCTGACGGCAAAAAAGCTGAGAGGCTGCGTAAAACATAAATAAAAGTATATGTGATCATTTGCTAATCCTTTTCTGACGTGTACTCAACTGAAAACAATTCAAGGACAGGATGTTTCGTGTTTTATCTTATCTTCATTTGAATTCTGTTTGGAACATCTCACAGGTAAACAGGTTCGTTGCGCACAGGTGATAGTATCATGATTTGGTATGATAGGAACATCCATAAAAGGCTCTGTCATCTACAAGCCAGGATGGGGCGAGGTTCACCACTGTGTGACACACACATTTGTATAATGGAATTTACAACATGAGATGGGGAAGTCATGGTAAAAACCATTATTGCACAATTGCAAATGTCATTCTAGCAACTATTTCTTTATGTTCATTATGTTCATTAGTTGTTTTTTGCAATGAAAAAACAACTGCAAAAGCTTAAGTGGTTTATTTATACAATTCTTGGCATTCTTTTTGACAGCGCATTGTACCAGACTACCTTTTGTAAGTAACTTCCTGGGTCTCCATTGGTTGCCACCTCAGCAAGACCTGAGGAAATGACTACATCCAGCCAAGAAATTGCAATACCATAACATGTTCATTTTAAATTTCAGTTTTTGTAACGCGTTAAACAAATGAGGCATAATGTAAATTTTTAACTTTGGACCGAGCAAGGCTAGCAGTTTCCTCTGTTTGCAGTCTTTATGCTAAGCTACGCTAACTGACTGCTGACTGTGTCTCATATTTTGTATACAAACTGCACAAAAGTGGTATCAATCCTCTCATCTTACTCAGCATAAAAATGGATTACCCAGCGTCAAAACTATTCCATTAAATAAGAGATGGATATGAATTAAAACAAACACCAGAAATGTGAGCAGAGTTTGAAATCTATGAAAAACATTAAGACTTAAGTTAGAGCTACAGCACATTCAGTAAAAGAAAACTGGTGAAACAGAACCAGCGCAGTGTGTACTACAGGCTGTTTTGAAGGGAAATTACTGCCAGCTCAGCGTTCATATGACACATTTAAACAGACACATTCAGTTTACAGTTCAGTATGACTGTTAAATAAGAGGAAGGCACAAACACATTCATGTCTGCAACTTCGTTTTTACAGTATCTGAGTGGACAGGTAGGAAGCTCACTTTTCCCTCTAGATGCTGCAAGCTGCAAGCCTTCTGCTGCCAGTCAAACTCTGATTCCGCACCCAAGGAATTGTGGGTAACTCCTCAGTGGAGGAGGCATCCTCTGTAAAAGGATATGAGTAAAAAAGAAGAAAATGAGTAACAGACTTTTCAGCTTTGGGTACAGAAAACCGTTTCATAAATATGGAGTGGATTTTAAGAGCAGCAGCATCAAGAAATCTGGACATTCTGTCTTCAACAAACATCTAAAACCAGTGAGAAGAATCAACAGAAGTCTTTTTTAACTTCCCTTCTGACCACTCAGCGGTCACTTCACATGAATTGGCAGCTACAGGAAAAGTCTCTTTTATATCCAGCCCACAAATGCATCATGTGGCAGCAAACTGCACAACATAAAGGGATGAGGTCACAGTTAGGAGAAGGAGAATGAAGAAGCTGAACAGAGGGCGAGATCAAATGAACAATTTAAGACAAAAAAAGCAGCTAAGACCAAAAAAAAAAAAAAAGGAAAAGGAGGAAGTCGCAAAGCCATGTGTGCAAACACAGTAAAAGAAATCAGATTTTTTCCCATCAAATGTATCGAAAATAGAATTCCTCTGGTCCATCGTTTATTCCTCTTTCATTATCCCCTCCCATCAATCATTGTCTCTTGGACGTTTCTTCAGGCCGACTGTGGAGCGCTACAGCCACAGCTCCGGACGAGAGGAAGTGGAACTGCGCCCTCACATTCCTCCACAATTGATCGAGCCTTTTATAGTCACATGTGGTGACCAGTAGTTTTTGTGCCGGCCACTGCTGGATGTCCACAAACCTAGACGACCACTAATGACAACAAAAACATCCACTATGGAGTATTTACAATAAATGGAAAATAAAATGGCACTGTAAAGCTCACGAACCAGACAAAATGACTGTTACAGGGGAGAGCTATGAATTACAGTTTATTGATCGTGCAGGGGAAAATCAGTCATTGCAGCAGTAAAGGGAGCATTTTGGAAGTTAGGTTGAAACTATAACTTTTGCTGAACAGCAGCCACTTGTCACACTAACAGGATAACGGCATGCTAAATTGCTGCATACTAAAATGTAGCATAGCTATAGTAGCACAAGGAGCAAAAAAGTCAAGGTCCACAAGTGCTAATGTCAGTGTTTATGTTTATTTAATTAAGCAAAAAGTATTAAGAGACATACAAAAACACATAAACACAGGCAAATAATAAAATATCTAACTTAGGTTTGCTAAAATTAGCCATCACATTTTCACAGTCATACCAGAGTTAGTTAGAATGCGGCACCAGATCTCCTGAATAGTTTAAGGAATACTTCAACGTTTTAGGAACTGTAGTTATCCGCTTTTTTATCAATAGTTTTATGAAAGATCAATAGAAAAGATCTAATGTTTGTGATAATTTTGAAGCTAGATGAAGCTTAGCTTAGCGCAAAGACACAAAGCACAAAACAAGCAAAAACAGACCATTGAGTCTCGAGTCACCAATTTGTGCAGTTCAGCAGCCCTGTAAATACAGAGTTGGTCGTGTTGAAATAGAAGGGTTTGGATGTCTGTCTGAATGTCCCAGAAGAGTCAAATATCAGGAAATTTCACACTGTTGATAAAAGCATAACAACAATCAGAGTAATGTTAGGCTGCTGTTTCACAAATATATGGGAAAGAGGCAGAACTAAAAACTATTTTAAAGCAGTAGATCATCAGTTTGGAAGCTTAGGCACTGCTTTGCTTAAGCACTGGAAACTTTGGGAAACAGCTAGCTTGGTCTCATCCAAAATCCACTTACCAACAATTCTGGTCTCCTTGCTGATTGCATAGCAACCTCACAGTGATGACAAGGAGGAGACTCCAGGAAGTTATTGCGTTTCGCCAAGAAATACTACAGTCTGGCACGTAACCTCCCATAAAACCACAAACTGTCACTTTAAAAATACTTTTTCAAAGAGATTAAAAAATTAATGAGCTTTAGAGTTTCCTTGTAGTTGGATTTTGTTAACTTTGCAAATAGCCTGGCTAGCTGTTTCCCACTGTTTGCATTCCTTGTGTTAAACTAAGCTACCTGGTTGCTGGTTGTAGCTTTATATCTACCCAACATACACACTGGTAGCAATCTTTTCATCTAACTGTTTGCAAGATAGCATAGGAATATTGTCCAAAATGTGAAACTGTTTCTTTAATTTTCTTTTGGCTTCATTTTAATGAAGAAACAACTACAGCTTGAAGATAAAGTATCTAGTGCTGAGTTCACTGGGCACCAGCAGAATACAAGATCAGTTACTCATCAGCCAGCAGGAGGGAGAGAAGGGAAAGGATCCACTGATCAGCACAAAATTCACCTGCAGGATCAAAATCTGATGGGACCAGAACAGCCAATCAACAGTGATTGCTGTGGCGGATGTCATCAAACGGACGTCTCCTCTCATGACACGATGCTAATGTCTGGCAAAGGTCCTCACACAGATACTGACACACACACACACAGACACACACACATAGACACGAATGGTGGCAGGACGGATGTGGGTTCATGGGGGGAAGAAAAGGAAAACACTTGAGATGAGAATGACAAGTGTGTGTGAGTGGTTTAACAATGCACAGTGTTTACACTCAAAAGCTGCTGATTGTGTTTACCATGGGCTGCTGAGGTCGCTCGTGGTCATTCTCTGGTGGTCTGGTGGATGAAGCTTGAGTGGATGACAGGAGATGACGTAAGTTAGTTAATGCGTGTGTGTACACATAACTGTGTCTGCCTGGGTGTGGTTGCTGCAGAAAGCACAGCTAATCGCTTATTTTGGCAAGTTCTGAGTAATAGCCAGACAACTGAAAGGAAAGAGAAGGAAATGTCTTGCAGATACACACACACATACACGTACACACTCCAACCTTGACCACTTTTGAACTTTTTTATTTTTTATCTTTTAATATCTGGCTTGCGTCTCTGGAGCAGAACATTGCCCAAATGTTCCCGAGCTGAGCTCCAGACTTCAGGGGAGGAGAATGTGAGGAATGCTCCGACTCCTCTCTTCACAACGTGGTGAAATTGGCCGCGATTTAATCAGAGTATCAGGTTTAATTAGCTTGGAAGGCTATCCTGACCTGTACGTGGAAGCCCTTTTCGTGAGTATCTACAGCGGCAGCTTCACACGCAGGATTCTGACAGAAGTGGTAATTACTGGAGGGGACATTCCCAGTGCACAGCCAAATGTGACCGGAGATGACCCGGGTCAGGGAGAGGCCATCTGTATTTGCGTGTATGTGTGTGTGCTGCACTTCAAAAACACCTGTTCGCACTGAAAGGTTACCTTCAGAGCAGCATTCTTCCTGTGAAGTTTGACCCCTGTTGGTGGGGTCAGGTACTTGACTTTTGACCTCACTGAGCCCCGTGTTGTCACTTTGTGTTCTCGCCTCACTGTCTTCCATCACTTTCTCCTGCATCTTCCTATGGATGTCAGAATAAATACAATGCGTTGCTTAAAGGAATTCACTTGTGCAAACACAAAGCTGTTGTCTTTAGATTAGACAGGCCTCCTAATTTTGTTCATGTCAGTGAAATAGACAGGATTCAGAGTCCCATGCGTGTCCTGTCTGATTTAATATAAAGCAGAACTGGAGCTGGTCTCCATTTCTAGGGTGTAGCAGGCCTGCATGTGACGACTCTGTGTGCTCCCTTTGTGTGTGTGTGTGTGTGTGTTTTAAGGGTGTGTTTGTGCACTTTGGCAATTTATTTGGTACATTCAAACTGACAGAATGTAATTTCCACATATGAAAGATCTCAACTTTATAAAAGTAAAAAGCTAAAAGGAGCCCACAGAGCAATTTTACACTGATTAGCTTTTTCACAGACATCAGAGTGATTCAAGACTTTTGCGGTGAAATGAGACTACAGAGAGGTTTAAAGGGGAAGGTTTGGCAGTTTACACTTGTTTATGCATTATTAAATCATGTGAAAGTGTAAAGTGTCTTCTCTTGGGCAAAAATCTGGGCAATGCCTCACTAAAAAAAGACAGTCTGCAGACATGATACTGACTGTGTGTCTGTACTGTGCATCTATTTGTAGAATACGGCAGAAATTAAATATGATATTCATAAGCTTGTTTTTTGAATGTATTATCACCTGAAGTTAATAATTGTTGTTCAGAGTGAGTGGCCCCGCCTCTACAGTGTCCGCCATGGTGCACAGCCATGTTACTACAGTAACCCAGAGTGGACAAACCAAATAGTGGCTCTAAAGAGAGTCTTTTATGTCTTTGCAAGATTTGTGGCCACCGTAGTTTCTCCAACACGCTTGGAAGGGGAGGGTGAGCACCTCACCAACAGATGCCACGAAATCCCACACACTGGACCTTTAAGCACAGAGCTTTTGCATTAATGCTAATGCCAGCAAGCTAATATGTTTACCATGACAATGTTTAAAAGATATTTTTATTGTCCTCGCTACCTTAGTTTAATGTGTTTGCATGCTAACATTTGCTAATTAACACAAAACACAAAATGCAACAGAGGCTGATTTAAATGTCATTGCTTTTGCAGGGATTTGGTCATGAGTATTAGACAAATTTCAGAGCAATCCATCCAATAGTTGTTGAGATAATTCATTCTGAACTGAAGCAATAATGGCTGGCACTGCCATCCCCACAACCCCTTCAGCCTCTTAAATTAGGAGCATTCATTCCTTTACCCAATAAGGGAAAGAAATACAGTCAAGCACACAGCAGAGGGCCTGTGCCAAGCCAGAGTTTATGACCTTTAACCAAACTGAAGTTTCTTTGAGACTCAAACATCTTTGGAAAAAAGAGAAAAGTTTCTCTTGGAGGAGTCTCTCAACCAAGACATACTGTTCTCCCCTACAGAACATTATATTAGATACTGCAGAAACAATTCAGGGCTCACTGTTGACATCATTATTTACTTGGTTATGTCTTGTACACACTGCCACATGTTGTGAAAACAGAGTGATATAATCTTAAAAAAGTCTGCCATGTTTACGCTCTTCATCCTCAAAATTTGGCCTGTATAATTTAATATGCTCACAGGGAGCATGTACACATCGTTTCCAGCATTTATGGCTTCCAGTGCACCAATCATGGAAGAGTTAGCAACCACTGAGAAACACAGAGTCGATCTGTTAACCCTTGGTAGGTCCAGCAAATTTGTCCACCCACAAATCTAAATGAATTTGGCCATGAATGCACTCTTGTTTTTAAGGGTGCTCTACGACGGCTTTGAATGTTTCTTTTTATTCAGCGCATGCTCTAGTGCAACACAGATGAGTTCTCAACATAAACCTCACCTCTGGTAAGTGGCTGGCTCAGTGATATCCCACATGACTTCCTGCCCAAAACAACCCACGTGATCGCCACTTTTCGTCCACAGTCCAGCAGAGCCGTCAGCTGAGGCTGTGAGGACGAACAGTGTGTCAGCCACCTCGAGGACTTCCACACCCACCAGCGCTCTCTGATGAGCCTTCCAACGCTGCAGCAGAGGCGGTCGCTCGCAAACTGGCTGTGTAGAAAGAAAATACCTCATTTATATGGGCACATACAGCACACATATACTACATGTACTATGGTACATCCTCACATTGTGTTGGATGTCCAGTGCAAAGTGATCAATGGCCCAGATCTGAATCCAGCCTGCTGTGTCTCCGGAGACCAGGAGGGTGTTTCTAGGCTGATCTGAGCTCAGGCTCAGCACACGCTCACCTGTCTGCTTAGGAGCATAGAAACGACCTGAAATGAGGAGGAAAAAAAATGAACTGCATACATGTGTTTTTCCAAACATGTAGGTTTAGGTCCACGAGGGTCCAAAATAAAACAACTGTTTCACTAAAAGTTGCATGCAAGTAAATCTATTTACAGTCAGAATCTGTGCCAGTTTCAATACAGTCTCGACTTAAATGACAAATGTACTTTCAGACAAATTGCTACCCTTTACTGCTTTCTGTTATATCACAAAACTCCCTGTTATGTCACCCTCAGATTCTTCTCTGCTTGAAAAATGCATATGCAGACCCATAAACGCTCAGACACACACACACACACACACACACACACACAAATACACTGGCTCACTCGTACAGCCATGCATGCTCGTACACATATGCAGTGGTTGCAGTGCATGAATCCCAGACCACTAAACACAGATGGGATCTGGAAAGAGACATAGTTGTGGGTTACCAGGAATGGTACAGGCGGGAGGCCAAGTCGACAGTTCAGTCTAGCTGTCACTGCTCTGGCTGTTTGTTAATCCATCTTCAAACTGATGGATTACTCAAACTGACAGCTGCTCGTCAACTGCTTGTACTGCTTGAAGCTCACTCCCTCATAATGCAAGAGTTACACTTTAAATTCATGTTTTTTCCTCTTCTGCATCAAGTCTTGCTGAATGAAAGTTTCTGCATCCATCACACACTTTCTGTCCTACTCACCGTAAGTGTGCGTCTGTCCGGAGATGCTCCAAAAGCAGAGACAGCCGGCCTGCGACGAGACCAGGACGCCTCTGTTTCGCAGTTTTCTGTTGCTGGCTCGATGCTGCAGGAACAACAGGCAGTCCACAGGGGGCGCCACTCTGGACAAAGCAAGCAGGTAACAACCACAAATATCTTTATACATTAAAATAACAAATATATAATAAATCAAATTACTTGTTTTCCATCGATTTGAATTATTTATAATTTATTTTACAGGTTTTCTTTATAATATGTTGTCACCCAGTCCAGTGGTAGAAGATTCACACTAAATCCAAAAATGAAAAGAAAAATTCTCCATTATTTCTTAAAATTCTTGCATTGAAAGTGTTACTTAAATTCAAGTACATACGAGTTCTCAGCAAACTTTGCTAAAGTATCAAAAGTTAAACAGAAAATGATCCCTGTGACTATCAGAGTAGTAATGCAACTGTCGCATCAGATGCAACTCTTCACTGTTGTTACTAGTTGAGGTGAAGTTGGTTTTAACTAATTTGTATTCAGTGTGGTAGTTGAGCCCATCTAAGTGTCCTGCATTTTTTTTTTTTTCATTTTCCAAGAACATCGGGACAATAGTATCATTTTGAATTCTTCAGGCCGCGTTTATCAAGTGGTTAAAATCCAATATTATGACATTTTTTGTTGTGAAGTAGCCGCAGAACCGTTCACAGCATATAAACAAATCAACACACAAAAAAATGTATAAACACAAGAAAAGAAAGAAAGAAAGATACCGTTCTTCATCAGTTTGATCATGTCAAAACTTCTGAGTGAGATACATCAAGTTTCTCACATCTGTATAGCATGGTTTTATGATATTACAAGTGATGGACAGAGTGAGGAGACTTTATTATTATAGTTAAAATGAGTTCATATTGACACGGTATCATAACAATGGTGCCTAAACACTGGAGCAGTATAAATTTTAGGTTTAGTTCTCTCACCCTCCCTTTGTCAATCTCTGCAGGTGGAGCACTGGTCCTTGCGTCTCCAGCCTCCAGATGATGACCTCTCCATCGTGGCTCGCCGTGGCAACGACCCCCAGAGGAGAGCACTGACTCACAGTCAGGATATCAGACTTGTGGACACCGCTGGACTTCCACGACATGTCTGCTCTGACATATAAATCCTATATGTATGACATATAACCAGATGAAAGTATTACAGAACTTTTTTGTTGTGGCACTGATTATTAAAAACATTATATCCAAAAACTTGTGCGTGCTGCATTCAGACTAAAAAACAACAGTTTTAGCAGTTTTGTGCTAACACAGGAGAGGTTTTACAGGACACATGTTGTCTTTAGGCTCTGCTGTGATGCTTAAGCTTGGTGCTTAAACATGTAAAACTATGAGCGTCACTTCCTGCTGTGTGACAGTTTACAAATGGTCTGAAATAACATGTAATTGTTTGTGTTGCTTGTGGAACGCAGCTTTATGTTCTTCTCTAGTCGACTGATTTTGTTCACACCTCTGGGCCACACTGTTGTGGTTAGCTCTTTAAAATGCTGGAAGCTGATCATAATTGGCATGTGAGGCGTAATGGTGCAGATGTCTCGCGTGGCACAGACGTCTTTGATCTCGCCAGGTGCTTGTGTAAATATAATGTACGTCATTGACTGATATCATTTTCTCCCAAGAAACGTTCCTCACATTTCTTCTCTCCCTTGAAATGTTCCCTGAAAGCCGCTTCTGCTGACACAGGGGGCTTCACAGCGAGGAACACAGTGAGTGATGAAAAACAGGATTGAGGATTTGCTGGAGAAGCATGAATACTGAATGTTACTACTGTAGTTTTTTAGCAATGACTCTGACCGCAGAGCAGATGTATGTTAACGGTTGAGAGGAAAAATGTAACACAAGAATTTGAGGTGTGAAAATATGCATGTCTGCACACCTGAACCTTTGTCTCATGTTGCAGTTCATGCTTGTGTTTATACTGGCCTGGCAAAACTTCATCTTTATTTCTCGAGACCTGAGTGTATAAATGTGTAAGTGTACGCGGTGCTTTTTATGTTCTGAAAAGTTCAAGACATGTTTTACAAGCAGTAAAAGAAAAGAGGCCTGATTTTAAAGCTGTTACAGACCTGACTGCTTATTTATTGGAAAGTTAAGTTTTGGGCTACTACTGCAGGAAATATTTTCTGAGGTGAAAATTCTCCTGAGCTCAAATTGTTGTCAGTCTGCTTAAGAAAAATGCTGTGTTTTAAGTCTGTACTAGATTAGTCGCTATGGTGACAGCTGTTTGTGTGGGACTCATCATGCAGCAATCGACATCTGGGGAAAAACTTGTGGACAAGCAAAAGTGCGAAAGCTAAGACTACTTGATGTGCATCTTGACATGTTTAAGCTTCATGGTCATTTGTGAATGCGTGTGCTGTATTTCCCAGAGTCACCTGCCAATCAGAGGGTTAGTCTTTTTTTTTCATGTATTTAATGCAGTGATTGTTCAGTGGGTGATACTATTGAAAGAATGAACAGACATGCCCAAAAAATACAAGCATGTCTTGCATTTTGTTTTATTACGTGTGTGATCTATGTCCAGGTTGTGTAGTAACGCATATGAGTAAATATTTGTCTTTCATAATGAGTGAGTACTTTTCATGTTCTTTTTCTAAACTGGACTTCTACTCTTTACTCTTTTTGTATGTTTCTGAGCCACAGGAACAGTGTACTTTTACTTTATAGATTTTCAGTTCTCAACCCATCACTAATATCACTACAGAGAAATGTCACTCTTTCAGCAGATGGACTTAAAGGGACAAGTAAGTAAGTAAGTAAGTAAGCAGCCTTTTAGAGCCATTAAGGCCTATAGGCTTTGCATGTTGCAGTGTCTTACACCCAATCCGACCCTTGATGCTGAGTGCCAAGCAGGGAGGCACTGAGTACCATATTTAGAGTCTTTGGAAAAAAGGAATAGTTTCTGGCTAAAGGGGATAGTTTACCCAGAAATGAAAATGAAGTCCTTATCTATTTGCTCTAATGCAGATGGAGGCAGGAGAACTCCAGATGGTGTCTGCATGCACGTACACGTGAATGTGGCTTCCATTTCAGGAGCTACAGGCAACAGTGAACAGTGAGGCTAAAAACATAGCGTCAGTGATGTTTTTCAAAACAACTTAGTACGTAGAGGTCGCAGGATACTTCGGTCGAGCAGTATGAAGGCATTTTATGGTTTTATTTTGTTTTTTGTTTTTTTTTCATCTTAAAAATTTGTCACCCTTTGATTCTATTATTTAGAAGTTTTCTCCAGCAAGTTCTCCTGTGAGACTCCAGCAGTGTTTTGCGGACTAAATAAATGTCACCCGAACTTCCATCAGCATGAGGGTGACTGAACTTTCATTTTTGGGTGATCTATTCCTTTAATATCCCATGAAAATCTTGTTTTTGCTGACCCCTCCGAAGTCTAATCCCTCACTTGGCTGTAATGATATACAGGTGTCCGCCAGCACCCTGTAACATCCACTTTCTGGTTAAAGGTGTGACAGAGCTCACTTGTGATCACACCCAAACACCTCACATGAGACCGGCTTGACACTTTCATCCAGAGAGGGTGGTGACAGACTGTGGTTGATCCTGGTGTTAAGTTACTATATGTGGAACTGCTGATTATCAATTTATGGCACCTTTAATATTACCTTTGCAGCTGCAATGTCGTACTGAACAATCTGCTGGCTCCACCCCACAGCCAGCAGCTGGTCGTCATGGAGACAGGTCAACCCGGTGACCTCAGAGTTGGTGACGGGCTCCAGCTTGTGCAAGTTGAGGCCGTTTAGTAAGTTCCACACCTGCTCAAGGAGTAACCAACAAGAGTGGTTCTTGTCATTTAGACACTCTTTTAAACTCTCATTCATGTGAAATAAATATTTTACACTAAATGCATCAACTTTACATCATTTTTGCACAAACCTAACCTTGATAGTGCCGTTGCGAGCCCCAGTCATCAGCCGTCTGTGGGACGAATCTATAGCCATGCAGGTGAGTTCATCTTCTCCATGAGCATTTAAGATCTGAAGCCGCCTTCTTCCTGTCTTCACGTCCCACAGAGACACAGATGAGTCTACGTGTCCCGTCACCACCTGCCTCAGAGTGGAGCTGTACAGAGCGCAGGAGAGGGCAGGACCACTGTGAGTTTTTGGTACACGTTCCCTCTCCTCATCCGCCAACCATGCGCCCCCTCCTCTCTTTGTTTCAGCCAGAGTGAGCAGTGCCAGGTAATCTTTGCAGGCCACCACTAAATGACTCTGCTCAGAGACAGGAGGGCTCAGCAACAGGAAGGGGAAGTTGCCATGCTCTGGGATTCGACCTGGCTGATTGCAGGGGAACTGCAGGCGGACCGCTTTTAGACAGCGATGGCTGGAGATGTCCCAAATCCTCAGCTCCTAACAGAGGAAATGGCTGTTTGTAACATGTCAGGAAACAGTCCCAAATATAATTCTATTAGATACATAACAGATGATGTAAATTCACTTTAATTTATTTCCTTAATGACTCACAGCATCTCTGGAGTAGCTGAAGATCTGTCCGACACGCTGGTAAATGGCCACATCCAAGACAGAGGTGCGGTGACCGAGCAGTGTAGCTACAGGACGTGTGGTCACAAATCGAGTCCAGAGTCTGACAGCTCGGTCGCAGCCTCCTGTGACCATCAACTGCAGAGATGCATTGTAGTCAAAACACTTAGCTCCCTGAAATGAGACAACAGACACTTCATACGGCTGTTTTGTGTAGGTGTAGGTAAAGCATGCACGCTTACAACGATAAAAATCAAGCTAGCTGGTCTCATGAGTTCGTGAGGTTTTTGGGGCGGTTTCACTGGTAAAATGTCCAGACAGTTAAATGGAGTTTAAAATTAGTGCGCCTGTGGAAAAAAAAAAAGCCATTGTGAATAACAGGAAGTCTCTCACCCACTTTAATAATGTTTTGTGTAATTGCATTACTTCTTTTCTCCACAGTGGGTGAGACTGTCTGGCTCTGAATGCTGGGTGGGAGTCAGCTTTAGAAATAGAAGCTTGACTCACATCTCACTTTTATTCTCCTTGATAACACTGGCTGTGGATAATTCACTGAACGAGTTATGTAATGCATTTGACACATAAGGACAATCACAGCTTTTCTTTTTAATGGAGTGAAGATTGATTTTCTCGTCCCAGGTCAGTGTCACCTAGACCTGAGTGCTGTGACACGTGTCTATCTGACCTCACTCAACATTAAAAGCAGATAACAACTGAAGTCATCACTCTCCCTTCTTGCTCTTTTATACTTTACTTTCTTTCATTTTATTGTTTATAGAGGAATAATATATAGAAATATGCTTGTTATCAATACAATCACATGTGATATTAATTGGTACTAATAATAAGGTGCAGTTGTGAGTCTAATCCAATGAAAAAAGTTCCATTTACTATTAAGAATACAAAATACATAATGACTATTCAACATTAAATCAGTCAAAACTGAACTCTGACAGCAGCTACCTGCTTAAATTTCCAAATATAAGGCTCCCTCTTCAGTGCCGCATTCATAAAGACCACAGAGGTGGTGTCACTCTCTGATGACGTCATGATGATGTTGGTGTCGGGCTCAAACATCATTCTGTTGATTGGTTCTTGGTGGACGTTGGGGATGTGACGGTAAGACACCATGTCGCTGTGTTCACCCAGGTCCTGTTGTCATGATGCATAAAAATAAATGCTTCAGTACTGCTGCAAAAATTTGAGAGTAATCAACAAGTGCTTATCATTGCTGCTTTACTGTAATGCATGGCATGTTTCTCTGCAGGAAAGTGAGATTTAGCTCAGTAATTTAACAGACAAGGCCAAACGTACTGGGAAGAAGATCCTCTGTGGGCCGTTGTCTTTCTTGGACGGTTTATTGAAAAGACCTCTAAATGGGTTCAGGAACCACATGAGGTGGACTCCTCCTTTTTCATCCCCCAGCAGCAGCAGGGAGGGTCGCTCCAGACACTTAAAGAGAGAAATCACATTATTAAAGTGATGCATTTATTGCTTTCAGGGTAAATTTATCGAGTTAAGAGAACATCTCAAAGAAATCATGGTCCTACCTCAACATCATGCCAGTAACATAAAGCAGTCAGGACACTACGAAACCCTTGAAGCATTTATGAGAAAGATGTTTGACATTTTGAAATTTAGACTTTTGTACAAAAATTGATTAGTGACTAAATCAGTTTAGCGCAACTCAGCACAATGAATTATACCAAACAGGTGGACATCCTCAAATACACTGGCTGTGGAGACATTGACAAAGTGCAAGTCCCTGCAGTCGGTTGCTACGACAACCCTGTGGACATTGCCCATATGGACGGCATCAGTGGTCCAGCCTCTGAATCTCCTCCTGTGGGCTACTTCCTCTGTTGGGTCTCCTGCAAGCTGGATTAAAGAGAATTCAATATAAAAAGTATGTGTGTGTGTGTGTGTGTGTGTGTGTGTGTATGTAAATGCAGTACCATGATGTCACTCACCCCGAGACTTTTGAGGCTGTGTAGGCTGCTGCTCCAGACGGTAATCTGACCCCCTTTACTGACACTAATGTAGCGGAGTGGAGGTGGATGGGAAACAGCAACCACACGCACTGTTGGTTCTCGCTGCAGAAGAATGAGAAGTATCACTTTAAAAAAAAACAAACAAACAAAAAAAACAACATACATACATATACATTTAGACCAGTGGTTCCCAAACTTTTCAGCCCGGGACCCCCAAAATAACAACACCAGAGACTGAGATCTTGAAGGTGGCGCATAACGTTATGCACAGCCACGCACACACACACTATAAAGCCTA
>JAPZDX010000014.1:14543094-14558519 GCA_029783625.1 Naso annulatus | reverse complement strand
ATTTCCATCTGTAATCCCTTGGCAGGTTGATGTTACAACATAAAACAGAGAGTTAGTGACAAGAACGAAAAATAAACAATATTCAATCATTCACAAAGCTTTGTTTTTTTGTTTGGTTTTTTTTTTGTTTTTAATTAACAGTACATTTAGTGAGGTACAGTATCAGATGTTGCACATGACACACCAGGAAAGACTATGGAGGTTGAAGTACATAGACTATTATTTACAAGAAAGAAAGTAGGAAGGAAGGAAAGACTCGGAGTAGTGATAAGACGTCTGTAAGGCTGTGACTGACCTCACAATGGCCCCATGTTGACTGTGAAATCTACATGTTATTATGCCGAACAGCCACTAGATGGAGCCACGGCAATACTAGTTGTTTAGTTACTTCATGCAGCGCTGAAGTGGAACCTGGAGGCTGGTACTGAACAGCTGGTGACATTTACACTCACGACAAAAAGACACATCGTATAGTCTGCTCAAAAATATTTTTTAATTTAATAAAACAAACGGATTTCTAATATTACGCGTCACTCTTACAGCTCCACTCCTGTCAGCACTGTGGATCATATCCACCTCCATTCAGCTACACTCGCACGATGGCAGTGCAGCTTAGTGGCTTCAGTCAGAGTAATTATACACCCGTGACCCGCCCTCATTTCCCCCCTTTCTCACCATCGGGGCAGGCACATAGACTTCCTCAGCCCTGCCCTGCCTGCTTCAGTGATGGGGCAGTGAGGATGCCAGAGCGCGACGGTCCTCCTGTCTAGACTTTGTTTTGTTCTGTTTTCTTTTGTTTTTCATTTCTTTCCTCAACTTCACTGATCCAGTCCCCTTTTTTATTTGCACCATGCTGCGGGTTGCGGTAGAATCGGCTAAAGGTTTGCCTAAAAAGAGGGTCGGAAGTCCTGATCCAATCACCTCTGTAATTTTTAAAGGTAAGTCTCATTTTAAAAGTCTTGTACAGTTTTGATTGTTTACAGCCAATAGAAAAAAAATGCTGCGAGGAATTTAAAGTGTTCCTGTTGAACTAAGTGCAAAGTTTATAGTCACTCAGTTGTTTATACATTTATGAAGTATGACGTCACGGTATGGACTTAGGCTATAGTTTTGCTGATATTAACACGGTAGTCCATGCAATAAATAAACTAGCCTGCAAAAATCTTCGTATGTGGGTAATTCTACTTGTGCAAGTGTCTTTTTATTGCCTCTAAGTGCAGTGTGATGAAAGGTTAATCAGCATAAGTTGTATTGCACCAGTTTTCAAAACATGTCTGAGCTTTTCCAAGATGCAAATACAGCCAGGAAAGCCACGCTGTGACCTGCAGGATGCAGCGCGTAGACATGATTTTAGACAGAAACAAAATGGTGTAATGTAGACGAGATGAATTTGACACAGAAGGGAAATTAGCCGGCAGCTACTGAATTAAATCCACATCAAATAAAGAAAGGCACTTCTTCCTTAAATGGAAATGACCCTGGCCATCAGCCAAAGTCATTCTCAGCTGTTTTCTTTGAACCAGCGTCATCATCACCATCATCAGGCACAGGTGTGGCAGCTTCTGTTTTTTTCCTTCTTCCCTGTTGAGGCACAAACTGCAGCCCACTGACACCAACATCGCTTTAGCCACAACGCCTGCAAACTTGTGCCACTTTAGCTACAAACTCTAATTCAGCAGAAGCAGTCAAAAAAATTTTTTTATGAATTCTTGGGTTGGTTCACTGATTTTTTTAGAAATCATGCAGCGCAAGGAAGAAGCTTGTGCTTTATTTCGTAAATGAGTGTCAAAATGCAAAGAAACGTCAAACATCTTAATGTCCGCAAAATGTGATTTCACTTTCAGATGAGAAGAAGAAAACAAAATCGATTGATAGTGAGCTGAATCCTGTATGGAATGAGGTAAATCTTTGTTAAACACACAGTCACACACACGCGCACATATGCAGTCATTTCCTTTACTTTTATTTTAAAACATAATTTGGAACAGTTGCTAAGGAAAGCATGGACAACTAATTTAATAAAAGATAACTCCACATTAAATCCAGTGCTAGACATCACATGATAAATATGTTCTGTATTATCATCACAATATGTGTTGACCATGCCAACAGATTAGGAGGCTAAGTTCTGTTGGACTGTTTTGGTGCAGCTGAAGTGCGACATCTGATTGACTGTATTCCCTTTATCTTGTCTCACAGGTGCTCGAGTTCGATCTGAAGGGAACTGCGTTGGACTCTAGCTCCTACATAGACGTGATTGTGAAAGACTACGAAACTATTGGGAAAGATAAGTAAGTGCAGCACAGCCCCTGAGACTGAGCTCCCTGTTAGCTTTGGCTTTATGCTTTGTGCAACAGCAGATCGCAGAGATGAAAGACAGGCTGTGCGCCTCACCTCTGAATCACAGTGCAAACTTCCTCTTGTCCTGGTGTGGACTTTTTTAGAAAAAAAAAAAAAAGACAGTTTTACGGATGACGCAGGCAGTCCTATAAGAGATGACATTCAGCCAGTTATAATCTGAAGCAACTTGGCTGCAAAATAGTTATTTGTACATGCCAAAGGGTGCAACCCACTGGTTAGGATACATGACATTATGAGCATGTACACCATAATAAGGAAATTTAGTAGCTATTCTCATAGTGATCCAGTGTTTGAGTTATGTAGCTGGCTGCTTCTTCCCCCTCACACCCTGTTTGCCATGCTGAGACTTGCTGGTCTGTGTGGGATGACTGCTCCTGATTGGGCAACAATGGATGGATGAATCGCTGTTTGTTTTCCCCTGTGCGCCTGGGATTTGTGTGGCATTTTGTCGGAGAGGACAGGGGCAAATCTTAAAGGAAAATACCTCAAATTGCAGTTGTTTAACACACCGTACTGTAGTGGTTGCATACAGTCTATATGAGCTGCTTTGATACGATGTGAGGAGAAGTAAACTGTGTCCAAGTTGCTCCCAAAACAGCTCAAGCTTGCCGCTTGCAAATAAAACCAGAGTCACATATGGGATCAATCCTTCCCAGCCACAAAGAATGTTTACTGGAGATCGCTAATTACTGCGACGTCTTGTCTATGTTAAGAAAAAAAGGCTTTCTGTCTTTAGATTCTGTTAAACACATTCTACATGGTATCATATGCTTTAAGTGCTCCCAGTTCACAGGGCAGTCGTAACTGAGAGAGCAGCCTTTCAAATGTGTGTTTCCAGCACGAGCCTGTGTTAAATCGAGTAAAGTTTTCCACTGAGCTGGCCTGTCTGACACACTCCCTAAAGATCTACACAGTGGAAGCTGTAAGGGACTTCGCTCTCTCTCTCTCTCTCAAATAGTTTTCCAGCTGCTGTTATGGGTAATCCCTGTCGTCGTGGCAACGAAGGAGGAAGCAAAAAAGCAGTCGGTGTTTTCTTTGCTAATTTGATTTCAGAAAGGAATCAGAGGATTGAAGGACAGAGTTCCCCTGTGTATGTGCAGCATGTGATCATAAGATTTGAGAGTAACATTCCTATAGGGAGTTCGATGTGTAACATCATGGACAAAACATCCCATAACCTCCTGCTTGTTCTATGGATGTGAAATGACACATGCTTGATGTTTGATTTCCATTTTAATTTTTTTATTTTTTTTAGAGATTTTTTAAAGAAGCAAAGAACGTCCAGAAGTTTGCAGCTATATGCGCAGCTCTGTGAGGATGTAGAGTCTAATCATAGCTGTGCTTTTAGCATGCTAACATGCTAACAATGACAATGCTAACATGCTGATGTTTAGCAGGTAATGTTAGTGTTTTAGAATGCAAACATTTTTAAAAACTTACAACCAAGCACACCTAAGGCTGATGGGAAAGTCATTAGTTTTGCTGGAGTTTACCCATAAACCGAAGTTGGACCAATAAAAATTTTACCCTGATGATACAAAAAGCGGAGAAACACCAAAATGACTGGGCTGTTCATCCCCTGGGGACCATGAACACAGCAATTCGTCCAATCCATGAGATTTTTCAATAAAAAACAAATATCATCCTTATGGCTGCGCTAGAGGAAGAGGATCATCCTCATCCTCTGGGACTTATGAATAGTTTTAACAAATTTCAAAGCTGTCCCAACCAATACCTATGTCCAGTCCGGTGACTAATAATTTCTGCACAAGCTTTCATGGCAATCTTTCTAATAGTTAAGATATTCTGGACAGTTAGTGGACTGATCAGCAGACTGACTTTTATTCCTCATCCCCAGAGCCATGTCACCAGCCTGGTTAAAAATTAATACATTTAAAAGTATCTGGACACACAAAAAATAGATAATAGGTAAAACTTCACTGTCATCTCCTCCTTTGCATCTGGGTTCTTGCTTCTGTGACATGATGTTTTAGCCCTCCTAAATTTAACATAAAAACTATGATTCATAAAGTAGAAGAATTCAGTTTAATGTTCCAGCAACAAAGCTGCAGATTTGCGTGGTTATTACTTTGATAATATTAACACAACAAAGAGGTGGCTACCTATATATTATCATTACCATCAAATATTAACTTTTTTTTAATCACAAAAAAACCCCAAACAGAATTGTTAATTGTGTTGAAAAACATTCATAAAACAAGGCTACAATCCTTGAGAGGATATCGCTGGGAAATTCCTCCACGTCTGAACCTTAATATTGTTTCATTTCCTGTCTTATAAATCACAGTGTCATACATCAGAAAGTGCACCTGAAATATTTCACCTACTTTCGCCGACCTTGTTTGTTAAATATTTCTGGATCATAATCTGGTCCATAAGTAAGGCAACAGCATTAATCAGGGAAATGTGATGTACGACTTTTGCAACCAAGTACAAGATTGAGTAACAAGATGAGCTGTGTCATCATCCTCATCCCACAAATCTGTGAGAGGAAATTAATTATAACATGGGGAGGGAATCTGAAACCCTGCCAAGGACGCTCTAGTCTCGTGAAGCTGAATGTGACAAAAACCACTCCCTTCCCTACGTGGATGGGTGATGAATTATTTGGTTTGATAGGTGAGGATTTCGTCATACGAGGGCATGTGGAAAAGCATAAAGTTGTTTGTGCATAACTACACCTCTGGTGAGAAGCACTGATGTCTGTTGTTCCACTGGCAGAGGGCTTTGACATCCTGACAAATGGATGAAATGAATCTACATCCGATAATAACTCCATACAATGTGTGTGTAATGGTTGCATGTGGGGACTTAATCAGCTGAGGTGGGATGTTCCCCTGTGACTCAGCCTGCTGCGGTCATCCCACTGTGTGTGTACATGGAAAACAGACGGAGGAATTGTCCGTCAAAGCGTGTTTTACAGGTTCTGTTAACAAAACACACAGAATGAAGCTGTTATAGTCGTCCATTACCTTTGGAACATGTCAAGGCCGGTATCTCTGCTAGTCGGGGTTCGATAGCATACCACAGTATTTACCTGATGACTTAATCCCTTTCATCTCTAAATGCTTCTGTCAGGACGCATTCAAGCAGAAAACTGGGATTTTTTTTCTTTTTTTTTTTGCAGCTTTGCAAGTAAAAACTCTATCTTCAGACACACCCATGTCATTTTATAGGACACAGGATGAGAGTCACATCCTACCTGAGGCTGTACTTTGATGAAGTCCTAATCTCTCTTAACATTATTGTTTAGGGGCTGTAGAGAAATGTATTAGTTTTATTCAGGCAGTCAGATTTGAGGGTACATACCAAGTTTATACAGTCACCGACTCCCTGGGGAGCCCCTGTGTCAGCCTCTTTCCTCACTGAGTACAGCCAAAAGAAAAACTCTCCACCCTGTCTCCTCCCAGTAAAATCTTTCCAGTTTTTTTTTTTTTTTTAGTGACTCAAGTGGTTGGTAACCTGATATGCAGTTGTGTAACTATATGCAGTTGTGCAGTATATGATTATAGTTCAGTGTTAGAAACCTTACATCCTCTGCTGCTTAATGTCGGGAACAGATCATCCTAACATTGTGATCAAACGCTAATGCTTTTGCATGTGCTTCCAAAGTTAACTTCAGTAGTATTTCATGTTTAAAGAAATGCTTTCTAGACAGCCTTCCTTTCAAGTTTAAATTAAACATTAGCATTTTCCGTGCAATTTTCTGTCTTTCATGTCATTTTCCATCCAAGCTATTTTTTCCCATCCATCTAAGCTTTGAATTTTTTCTTGCCAAGTTGTTTTTGCGCAATAATAAACACAGTACGAAAAATTCAAAGATAAAAACAAGTGCAAATTTGCCATAGCTGAGGCCAGCTGCTAAAAATGTTAGTCGTCTTAAACATCACATGCCATCAAAGTAATAGACACATCATCAATGAAAAATTTCTGTCTGGAATGAGTCTACAGCCTATGACAAATGTTTGATGAGGTATAGAAGGGGCGGAGTTATATTGTAGGGGCGGGGCAAGCCATGATTAGTGAAAATGTGTGTGTATGTTTCTACAAAGTCTGGGCGTGTATCATGAATCTGTTAAAGTTATTTGCCTTTTTGTCACAGGCCACTCCCACTGCCACGCCCCCTTTTGCCGGTTGTTGTCCCAAACAGTTAATCAGCTGTCATTTTGGCTCATCTTGTGCAAGTTGGTGATCCATTTGGAAGTTACGCGCCCTTTTGCAATAGGCCACTCCCACAGTCACACATCCTTTTTAGCCAGTTGGCATGAAAACAAAAACAAATTTTTAAACTCACACACCAACTAACCAACTGACCGACCGTACGACAGACCTATATAGCTGCTGGTCGCTGTCAAAAACAAGTACTACAAGTGAGGAAACATAAAAAGGGAAATTAAGTCTATAACAAAAGTAAAGCTGTTATAAAACTATCATGGAAAATATGTATAGTTTGTGCAGGAATGTGAAGCAAGTTTACTAGGAGATGTGTGAAAGTTCACACAAATCAGTGCAGAAATATTTGAAATGTTCAAGATAGTTATCCAGAAAAAGAAGTTTGTTAATGCAAATTTCCCCACTGTGGGACTAATAAAGGAACATCTTAATCTTAATGAATGCATAGAGTCTGATTACACAGGAGGGGGGGCGTGGGTCGGAGATTCTGGACCTGCAGTGTCATTTAATCCAAACTGTGAGTTTCCATCTTGGGAAAATTCTTCATTTCCAGAGCGCTGCCAAAGCAATATGACTCAGTCCACCCAAAGAATGCAACAATTTACATGATGTACTGCATCAAATCCTTTGCAACATTATGCTTATCTGGACACAATACAGTGCACATTCGTCTGTCCAGACACAGTGAACACGCTCAGTAACTAGGTTTGTAAGGGCACTGCACTAAAAGTAATGCAGCTTAACAAAACAGTCCTGCAGTAAACCTTTAAAAAGGTTATAATGCTTAGATATGGTAGATTTGAGAGTGTCAGAGCAACACCACCCTCATGAACAGAAGATTTATTGCAGGACTGATGTATTAGACACTCAGTTAATTTTTCTCTGTGTACCTAATGACTGGCAAATGAGTGTAAATGTTTCATATGATTTCAGTATTTAAGATTTGAAAAATTAATTTTTCTTTTTAGGGGTCATAATGTGTTGCAACTTTTATACGTACTCATGTCTTTTTTTTTTTCTTTGGACATCTAGTACGTCCTGTATTTTACGTTACACCCTAAGACAGTATTATTGCATATAAACAGGCAGTTGTACATTAAGCATGTAAGATGACTCATGAAGTTACAGAAGATATATTTTTTATAAAACAAAAGACTTTGCATTATCATGACTGATTTTACAAGTGAATAGTGTTTAAATGTTTATGTATTTTCTGTTACATTACGTCTCTTATTTTCCTTTCAAAATGTTAAGGTTTTTTATTAGACTGCAGCTCACTGCATCTCAGCAATGTGACATATTTACTCATGTCTGAGTAAAAACAAGCAACACAAAGGGAGATAAGTATATAGGGAGATCAATAAGTTTGTGGTATAAGGTAAAAGAGGATAAGTTATGCAGCTCTTGTTAGACAAACGTGTAGTTCAGGATTGATTATGCAGAATGTTGAACTTTGGTGATATTTCTGTTTGGGGTGATTGGAAGCTGCAAGTCGGCACTGTCTGAGAAAATGGACAATAAGGACTTTGTGCAGTCATTCTCTTCTTACAGCTCATCCAAACTGCTTTGGAGGCATTTTTCAATTAGCACAAAGAGCATAAAAATTGTTAAAGATACAGAGTTCAGTATTTCTTGGAAGTCAGATCTTTCAGACAAACACAAAATTTTGTCCTTGAAATATTCAAGAAGGAGGTGAGAGGAGCGTGTGAGTGTTACATGTTAAGGCTAAAGCCACACATCTCTCCCAGCAACTCTGGTACAACTTTATCTGCATCAGCCTTTCCTTAGCAGACGTTTGATTAATTGGATTCTGGTTAGTCATTAAAATGTTAATGTTTACTTCATTTCACAGGACACGTTATCAAAGTTAAAATGAAAATGTTGCTGAAAATAGAAAAACCTCCACTCTTTACTCAGTGTGTGATACTACTTTTGTTTTTAGGAAGTTATATGTTTTTTAGCAAAGGCTGATGAGAGACCAATAGATAGATAAATAATGTTAATTCCAGGTCATAATACTGTAGAGTTTAATCAGATGACTGTGTTTATTGTCCTTTTCAGGTATTTGACCTGTGGAAAAAATTGTAGACTGTCTCGCTTGAATGCCTCCAAAATAATCCTGGTGCTGTTGATCAGAGCTGGCAGCTTTTAAATGTAAAGAAATGGAAGAATTAGTTCATTAGTCTTTGCAGAAAGTCCCAGGTGATCTGAACTCCCTGTGAATCATCGGTTGCTCGCCTCCGTGCGGTGCCGACTGTACGCTGGCTCATGGGGTGCGTTTATTTGTCAGAGCAGGCAGGGTTTGTTAGCTCTGGGAGGTGACCTGTTGTATGCCCTTTTTGTGAATGTGACTCCACTGAGCACATATGCAGCGTTTCATTTTTTTGTGTGGTCTGTAACTTGATTACTGACAGGTTGGTTAGTTGAATGACTAAGTGGAATAGCAGCACGAGTTTTGTCTTATCAAATTTCTGTATTGAATGTTTTCCTGCTGCGTTTTTCCTTGAACAGATTCCTTGGGTCGGCCAAAATCTCTTTGAGAGACCTTTCCTCTGGTCAAGTGAGATCACTGCCATCCAGAAACGTTCCTCTGCTGAATGAAAGTGGACAGAATATTGGAGTATGTTTTTTTTTTCCTTATAGATTAAATAATAAAAGAATTAGGAGGGCTGTCTTTTTTCTTTTTTTAAAAGAAATTGGTGAAATAACAGAGCAAGTTACCATTTTCTTGCAGGCAATAATCAACCTTATGATCGGCTATGACCCTCCAGCCAGTGCTATTCCAAACCCAAATGACCCCCAAGCAGGCGATGCCACAGCAGATGCGGGTAAATTTTTGTGCCTTTCCCTATGTAGCCGTTGTTCAGGGCATGTTTGATCAGATTATCTTGTTTTTCTTCTAATGAGGTGGCGGCGGTGATGGTGGTGGGGACGAGGGGGATGAGACTCTACCAGACGGGGGCCAAAGTGGCTCTGCAGGCGTCCCCTCATCCCCTGGTCAGCCTGCTAAACTCCGCCAGCAGCTGGCCAGGGCACAAAATCGTCATCGACTAGTCAATAAACCTCAGGACTTCCAGGTCAGTTGGATAGTGTTTTTGCTAAGTAGCTTCATAGGTAATAACAAAGGCTAATAACCACTGCACCAGTCAAAATCTTTTAAATGCAAGGAGCAATAAAATATGCACTCAAAGCCACTGTGTGCAGCATGCGCTCTGTTATAAAAGTAACTTAAATTATTATAAAATTGTTTGTGTTGCTTTTAGCTCATCCATCTCTTTGTTCATGAACTAAGGGACTAGCTGCATGCTTTACAGATATTTCCATAATAACCTTGTAATGAATGCTTGTGGTGGAGGGTGAAAAGGTCTCAAGCAAAAATGGTCTTTATTTGATATGTTTAAAATGGTCTGGATGCTTAAAATTCAGCAAATAGTTTTTTTTTCCCTTTGTCTTTCAGATTCGTGTCCGGATCATCGAGGCCCGTCAGTTGTCTGGCAACAACATCAAGCCAGTGGTGAAGGTTAATGTGTGTGGACAGACCCACAGGACAAGGATCAAGAGGGGAAACAACCCCTTCTTCGATGAGGTACTTAACTCTGACCCTGTGAGACAGGTGATGACGCAGAAAAGACTTTGTCTTCAGGGCATCTAAACTACAAGCCAGTGCTCTGTTATCAGCTGTCAGTGTTTTCTGTATCTGTATTGAAACTATATGATTTTTTTTTTTGTTGTATTTTTGCAGATGTTCTTCTACAACGTCCACATGCTACCATCGGATTTGTTTTATAAGCACATCAGCTTCCGGGTTGGTGCACTGTTCATTTTGAGGTCCTATCCTTCGTCAGTATTTATTAATGTCTTAACCGCGAGTTGTTCCTCTCTGCTCCGCAGGTGTATAACTCCTATTCACTGAGGGCTGACAGTCTGATGGGAGAATTCAAGGTACCTGCCGTCAGTTTGTCTTTACATGATGGTAATTATGTAAAGTAGAATGGTGAATGAATACCCTTACTATGATTCTGGCTGATCTTTTGTTCTCTCACTCAGCTGGACGTTGGTTATGTCTACGATGAACCAGGTAAGCGTGGCGCTGACCACAGATTTGTGTATCATTTACATTTTCTCAGAGGATGCTGTTGTTTGGCTTGCAGATGTTAGACTGTGGCAGAATTATTTTTTTATGTGTTATTTTTAGTTAACCTTTTGTCCGTTCATCTAAGTTATTCTTTCTAGGCTTGTTGTACCTTTAATGTAATAAATGTCATCTTCATAACATTTTATAAAAATCCAATTAAACATAATTTTTGTATTTATTGTTAAAGCACCATAATAATATTATTATTTTTTGTTAACAATAGGTTGTATGACCACTTGTCTGTAAATGATGTTGCTCATCAGAATGAACCCACAGATAATTTGATAATCAATCTCTACAATTCCTGTCCATCCTACAGAGTTTTGTAATGTCTTTTAGTGCATTGTTTTGATTTTTCTGCAAAGAAACTGTTTAAGTTTACTCTTGCTGCTCTTTTAGTGGCCGCATTAGACAACTGTTTTCACTTCAAAAGCTACAAAATCGTGAAAAATTCTGTCCCCTTAGCCCCAAACAGCAGACAGACAAAGTTAGCAACTAGCTTGCAAACGTAGCATTTAAGCTATCAGCTGAAAAAACAACAACAACAACAACAACAAAAAACGAATGTTTTCCTCAGAATTTGGAGACAATAACAGCTATAAAGAGAATGAACGACTTGCATTCGTGGCTATGAACACGACACTAAATTTAAAAAAAATGTTTGCTTACAGTGTGTAAATTAGCAACTGTTAGCTAACAAATTTGATGAATCAACTTAAAAGGCAATGATTTGTGTTGTTTATGCTGCCTTTAATTAATCGGCCAAAAACCCAGTTATTTCTGAACAAAAACTTTGTCCAAAAATAATTATTTTATTCATTCATGACTGTCCATGAACAAATAGTTAGCTTAGCAGAATTGCTAGAGAATTTTTTAAAATCTTTCCACAATTTTTTGGTTTTACTTTTTTTTTTCAGTTCTAACATTGATTTTTAAAACTTGATTTAATTTCACTCAATCAAAATGTGTTTGAGAGTGAATATTATGTGTAACCTCAGAGCATTTAGTTTACATTATACCTAAAAACGGCATCTGTATTAATGACCTCTATGTCCTTTGTGTTGCAGAGCTGTCAACCGTGAGAGTCACACAAATAACCCTTTTCTAACGCTTTAAAAAAAAAAAAAGTCACACTGTATTTAAATTTAGGCTATAGTGTAGTGCCTTTTATACACATTTACACTTAGGCAAACGTATCAGTCACACATAGTAGCCTAGTGCTTACCTAGCTGGGTGCGACCTTGTTGCAAAGCCAGTACCGGTATCATACCAAGGTAGTTACCCCAATAAAAACATGTGCCACCACCACTCCATTCCCAGCAAAAGTAACTGGGGGGCCACACATTTTGTCAGATTAAATTTTTGCACTGCCAAAATATGTAGGCTATCCCATCTCTATTAAGTGCACAGTGTCTGTCCAACCATCAACGGTTTTATTTTATTCATACTTGTCATCATTCCCAGCAATCTCGGAGAATATAGAAAAGTTTCTTTTATCCTAGGCAAAATTATTGGTGGGAAACATTTTTATTAGGGGTAACTACCTTGGCAAAGTGTATTTTTTCCAAGTCAAAGTTATTGTGGGGGACAGATTTTTTATCAAGGGTCAATGACCTTGGCACAACACCAGACTTTCGTTTTTCATTAAGCAAGTTATGAGTAACCAACCAGTAATAATTTAGAATGAATAACTACTTGCTTCCCGCTGTGTTCTTGATGTTTCCATGACAACTTTACACAGACTTTTCGCACAGGTCGGTATAAGTCACTTATTGAGTTATTTTACAAGTAGTTGGATGAGTGTTCAACGCAGGGCTTCTCAAAGTGTCCTTCAAACCCATCCTCTTGTTGTATTTATACATGCATGTCTTATTGCAGCCCACTGTGTCATGCGGAAGTGGCTCCTGTTGAATGACCCCGATGACTCCAGCTCCGGGGCCAAAGGCTACCTCAAAGTCAGCCTCTTTGTCGTGGGGACTGGAGACGAGCCTCCGGTACGATCGACAGACCACAGCTCTTTCACTGGCACCAACTATTTGCTCTTTCTTCATGTACATCTAGTGGTTAGGCCCTCGCTCTCTCTCAGGGACTCTCTTGTTGGCATTCTATAGGTGGAGAAGAGGGAGTCAAATGACGATCAAGATGACATAGAGAGTAACCTGCTGCTGCCAGCTGGTGTGACTCTCCGATGGGCCACCCTGTCCCTGAAGGTGTTCCGAGCTGAGGACATTCCCCAGAGTAAGATGAGCTTTATGCGTTATATTTGTGACAAATTAAATGATCACATAAACTTCACAACATGTACAAAAAACAGTAAGCTGATGGCCGTTTTCATTTTATAGTTGCTGCAACTGGTAAAAGAAGCGTATCAAATACATTTTTGACTAACTAATTCTTCCAATATCGTCTTATTTCAGTGGATGATGCATTCATCCAGACAATGAAAGATATTTTTGGAGGAGATGGGGACAAGAAGAACCTGGTGGATCCCTTCTTAGAGGCTCGCTTTGCTGGCAAAAAGGTTTCTGATTATTTCTGACCTTTTAGCTGCGTTGTCAAGTGTAAGCTTGCTGGATTTAATATTCCTATGTCACAGAAGAAATGCTAATGTGGACTTTTGTGTCTTTCCAGCTGTGCACTCAAATCATTGAGAAGAACGCAAACCCAGAGTGGAACCAAGTGCTGAACCTACAAGTAAAGGTAAGAGGTCCTCAGGAGGAAAAACTATATTCTGACGCAAAAGTTAAGAGAGCAATAGACAACATTAATGAATTTTTTTACTTTTGTTTTAACCAGTTTCTTGTTTTCTCTGCAGTTTCCCTCCATGTGTGAGCGAGTCAAACTGACTGTCTTTGATTGGTAAGTCATGTTCATGTTCAAGAACAGGAAGTGCTATTTTTGTTAGAGTTTTCTTACAAGCACTATGGTTGAGAGGGTGGACCACAACATCTCTGCTGTGTGTGTGTGTGTGTGTGTGTTTCCATGCCCCATCACCAGCCACATGAGTATAATGTAGCCTGCTATGACTCAGGCTGTGCAAATCCCTCCCTTCCCCCCGGTAACACGCTCTGGGATCCTGTTGGCACCGACTCTCTCATTTTTCGTTATTGTGTGTTTCTGAGCGGACAAGCAGTCAGGTCCAGGAAGACTGAGGGGAAATGAGTGCAAAAGGAAAGGTTAGAAAAATTGTGTGTGCCTCAGGAGGTGTTAAAAACACACTCAGATCCAAGCCCTGAAGGATTCTGTATTGAGAGATATTGTTTTTCCATTTCATGTACTTCCTCCATAAAGCAGAGCATAACAACACACCATCATAGTGACATTTGCATGTTATTTATCTGCTATAACTCATAAAAGTCAGTGCTATGCATTCATGCAGTATGAGTCTAAAGGTGATTGAAGGTGATTGTATGTGATTGCAGGGATCGTTTGACAGGAAATGATGCTATTGGCACCACATACCTGAACCTGGCCAAGATCGCCTCTTCTGGTGGAGAGATCGAAGGTATCATATTTGGATATTTGAAAGTATGGAAATAAAGTGCTTCATAAGTGTTTATCTAAAGACATGTATTTGCTGTGTTTAAAAAAATACATTTTACAGTTAGAGCTAAAGTTGTTACTCCAGTGTGTCTGTTTGTGTTCACTTCTAAACAGGACTTTAATTTTCCTTTTTCTCCTGCAATAGAGGAACATGCAGGAAATGGGGAAATACAATCATTTGAAGGTTCAACTGTGCTCTTTTTTTGCCCCGTGTTGCATGCGATGTGTCGCATTAAGCCTGTTGTGCATGCTAACTCGCTCAATAAGCCTGTGTGTGTGCACATTCCTGATGAAGCTGCGCTGTAGTGTGTTTTCACATTTGTGTTAGGATTTAAATGTTAAACCGTTCTTGTCGTCGTAGTAGTTTCTGCTATTTGTTTACCCAGCATTCACTGTTTCCCACCCCAGTCTGTCCATCGCCACCGCCTGAAACACAGCAACACTGACATACTAACACTGAAGCTTTGCTTAGCTTGGCCTGAGTCTAATCTTGAAGAGATTAAAAATGCTTTCATCTCTCCTCAGCAAACACGGGGCAGTCTGAAGTGGGTTTCCTGCCAGTATTCGGGCCCTGCTATGTCAACCTGTACGGCAGCCCCAGAGAGTTCACAGGCCTGCCAGACCCCTACGAAGATCTCAATTTTGGCAAGGTAGAGAACCTTATCAGTAACTTAAAGTTTTGATTGTTCTTTTCCCATTGTTATTTAAACATTTCATATTCATATAATGTTTTGTAGGGAGAAGGAGTGGCCTACAGAGGCAGGGTCATGGTCGAACTGTCCACTAAGCTAGAGGGAAAAGCAGACAAAACAGTGGACAGTATCCACAGTGATGACATCCTGGTGGCGCAGGTATTGTCACTAGTTATCCACTAAGTGATACCTGATGAGTGTGATTCGGTTTGACAGCATTTCGGTGTCACCTGTCCAAGATCTTGACATTCTCCTTAGCACAAAATCTGTGTTTACCTGCTTAAACATTGTTTTTATTTTGTGCTGGTGCCTGTCTTAGAGAGGATTCTCTGTAAAAATGAGATCTTTACCTCAGTGGGACTTTTTCTGGCCACTGAATAAAAAAGATTTGTACAATGAGTGATAAAACTTCTCTTCTTCTCCTTTCTTCCTTATATTAGAAGTACCAGAGGAGGAGGAAGTACAGTCTTTGTGCAGTTTTCCACGCAGCCACCATGATA
>JAPZDX010000014.1:14514830-14525636 GCA_029783625.1 Naso annulatus | reverse complement strand
TGAAAATGTGTGACAGTGTTGATTAAAAAGAAAGTCTGTGTCAAAATCTGTCTTCACACTAATATTCAAGCTAGAAAGGAACTATTCTTCCAGGCGTAATAACTTTTACGCCTTCTACAGTTTTTCTATACCCTGTTTCAACATGAATGGCAGTGAATGGGGTTTACAAATGCTGTCTGAGATCTACCAAAGTATACACATGGGCAAATTTTAATGGCAACATTTATAGAAGATACGGGCGATCTCTGCTAATGGAGTGAAGTCAAAAATAGACGGGTATGGTCCTTTTATAGACAAAAGCATGAGCAGAGCATTCAAAGAAGAAATGTTCTTACTTTCTGAAGCAGCTTAACTGATTTCTGCAGCTTGTCAACTGCCTCAACGTGCTCATCAGGGCCAGTTCTGTTGAACGATAACGCTTTTTTAGCTTGAAACTTCGTGAAGACGTGGAACTCACATTGCTGATATTTTTCTGATTCAGACTGCACTTACTTTAAAAGAGACACCAGTGATCGCTCAGTGCTGTAGCTTTTCTCAGCATACTTTAAAACCCTGTTTCCTGCCAGAAAGATCAGGTTGGTTTTATTTTTCTTTCCCTTCTCAGTTCCCAGCAGCTTTATTACCTAAATTTCAGATAAAGAGAAAACACGCAATGAGTGACATATTAGAGGTTCACCTACTCTTAAAAATATGGCAGAAACTTGTGCAAAATAACATATTTATTCGGAAGTCTTTAAAATTAACCATTTAAAGTGTATGTTTGCATGCGCGTGTGAAGCTGAACCTGTAAATGACTGAGGTTCGACACATGGGTTCCACAGCACATGTTGGCATCGATGCCCTCGATATCAATGATCCGAATGGGTCCTGCATGGTCATCCGGCAGCCCTCGACTCCTCACCTGGTTCCCACACACAAACTTCATGTATGTAACATACTTTACGTGTAAAATATCTTTCTCTAGTCAAGTGATTTGACCTTTCATCGTATGGTAAAAAGACTTTAGCACCAGTATGTCCGATATAAGTAAGTGCACCTTTTCCACAGCAGGGTCATCTATAGAGAGAAGTTGAACATTGACAGGGACGTGGGCTCTGATCTTTTCATTTATGGCTTCTTCCAGGGCTTGAAGCTGGGCAGGCTTCACAGAGGGAGTGTCAAGTTCAATGGTGCTTCTCTGACGCCCCAGCTCCCTTAAAACACAAAGAAGAGGAGAGGTAAACACGCAACTTTTTATGGAGACAGGGAAAAAAAATCTGTGCAGTGATGATGTACCAGGATGTCGTCTTGTATCCAAACATCGTATCAGCCAAAGCTGTGACCAAATGCTGTCCTAAGAGTCAGAAAGAAAACAATTCAAAGTTAACTCTGGTAAAGAAGCTGCTCTATACGGAACATTAATGACAGTCCTTGACCTTTTTTTGGTCAGTGTTACTCACCTGAGTGTTGCTGCATGTGGTCAAACCTCCTCTCCCAGTCCACCTTCAGATGCACCTCCTGACCCTCCTCCAGAGGCGAGGTCACAAAGTGTACGGCTTCAGGCCCCTGACGGGTCACCCTCAAAACTTGGACGTCTCCAATCAGCCCATGGTCGTCTGGCTGAAGGCGGACAACACAAAACATACAAATTTTTAGGACAAAAAAACAAAAAACGTGGACATAACTGTGCTTATTTGAAGTGACTGCTGATAGGATTTGCTTCAGGGAGACAATGAAACTGAAATATGATTTTTGAAAAAACATCTCACTTGACCGCCTCCTTCAGGAAACAAGATGGTGTCTTGGAGCTTGACATTGAAACCTTTAAGAGTTTCTTTCTTCCCGTTGACTTCATGTTTGAGCTCCGCTGGGCAGCAGGATACAACAGAGGTAGCAAACTAAAAACAAACAAATATGAAAGTAAAACGTACACAGGAAGAGTTAGCGTGAGGCTGGCCGACAGCTGTGCAGATGAACTTTCCTCTGGTGTGGGTTTGCAGTACAAGCAAATAGTAAACAGAACTGTGTGCACTTTGACCAAAAGTTACTGTGTGAAGTATGAAGTAAAATTATGTTTTTCACTGCGCAATTACATTTAAAATGCTACATCTTGGGGAGGGGTCTCGGTTATAAACATGAATGTGTGTTGCTAGCTTGGTGTAGCTACTCTGCTGTTGCCTTATCACAACATTATATAACATACACCTGTCCTCAGTTAACATCGCTGAATAGTAACGTTAGCTGGTTACAGTTACACAGCTCATGCTGCCACTGTGTGAGTTAGCAACCATGCTAATGACTCGAGCAGAGAATGAACGCTGCGTTTCTTCGGCTGTTTTCACAGGCTGTTAAAAGTTTTGCGCCGTCATGTCCTACCTCTTTCATATAGCAGTCTCGTTGACACTGAAAAGCCATTTTGGTGTACTATTAAGGCAAAGGTCTACATGCAACACGAATTAATGACGCAAGTGGCTGACTGTCCTAACGCTAGCTTAGTACGGCAAGCAGCGTGGTCCAAACTGTACACTGACTGTCAATGGTTTCGTCTTGATGATGCAATTACATTGCTAAGGTGGTAGAAAACCACGCAAATGCTAAAAATCAATACTATATCTTCAATTTGATTATTTTAGTCGAAAAATCACGTGTTCATAAATCTGCGTTTTCCAACTGTAAACCATCTTTTGTAACCTTAAAAAATTAGGTCAAAAAACAAAACAAAACATAAATTCGATAAAACTTTGCCAAAATAAGAAAGCCATTAAAACACTGGATTTATTTACCCATCTTAAATTTCCATAAAATGCGATTTTTGTCTGTAGGCTACTCTCTGGCATTATTATTAAATGTTTTCTGTTCTGTTGTGTTGTTGTTGTTGTTGCAAAGAAAACTAAACAAACAAACAAAACCGCACAGGTTTTTGAAAGGAAAATCACGGGGAAACATAAATTTCGACTTTCACAGACTTGATCTTATAAATAACTGTTATGGTAAAGATAATAAGATACAAATGCGGGGAACAGCCTATCTGTTCAAATGTATAAATCCACCAAGTTAGACTGAATTAAAATATTTATTATTTGTGATTATCATGTAGTTTGTTATTTACTATTGTCTGTTCATCATACTTTAATCATGTTTAAGGTTCAGAAACATTTATTTTTCTATTAGTGAGAGAGAGAGAGAGAGGTTTATTTACCATTATTAAGGAGTCTCAGAACATAATGGTTTATGAAATCTGAGTTTTCGTAAGAGCAAAAATATGGGAATGTAGGACCTGGAGATATCATTACCAAATGAATGCAAACCACCATTATTTTTCTAAAAGCAGCTCGATTAGGGTCAATGGAATAGAAGCGGTAAAAAAAAAAAGAAATGGTGTCACTGTGACTTGGTGAAATTCAAAAGGCATAACTAAAGGAGTGCAGCTTGATCCACGTCAGGTGAAAGATGGAGTATGTCAGTTATTTAACATGGATGCTTTCTGAACAGATCAGTTGATTCCTGGTAGCAGCTGCATGACGGCATCTGTTTATTTTAAGACTCCAATGTGTTCATTTGGTGACTTCATAGTAGTTATTAAAAAGACACAAACTGTTGATGAAGAGCTCACCTGATCTGGCCCTGGGCAAGTTCATCACGCACAGTAACATGTAATTATATCTGTAACGTGTGCTTGAACCTGATTATAAACTCATAAAAACTAGAGACTGCATTACACGCTACAGTGTATACAACATAAATCCTGGGGTTCAACCAAAACCATCCGAAACAGTTAGCAGTGGTCATGCTTAACTGCTTCAAACCAACTGAAATGACTCATCATTCTTTATTTGTGTGCTACTTTACTGTCATCTGCTGGACTTTGTGGAACAAGTAACCGTGCTCTGCCATGCCCAACCCCACGATCCAGTATGAAGCCTTTTATTTCCTGGTAAAAGTCTATTAACATAAATAATATTAAACAGAGCATCACATCACAATGACCACCAAACCAAGGTTAATACAACTTGTTTTTTATTAAAACTGGCAAGTATCTGCAAATGGACAGTGGGCAGTAATATGTCAATAAATAATCCCATAGAAAATATGACGTAAAAACAACATTCTGGACTTAATATATCTAATCATCTTAAACATTCTAAGCTTCAACAAAGTGTTGTCCTCATTATATTGAGCAATCAAGTTATAGTGGCCTCTGACACAGGAGAGAGGGAACTGTGAGTCTCAGTCAGACTATAAGGAGAGAAGGAAGAAAAGTGGTCAGTTTCATCATATAAGTGATTAATATTATCATGAGGTTTTGATTTGATTCATTTTATAGTCATACATGACAGCATGCTAAAATATCGATAAATGGAAAAAAGAGTGAGATTAGACTGAATGTGTATTATGTATTTATGCATGGGCTATTATTATGGATAGGGGCAATAATATTATTTAATAATATAATTTTTAATAATATAATTAAACTTTTTAAGTAAGACACAACTTGAGGGATTTAAGATTTAAGATAAAAAGGAAACAACCCATATTAGGTTTTTAAAATATCCCTCCAAACTACCAAAACTCTGCACTTACATCACTGAGATCCCCCATATCTGGTGCTTCACCTTTATCACTGGAAGCCATTTCTTGGATCATCTGAAAAAGGGAAGAGAAGTGTTTACACACACACACACACACACACACACACAAACCTAAATTCAAACCCCCAGAAAGTATGTGGTGGATATTGTAAGGTACACAATTACCTCTTGAAAATGTTTTGGAATAAAATATTAGAAGATCTCATTACTGAACACATTCCATGAACTCACATCCACGTATCTGTCGTACTCTTCCTTTCCCTCGTCTTCTTCATGCTCCCAGTCCCTCCAATTATCAAAGTCTACAGCAATCCAACTGGGCTGCAACAACAAGGAGAAACATCACAATTTCAGATGTTACAGAGAAGTAGTTGCAAACTTGAGAAGGGAAGCAGCAGCACCTGCCTATAATAAATTGTTTTAAAGCTTTTAACAAACAGACACACACACAGACTTACCTTCGCTTCATCCTTCTGAAGACGGGGCCACGCATAATCCGGCTTCACCTTCCTCAGCAACACATTGATGGTTCGCTCATAAACTCTTTCTCTGGAATCCTTTTAGAGTGTTAAAAATATGAATTAACACTTATATTCAACATCACACAGACCAAGTATTTCAGCATATGACATATCAAATGAGTTTTATTCACTTGATCTCATCATGCTTAAAAATGAGAGGCTTACATTGATCTGAACTTTGTCGAAGAAGTGCAGCTCATTATAGATAACGTCGTCTGTGTTGTTTTTGCAGCTGTTACAAAGACAGGACAGGAAGGAGTTTAACACAAAATGTACACAGTTTGCAACATTTTATACTAAAGACCGCTAGAAACATTCTTAAAAATGATAACAGCTGAGATTGTCAACAAATCCTGTTGCACTGTAAAGATAGAGCGACAGAAAGAGATTAAACTGACCATAAAATCATTTTGTCTGGCTGGATATCCACCTGGACATCTTTAGGTCGCTGAACCACAAAGTTTATGGTAACATATTTCTTTCTGTCGAACCACAGAGCGTGTGCTGGCTGGCTGTTAAGACACAGAGAAACCATAATACTTTTTAATCATATATACAGTTTTAGAAAGTAAAAGTTAGTAAAGGTAAGTTCTTCATAATCCAAAGGATTAGTTCAAATAAACATATTTTGGTGACCTACCTCTCTTCTGGTCTGACAATTTTGGGCTTGTTCATTGTAATTCTTGCACAAAACTAAAAAAGAAACCACCCTCTTACTGCTTCGATAACCAGGGAGTAAAAAGCATGTGGCTTGTTGGTTCAGGCACTGATCTAATGCAGTGACCAGGCCTTGGAGACTATATATAGAGCAGTTGGTATCAGCTGCTGGGACACTTGTCTGACACAGCCCCTCCTCTGCCCTTTATGGCCTGTCAGTGGAACTTTCAAGAAAACAGATGCAATTTCTCAGTTTTCCAGCCACCCCCGACTGGGTGCTGAGATGGTAAAGGTGGGGGCAGGGAGACACAAAACAGAGTAGACATGTCAACAGACAGCACCTCTAATGATGTAGAAACAACATTTAAATCACTGAAGTCAAATATGTTTTTTTCTCAGAATATTTGTGTTGTTCCTTGTTGATTTTGGTCTTGATCTCTATTTTGCAAAGTGGCTACAGTAGTCCTAATTGATGAGTGTATGACTAACTGGGAACTAACTCACTGCTGTGGAGGAAGCAAAATTATATTTTATATTCAACATCTTTTATATTTATAAATTCATTTTGACGTTTTAAATCCTTTGAAAGGTAAGACTACCTTGTCTGACACAACCTGAAAAATAAACCTAGAAATTTCGTATACAATATCAGCCTATAACCTCAGGTCAATCAACAAGCTTCTTCCAGATCTTTCAACTGTTTCTCACAATCTCTTAAACAAACTAAGTTAAAAGCAAGATGCTAATATTGTAGTTAATGTAGTTAATCTATTGTAACCATGGATGTATTATAAGACATAAAGTCTTATAATACATCCATGGTTGTAACGTTGAATACTGTAGAACTACCAAATCAAAAGGGTTTTGCCGTGCTGCACTGTTTCGCCCCCTGCTGGTCTGGAGGCTCACAGATTTCCAAACCGGAAATGCAATTCTCTGCTCTGTCTGTGCGAGGAATGTGGCGCGAGAGACCCCGGCTACACTGTGTACATACAAACTTCTGCCTAAAAAATCAATACATAGTTTTTGTCGTCTTGTTATGATAATTTGTGGGAGTTTTGCCCTTTGAGACTACAAACCCAGAAGAAGTACCGCTCATCAAGGTGAAAATGCCTCGTAGACGACAGGTAAGAACAAATGTAGGTCGCAGAAGAGGGTAACGTTAGCTTACTTCAGTTAGCACTAATGTGTTCCACTCACCCAGTGCCTCAGTCCACCATTTCCATTCAATAATCTGATGATTTAGCTTGCTGAAACATGGCATTAGTTGTCGATATATTCAGTCCACTAAACCGCATTTAACATTGAAGTTGGGGTCCACGGTCTTTGTTACCATATTTTGCTTTAGCCAACATTGTCAGTTAATTGACTGATATAACGAAAAGTTAGCAAACGTTAACTTAAACCTTAGTGGGCGGTAACGAGCGGCTAAACCAAATCTAAAAATCAAAAGAGGGTATAATTGAAATGAAATGGTGCTTTCTGGATCACAGTTATGCCGAACATATCATAAGACTACAGTAATTGTACTGTCGTAATAACGTCAAAAATGTAACTTTAGAAATACTCGCCAGGAAGCACAGTAGCTCACACTGCGTGATTTTTTCAATGCAGTTTGGTTCCAGTCTCTTTTAGCCGTACGAGAAAACGGGGCTGCTAAGCTAATGTGACAAGCTAGCGTTGAGCTAACAATAATAATAGGTTGCTAACGTGCTAACGAGGCTAGCTATTTTGTCGTGTATCTACTACGGCTTGCAGCAGTCACAGTATCTGATTTGTTGCTCTTTAAAAAATAATAGGATGCTTATTGTGGAAAGAAATGTAACAGTTAGCCAGGTTTAAACGATAGTAACAGATTTCTAATCTGCTACAAACCCAGCTAACAATAACTACTCAGCTGTAGGTGGTTAGCTGGTTTATAAACTCAGGGCAATCCCGTAAGCAGCTTTGCTGCACAAGTATCAAGTTGTCCCAGTTTTTTTTTCGCACTGGTTCCAAAATCAGCTGCTTTTAGCAAGCTATTTTATTCTCATTGATTGGACACTGTAAGACAGCTCTGTAAATGTCTTATTATTTACATTACTGACACTTCCCATGATACAGCTGCTCTACATGTTTGTCATAAAGTTTGTTTGCAATGTCTCTGAAGTTTTCTCTGCCCTGACAGAGACACATGGCTGGGAGTGGTTCTGATGGAACTGAAGACTCAGACTCCTCTGCTGAGAGAGAACAGACCAACAGTTCAGAAAGTGATGGAAACATGCCGAAGAGACAGCGCCTCACTCGAGCCTCCACTCGCCTTAGCCAAAGCTCTCAGGGTTAGCCCACCTCACCCTTAAATGTAATACAAAACTTTCACAGAGTTCTTAATCTGAGCTGTTCAATCACGTTGGAGCTCTGATTCCTTTTGCTTTAGATACACCAGACTTGAAGCGAGTTGCTGACCATGATGAGTCTCCACCACTGACCCCCACGGGAAATGCCCCTTCCTCTGAATCCGAGCTGGACATCTCCAGCCCTAACGCCTCCCATGATGAGAGCCAGGCCAAAGACCAAGCCAATAGAGACTCGGATAAGGACCTCTCCCATAGACCCAAGCGCCGCCGCTGTCACGAGACCTACAACTTCAACATGAAATGCCCAACGCCAGGTTGCAATTCACTAGGTAAACTCCCTGCTCCTTTTGATGCTATACATAATTTCATGAGGGTGTTTAAGGGTCTTCTTGGTTACCTATCTCAACGCACTGAACTTGATTTGTATCCAGTGACATCCTGTGCCGTCATAACGTCACTGAATAATAATAAATGACTCGTTTTTCTCAACTTGCCCAGGTCACCTCACAGGAAAACATGAACGTCATTTTGCTGTATCAGGTTGCCCTCTTTACCACAATCTATCTGCTGATGAATGCAAGGTATGTCCAAAAAACAAACAAACACAGTAGGTCTCTTTGTCTATAAGTGGATGTTCTAGTAGTTTATTATAATTTTATTTACTGTTAAGTCCTAGCTGTTTTTTTTTTTATTTTTTAAATTAATTTGGCCTTCTTTATTGTCTGTGATTTATTTTTCCCATCACTGTGTAATTCTACTATATTTTTATGATTTTTTTTGCATGTATCATACAATGCTTTATGGTTTGTGCATTGACTCTAAATCAGAGGGTACTTATTGGATATTTAATCCTATGTTTAGACACAATTATGTGCAATTTTATTGTAGCCTTTATAGAGGAAAAAGCCTGACTCAATTAGATTATCCTGGCCATCACACAGACTCATAGACAAATGACATAAAAACAACAAGACTGATACCAATGAGCTTTTTTGTCTGTTTGTTTTTAATATAGGTTAAATTCTCCCATTACTCTCCACTATAGGTGAAAGCCATCAGTCGTGAGAAACAAGAGGAGGAGGTTAAGGGGCAGGAAGAAAGCAACTCACGACACGCAACGCGTCACCAGGTAGCGTCTTTTTGCAGAGTTTGGTGAACAATCAGTTATGTTTCCTTTCTCACAGGAAGTATGTTACGTGTGACCGCACAGTTAATAGTGTGCTGGTGGTCTGTCAGAGACTTGTTTAGTGCTTTGTCCAATATGAAGAAAAAATAAAAAAAATAGTTGCTATTGTGCAAATCTGATGGCACAGGTAAAGTTATTTGTTTTTGTTTTGTGTTTCTTTTTTTTTCAGACGCCAACATCAAAACAGAGCAAATACAAAGAGCAGGTGGCTGAGGTGAGGAAGGGGCGAAACTCTGGCCCTCAGAAGGAGCAGAAGGAAAAGCACATGGTACGTCACTGGGTCTCCAGAATACAGTTGTTCACTCTCTGCTGTGCAGTCCATTTGTCACTAATATGCGTATGAGTTTAGAGGTCTTTTTATATCTATTCCTCTTAATGTGCTGTCCACAGGAGCATCGGCAGACACACGGCAACACCAGAGAGCCTCTGCTGGAGAACATCACCAGTGATTATGACCTGGAGCTCTTCAGGAAAGCCCAGGCCCGAGCTTCTGAAGATCTGGTAATGGGCTCTTTCATATCTCCATCAGTGTCACTCTTGCTTTAAGTTTTATTGCATATGTCCACATTCTTTAGTACTTGCTTATTAAAGACGAGCTGAACTGCCTGTTTCCAGAGCATAAACTGCCACGTTGTGTTGTAATCGCTATTCAAACAGTTAAACAACCAATAAACGGGCTTTAGGTGCGGGACATAAGTTGAAGGAGTCTGATTGGAGTGTTGTTGGCAAGTATTGTTACTCCTTGGCAACTGTTACTAGGGCTTTGTTAAATTTTAACACCAAGCTAGCTTTAGTTTATTAATTGATTGATTGAATTAAAAAATGATTTAACCAATAACAGCCTGAGTCAACGCCGACATCATGGACCCAGGAGTTTTGTTTCAAATGAAAGACAGAAGTGGCAGACTTTAATTTAAAAAGACAAAATATTTAATTTTTTGTTCTCTTTTTGTCATTCATTTTTAAATTTGACCAAAAAAGGAGCAGGGATGTAGTCCAAAAGATTTGAAAGAGCATTTTTGAGTTCAGCTCGTCTTTACATTTTTCTATTCAGTTGTCAGTATGTAAGCACAACAGTTTTTGTGGAATAATCACACAGGTTGATGCAAAAAAGAACAGTGACACCTTATATTCTTTCCTGTCTTCCCTGCAGGAGAAGCTGCGTATCCAGGGTCAGATCACAGAGGGCAGCAATATGATTAAGACCATCCTGTTTGGCCGCTATGAGCTAGACACGTGGTACCACTCACCCTATCCTGAGGAGTATGCACGTCTAGGTCGCCTCTACGTCTGTGAATTCTGCCTAAAGTACATGAAGAGCCAGACCATTCTCAGACGACACATGGTGAGAGGCAGAGACTGAAATCTCAAAGTTTGTATTTGTGATGCTGTTAATGTTATGCCACATATGTGGAGGCACCTTTTTAACTGTATTTGTTTCTAAATACTAAATACTTATTGATTTTATTATGTGTCTTTTCAGGCCAAGTGTGTGTGGAAGCATCCACCAGGAGACGAGGTGTACAGAAAGGGAGCTA
>JAPZDX010000014.1:14488063-14503970 GCA_029783625.1 Naso annulatus | reverse complement strand
GTGTTGAAAGCAGGACTTCCTTTAATCTCTATAAAAGTTACTCAGTGAGACATGAGATCAAAAATCTTTTTTTTTTACTGCATAGTTTTTGTTGGGCTCATAGAGCATGAGCACTGGAGACTTCCAGCAGCCAAGCAGGCTTTTGGTTTAGCAGTCTGCCAACTTGAAAGGGGATCAAATTATTAAATTATGCTGCCCTTCTAGACTTTGTAATGTTGTTGGATTGAATGTGTCAAATTTTGTTTGTGAAAAAAGTAATTTCACGGGGGATGTGACAAAAATAACATCTACTGTTTCATGAATGCTTCACAGTGTAAGCTTATGGCCAATGTGCTGCATAAAATGCTGTAAATACAGGATGTGACCTCCATGCCTGATGCACTTCCTGGGGGCTTGGTCTCTGTAAGATAAGATGAGCAACTGCAGGCTGTAATGTTGACTGTACAGAAGGATACTAGTACCAAAATCATGGCAACAAAGCACGTAAATACTTCCCCATTACTACTTACTACTTTGGGTATTACTGCCCCATCGTGTTAGCTGCTGAGCCAGAGTCTGTTGCTGCGCAGTGACTCACTCACATGTGCTACGAGTGCAGTGCAGTGTTGTCACCGATGCTAACCGTATCCATCTTCCGCAGTCCTCATTCACAAGATAATAAGAAAACTCCAAACATTGCCATATTGAAAATAAACAATAAGCCCCGCTATTGTAAGTACTGGGCTAGCCCATTGGCTCATTTATATTTTCTGCCATGCCCCTCTTATGAGGCTGAAAAAGGCTGATGACCTCGCATCCCACAATTTTATCAATAGTTAACAATGATGAGGGAAGCAATTAATAAAAAAGGTTGAATTTTTGTAAAATCCAAGTGGAATTTTAGTGGAATAAAGGTCAGCAAAACTCAAGTTTTTTCGCTCTCCCTTCATAAATCATATATATTTAGCCTATTTAAATCCATGTTTGTTTGTTTATTTTTTGCTCTGGTCATCCACATCTGAGATGAAATGACTCCATGCCCTTTCAAATGGGTTTGCTCCACAGTTTGAGAACCACCGAGCCAGCATATTAATACACCTGTTGTAAACATTTTTCTGCACTTTCTCAGCCATTCCACTAGCTTGTTATAGCTTTAGCGGGATGCCCACTCAGCCTTGTTGAAGGTCATGTGCCGTGAATGCACAGATTCAGAGTGCAAGATTCAGGCCATTTTTTGTCAGCACATTAATTTATTGATTGCTGATGAGATGTCAAGAAAATTTCAACAATATAGCTAAACACTTTATTATTACAGATTTTCTAGCCTAGTTATACTTTGATACGGGTTAAGTGGAGCCCTCTGTCTGATTATGGTTGTGTGTTGTCCTTTCCCACACTCATTACAGTGCTTATCTGTAGCTGGTTCTTAGGTCAGAACCCACTGGTCCCATGGGGCCCACAACTGGTCCCGGTTAGTGATGTCCTTGTTTGCCGAGCTCTTGTGGCTTCCTCAGCCCTCTTAGCCTATGGCAAGGCTTGTTTTGGTGAGATGTGCTTACTTTGTCGAGGAGCCAATCACCAATTCATTCCCAAAGCCTCAGAGGTTCAAAAGCCAAGTGCATAATTGCTCCTTAAATCAATCTGCAAATTTCGTGGTATCCATGCTGCAAACAGTTGGCCTGGAATCATTTATTCACAAGGAACGGCTGTTCATGGTATGTATTTAGTCACAGAAAATACTACAGTGAAAATTACATTCGGATCACAGAAGATATGTTCAATTATGGGCCTGTGGTTCACATACATTTTACATTAAGCCACGTACAATTCATCCCATTTGTTCAGCCTTTATGGGTATGATTGTGTTTTTGTGGCTCTGATGGTGGGACAGGCCACACAGCGAGAACTGTGTCCCAACTCTGCATCCGAGAGCTTGAGAAATTTTCCCTCAATCCCTCTTCATGGACTTCAGTCAGCCGCTGCTGTCTGCGAGACAGACAGGCATACGAGGCAGACAGTGCGGTTGCAGCAGTGTCACTTTAAAAAAATAGACAGGACTCATCTCCACCTTAATAACAGCTCCTCTCCACACACACTTTGATGCCAAGGGCTTTATGAGTGCTGTTTAATACACGCCGTCCTGCTCGCTGCTTCTCTCTGTGTCTCTCTTTTCAGTTTTCTGTCTCTATCTCCTTCCTCCTTCCCTCCCTCCTTCTGTCTTTCTCTCTCTGTCTCTTCCCTCCTCCTCCTCCTCTCCCTGCTGTATTTGCAGGCAGCTTTAGTGCCAGACACCCTGAGGCAGCGGTAGCGCCAGCGAGTCTTCCCACCTCTGTTTTTGTGGTGGGAGATGACATGTCGAAGCTTTGAAGGGCAGGGGAAGGGAGGGAGAGGGGGAGGGAACGGGAAGGGAGGGAGGGAGCACATCACTCTGTGTGGAGGAAAAGCAAGGGACCCAGAGAGAATGTCATGTGGCCTGCAGTCCGCCCAGATATTCTCTTTCTCTCTTTCTTTCTCGGGCTGTCTATGTGGGCAGGCAGGAATGGCGACAGGAAGCAACCCCCCTCCTCCTTCCTCCCTTCATCCTCCCTTCAGCTCTTCACTCACTCAGCCTCTCACTCCTCATGTCTCTCCCCCGCTCCACCATCCCCTCCTTTTCCTCTTCCCCATCCCACCTTCTACGCCTCTGCTCATGCTTCTTCTTCTCTCTTCTCTCCAGGCCCAGTTTCTGCTGTGCGAATTTCCCTAACTGCATTTTTCTTTTTTCCCCCCCTTGTCTGTCTCCCTCACCCACAGGCGTGCCCATGCATCATAACTCACTAGGTGTTGAGGTGTAAACTGTGAGTGAGCAGCAGACAAAACATGTTTGAGATCAGATCCTCAGGCATAAGTCACCCTATCACCTGAGAAAGTAAAGCAGCAGTACTTTTCCAAAATATATTGGTTGCATATACTTGTCCTCTTCAAATGCTTGCCCATACCACTAAAACAACCAGTATAAAGTTTGGGGCTGAGTATTGCCATGGACTTCACAATATGATATATCATGATTTATCGATATGATTATATCACGATACATTGCTATACGATGTATATTGCGATATATCGCAATATTCCACATAGTTTACTGAAAATGTGAAAACAGAGCTGAAATACAAGTTGCTGTGTACGATCTGAGTAGTCTGAATACATCACATCACATTATATTGATAATGCAGCGCAGAAATTGCGTCAAACCAATTTAATTCAAAATTTCCCTTCCAAATTCACTGAGGGGTAGTGGCAAATGACTAAACACTGATGTGGCTGTCATAACATCAAAGTGATGAGTTAGATTTAATTTCACCCTCGGACTGCATCATGATACATAGCTGGAAGTCGATGCAATATGTCACAAAACTAAATATTGCGATTTATTGCCGTTGTAAGTATCAGACGTGCCTGGCCTGCCAGATCGGCTCAGGGTCCTGCTCTTACAAAAGATGTAACACATTATGATTAGCTGTGCGGCAGTCTCACATTATAATTGGTTATTGCTTTTAACACCCAGTCTATTCTGCACAAGTGCAAGCAGTCCACCGACTTGGACTATGAAACAGACTTAAAATGAACCTTAAAAATGACTGTTTCATCTGCTAATAGTACCAGCATGTTAATGCAAAATTATAACGTTTGTGTTAGCATGCTAGCACAATATTTGTAATCAGCGCGTAAGCATGCTAGCAAGATATTCGTAATTAGTGTAATAGCATCCTAATACAATCATTGTCATTTTAATCAACCAACGCTTTCTTGCCCTTATTATATGAGGCACTTTTTAACCTTAATGTCTTATTTTTGTCAGCACATTAACAGAATCACATTTGGTAACATTAGTTTGTGTAGATGGCACAGCACAGACTCTCCAGTGTAATTAAACAAGTTTGCGAAACTGGTGCGATATTTGTACGTGTTGTTTCTTCATTGTGCGGTTGGTACAAGCTTATTATGTTAATAATAATGTGATAACGATGTGTTTAAGATCTATTTATTTTATCGTCAAAAACACATAGTTAGGGTTAGAGAAAGATTATGGTTTGGTTTAAAATAAATTATTCTCGCAAGATCTTTTGCAGGTTAATGCGTTACGTTCTCTGTAAGTGCAGGCTTAACACAGCTTGCACCTACACCGCATCGATTTTCATTAATTATGAAGCAAATTTTGGGAGAACTTGTGAAACCTGAAAAAGTAATATGTGAATTAGGAGCATTGCGGTTTGAAGCTAATAAACTAGGTCGCAAAGTGTTGTTTGGTTGGAAGGTGTATAGGCACCGTTACACGTCTGTAATAAACAGAGTAGAAGAAGTAGAGGTTGTAGACCGGAAACAAAACAAGTCGCCTCGGCCGTCTACGAGACAAAGGTTTTCAGGTTTCGGTTTCGACTGGGGAAGCTGTAATAGTTCTTTCATATTAGCTATTACATGCCATGTATAATCTTGTTCGGGATGAAGAATAAGAAATGCAGTGATGCTTTTTTTTGGGAGCGGAATCAGCTGATAAATATTTCTACGCCACAATGTATTCGACAGCCACTTCCATATCCCATTTCTTAATTTTAGGATGCTTTTTCCCCCCTCAAATTATACTGTTTCCATTAACCATTTTTAAAGTGATATTTCAAAAATGCACATCAAAATTCCTTAATTGAAACACGACGAATGTCACTTACAATGACTCGGCAAGGACCTAAATGTAGATATAGACCTGCATAAAATACCTGGAAATGTGAGCTGGTCTGTCAGGTAATAAACTGTTTATATTTCCTCTGGAGGAATGCTGTGTTTGTGTACTAATTTGTGTATCAGAGCAGTGGGATTAGCACTGAGGCAGACAGGATGGGGCCACACAGAAACGATCACAGTCCTCTCATGCTCTGTTGAATGTACGGGGTTTCGTCTGGGCTTTGTTTGGCTCGCAGAGAAAACACAAGAAGCTCACAGTGATTTCTCCCAGTCAAGCAAATAAAAATGATGAAAGGAGAGTAGGAGCCTTCGCTGGGGTTTAAAAAAAAAATTTCCGCTGACTTTGATATGGGCCTCTGTTGGCACTTCAATCTTTCGTGCTTGTTCTTATGTGGCTGCTTTCTCTCACCTGTGTACTTTCAAAGCAATCAGTTACAACATTGTAAAGCTCTCAAACAGAGGCAGGGACTTTTTAGGAGAGTATTTTTCAAAGTAGAGATGGAAGATATACCATCCAGTGCCCAAACAGAGATCAGGCCTTTTTTTTTTTTAATGTGATCTTAAGTAAGTGCGTGGCTTGGTTGAGTCTTGTTCTAGTTGCAGATCAACAAAGACAGCACAGGATCAGTTGCAGGCAAATAACCTGAAGGTAAAAACATAAGGGTAAGTTGCCTTTTCTAGCCCAGGTGAGCTCACTGGAAGCTGTGTCTGCGTGTTTGTGCATTTGTGTTTGTGTCACAGCATGACATACTATTTGTGTCTGCATGTGTTTTGAATGGATTGTATCACTGCAGGCCAGTTTGATATCCCAAGTCATTACGAGCGTCAGAAAGGGAAGAGATTACAGGGTACGGTGGCAATAACACACACTATTAGCAAGACAAGGTGTTATTATGCCTCTGGTGTCAGGTGAGATGTCAGTGCAACTAGTCTGTGTCATCCTTACAATTGCTGGATCAGCAGGCTTACACGCTAACATGTGAGTAATACAAACAAGAGAGACCTATATAAATCTTTACTGAATGGAAAGTCATGTGATCCTCTGCTTTGTTTTTTCATAATTAAAGGCTTTTTTGAGCCAGTTCTCGATGTTAAAATAAAACATTCGGAGCAAAAATACATCCTGATACAACATGACATTTTCAAACATCTAGTTGGGTAGCTTGTCATCACATTGCAACATGTAATCCTGCTATTGTTTGGATATAGTCACAAACTAGTGTTACAGTGCAGTTTTTTCTTTCACTTTCAGATTCGAAAATTCTCTCTGAGAACTCTTTTCTGTGCAGTGTGTTAAAAGCATTAAGAAAATGCTTGCGGCCACAAATGTGAATGAGCACATAAATTTCGCCTGGCTCTTTTTTCCCTCCGTCTTTCTTGTTGCGTCTAAATTTTCCATGCCTGGCCTCCCTACTGCTGAGAGTGCTGTTCCTCGAAGCCGCAGTGTATTTTGAAGCAAGGTCGGGAGAGAGCCAGTGGCTCCAGAATCAGGCACAAGACTCCCAGTGTTCCACTGTTCGGCTTGCTCTTGGCACCGGCTCCTGACCAGAGAGGTCTAGCTAGCCACAGCCACTGTGTGTGTGTGTGTGTGTTTGTGTGTGAACATATATATCCCCCCCTCCCTCCCAACTTCTAAGCCTATATAGAATTGCTTTGGTTGACTCATTTATGGGCTCTCCCACACTGAGGTGTGAGTCAGAGAGGCTTGAGCACAGTTTCTTTTGGATAAATTTTTAGTTTTTGTTCTAACCCCCAATCCAAACCCCTCTCATATACACACAGTCTCCCTAAAAGTAAAGTATACATGAAACTGAAGTGGAGGAGGGCCCAGATGTAGTGGAGTTTGACAATCCGAACACCCAAGCAATTCAGGGGAGCACCTCTAAATTGGTTCCATACCTTGGCTGACAGTGGTGAGGTCATCCCTCATAGCAAAAGAGTCTAAGCTGGTGATCCTGTCTATGCTCGAATTTCATACTCTCCCTGCTGCTGTCATTACAGACCATCATACAAAATGTCAAGTAGTTACAACAGGATAGTCTGTCGTCAACCATAACCTGTTCTGAAAGATAGACCTCCAGCATTTTGTTTAAAAAGTAAAAATAAAAGGGGAGGGGAGGCTGGACCACACATCAAAACCTCACACTCGATTAACACATATGGATCTGACATTAATCCTGAAGGTTCCTTTAACTATGTCAATGGAAAGCCATCCATCTGTCTTCGTCCTCAGACAGAATATCCACCCGGGGTCTGGAAGTCTAGGACGCAACACGCAAAACCACAGCGAATATAAATAAATGGCTGTATTTCTCTCCCTGCCTTTGTCTGGTCAGGACACTCCGTGGAGAGCCTGCCAAGTTGAGCATCTACATTTGGGTTTGGCTGTTCCCCTCTCCCGACAGCTCAGCCCCGGCCAAACCACAGGAAAAGGAAGCGAAAGGTCCTTTCTGAAGGGCTTATAAAATATTGTCCGGGGTAAAAATGGCCGACATGAATGGCAACATTCAGTCCCTCCGCTACAAACAAAAGCCCTTTAAAAGAGAAAAACTGGGTATAATCGCTGTTGTTTTTACTACCTTTGCTGCCTAAACCCTCTTGTTTTACTGTTTCTCATAGTTCATTTCAGTTTCGAGTAAGTGCTTTGTGTTTCCTGGCAGAGATATTGTGCATGATATGGTGTAATAACCCCTGAAGCAGCTCTTTAACTGTTTATTAGCACTGCTGAGCAGCTGAGCATAGTTATGGCTTCAAATTACCTGGAAATACCATCTAATATAAATGTTGTCAGTGCTATCACTACGTTTAGAGTCATAGCAGGTTTTAATGCTGTGTAAATGTCCATCATAAACGACTAAGTCTGTAAAGTTTGTCTTAACCAAATACTTAGTTTTTGGGGTTTTTTTTAAACAGCTTCAACCACCACAGTTTTATTTGATATTTTTGTTCTGTTGTATTGGAATATACTAATTGAAATCCACAAAGAAGCAAAAAAATCTAGAGATACAGTTACTGCTGCTAATATACATTTGGGCTCTGACTTCTTCACTATAGCTCCACAGTTGCTAAAATTACAATAGTAGCTTATGTGTTTTTTCTAAGCATTGCTGGAAAACATTCATGATTAGCTAAGTCTCAATGTCTATCTTCAAAAATGAGGAAATTTTTCTGTGAAAACAAGTTTTTCAGAGCTGTAGTTTGACATTTTAGGAACTCTTATTTACTTTCTTTTGTGAGAGTTTGATGAGAAGATTGATAAAGTTCTTACATCTATATGCCGTAAAGCTATAGCTAACAGCTGGTTAGCTTAGCCTAAATAATGAAAACGAGGAAATAGCTAGTCTGGCTGCGTTCCAAAAGTCACAGAGTCCACCTAAAGACACCTTGAAAAGGACAAAAAGTACTTTTACTAGTACAAAAAGTACTAATGCAAAAAGTACTAATGTGTAGAATATGTCTAAGTAAAAAACATTGTTGCAGTGTTGCTGTTATGTGCCAGACTGTCTTGGCTGCCCAAAGTAACTTCCCTCTACTCCAGGAAGTTACAGCTAATTTGTTTTTTGTCTGGATTAGACAAACAAGATCTAACATGATATAATCATTAGGGATCTTTACAGGTGCTGGTAGGTGGACTTTATTTCTTTTGGACAGAGCCAGGCTAGCTGTTTCCTCCTGTTTCCAGCCTTTATGCTAAGCTAAGCTATCTACCTGCAGGCTGGAGCATTTTATTTAGCATACAAAAGTATAACGGTGGTATTAATCCTCTGTCTGCAAGAATTATTCTAACAGTCAGGCTACGTAACTATTACTACAATGGTTGTGAAGTAATTTGTTACACTTAAAGAATTCAGCGGCAGTAGCATTGAAACCCTCAGAACAATGAGAAACCCCTAAATAGAAACATTTTGAAACTGTTGTTTCAAGCAACTGTTGTGTTGTCTTGAGTGTCAGTACCTAAAAACACCTGAAATCAGTTCCACAACAACTGTAAATGTCTACAAGTTACAGCTTAATCAAAGTACAGTGTACTGCAGTGCAAAAGCTTAGCCGTGAAATTGAACTGATAGGCCATGTAGTGGTGTTGGTAAGGTCCTCTTCCATTTCAATGTTTTTCCATCTCTGGTCTGTGGAGCTTTACCCTCCCAACAAACACACATACAAACCAATGTCACAAATACTTAAAGTCAAACAGTAAAGCCAACTATTCGCCTCCTACACACTCAAATACAAACCAAACACACAAACATGCACCACACACATCCTCCTACACTTCCATCCACTGTCTCTGTTCTTGTTTCTGTGACAAAATTTAGTTGTTTGTTTTCATGCAAGTGTGTAGTGTGATCTGCATTTATCATCTCGAAAACATAAAAATACATTAAGAGTTTGTTTCAGTGAATGTGCACCAGCCTCCACACTCGTAAACATGCAGACAGGAAAGTGCAGCATGAACGCATGGCAAAATGCACTGGTGCATGCGGTGTATGCACGCACGAGGTGTGTGTGCAAGGACTCGGTGTGCCAATGTGCTGTGTGTGGAGGGCCATCTGGTCACCCGTGCCATGCCGTGGTCCCTGTGAAGTGCTGTCAGCGTGGTCACTGTGGTCTCCCGTGGCGACTGAAGGCTTGCTGCACAGCACTTCCAGCCCAGGCAGCCGACCTCAGAAAAGGAAATTTGGGTCGCTCAAATGGAGGGGTTGCTCCCGAGCTATTTACAGAGCCCTCTACCGGTCCAGCGCCACCCACGATATTCCATATGAGAACCAGTGTGTGTGTGGTGCCTGTGGTGTGGTGTGTGTGAGTGTTGGGGACTGAGGGGGGTGGCGGGGTAAGCGTGCGTGTGTATGTGAATGCAAGTGCTTTTATGAGGAAATGCAGGCCTTATATTCATGTCGACAGGCATGTGTGGTGTGTCCTGGCATACAAATGCATGTTAATTTAAGTCTTTATTAAAACCATTGTATCTCATTGTCAGAAACTTCCCACGTTGCTCTTTGATTAGAAGCTGCAGCCAATTAAATAATTAGCAACTAAAGTAAACAAACACCCTTTGTCTTTAACGCACTTGTCAAATGCCATGGATGAAATACTTCACATGACAAGAACATAAAAACCACAAATGCATATTCCATGAATCACAAATCATAAATCACTGTCAAATGTATGGATATTGTATCTAAAGGCTGCATACCGGAGCTGAGATCAAGCCAGTTCTTTTCTAACCTTGCCTGTGTAAACATCTGGGGCGTCATGGTTGCTGATCATGGAAATATGATGAGGATATGGAGAAGAGCGGAGCCTCACATTAATGAGAAACCTGCCTGTAGGAAACTTTGGTTCAAGTGAGATCATGGGCATTTCTCTTTTGATGCCCATCAATTGGGTTTAGTGGTTTTCTGGTCGGGCTCTGTAGACGAGGGGGAATAATGCTGAAACAAGACTGAGGATCCATTTGCCAAGACGCAGACGATCTGTTGAATATTCACAGTATCTTAGTGATAAACCACATCTCGTCTGCGGAACACAAACAGTACTCAATGATTAGAGAAGTGGGGAAATCAGTTGACCAGATGAACATGTTTGTAGCCATATCACAAGCTGTGGTAGGGTAGGGTCAGCTACGAGAGCAAAAATGAGTACCTCGCCTACGTCCCCTTCATGTATTTAAGAGAGGTAAGCAAGTAAACAATCTCTTACACGCCTACAGGCCGAGAACGGTCCACTGCCACCCAAGGGGAGACCTCCAGCATTTCTCAAAGTATCCCTATGTTGTGAATATTAGGTTAAGGTTATTTTAGGCCGACCCGCTCCAGAAGCAAATTACAGTGCAAGAAAGGGGGTGAAAAACCAAGTGGGCTGTCCACCATGTAATTTTCCTGTTTCTCTTTCAAAGCATGAGGTATTCCTCGAGGAAGCCCTGTTAAGTTTACAAGCCATGACCCGGCATCAGTGGGAAGGAGACTTCTGTGACAGGGAAGAAGAGGCATGGATGGAGCTTCTTCATGATTTTCTGTCTAGCACTTGATGGAGCTGTGTCGCTGCTTTCCAAAATTACATGTGTCTGTTCAGAAATTTTTTTTTTTAGTCTGGCTCGGTGTTCAAAAGACAGCGATAAATCACACCTTGCGCACCTCTGTCACTGCCTAGCACTGACGCTTGTGCATACCAAATTTGGCTGGCATGAGATTCTTGAAAAAGACCCTCTGGCTGATCCCAAGAAACCTCACCCTTAATAAAGGTCTTTCCTGCCTGAACAAGAGAGCAGCCTTTAGAAGAATGAAGATGATCACTGCTTACTCCTAAAGTGTTCCTCCAGACGTCTCAACCATAATTATGCCAGTCTAGGAGAATTACAGGTACCCAGGCATTACTTCTAATACACACTAAGATGCACATGCACTTACCTCTTCTTTATCAAAAGGTGCTACACTCTAGTTTTCTCATGGTTCAAGTTCATAAACCGCTCAGAAAACCATTTAGCTCTGCGTCTTTGATCTTTGCCAAGAGTTCCTTTCTAGCTATAATTACTCATGAACATCTCATGCTATATTACAACGGAGGAATTCACGAGGCTCAAAAGCAAATCACTGAGAGTGTTGACGCATAATGCTGTTAATACCCTGTTAATGCATCATCGATAACTCCTCCTCCAGAGCATCCTCATTTACACGCTGCTGTATATTCAGCCTCTGAGTTTCCAAGGGGCCCCTGCTGTAGTGTGGGGAGGGGGGAAGGGATGTGCGCTGCAGTGCGGCTTGCTGGTTAATTATGGGTCGCGAGCTGCAGCTCGGCTGGCCTGGGCGGGTGTTGGAGCCAGTGGGTCTGGCACAGGGAGGTCTGGCCACAGACCCCGGCGGTGACGGCATGAAGTCTGGGACGAGTCAGAACACCAGCCCGGGGTTTGGAGCATTCCTCGCATTCCCTCCTCCCATGGCTGCCTGCCCGCGTGTGTATGTGTGTATGTGTATGAGAAAGAGAGCAAGGGAAGGAAACGTGTGAAAGATGCAATGCGTGTGCATGTTCATGAGGACGTCTGCATGTTTTCATATTGGCTGTATGGATCAAACTCAAAAACAAGACAACATCAATTCAGAAACCATCCTAACAAGACGCATCAGAGCTGAGAGTGAGAAGAGAAGTCTGTAATGAAATTACTGTCACTAAGAAGACAGATTCCTTTGGCAGGCTTACATAAATGAATGATTTTTACCTTCATAGCCAGTCTAATGTCTTATACTATTATTAAGCAGTGCAGGACTCAGTTTCATGTTTTCCCAGCCGAGGAACTCGTCTGTCCTCAAGGCTGAAACCAGTGAAGTTGTGTAAAAGATGTGATTTCCTACCATTGTACAGTATAATAAATAGGCAAAAATAATTTTCTGAAACCTGTACTTCATTTAATAAGCACTCTTGCACAACATCTATGCCCTGAGAATAACCTTATTAAAGTTTCACAATCTCAGTGTTGTCAAATTTGCTTCAGTGTGACTTGACAGATTGGCAGCAGGACAACAATTGCTGTGGGTAAGAGGCAGCACAAAAATTAATTTTTGTGTAAGAGCTAGCATAAAATTAAAATCACTCCAATTCCCCTTTGGGGTTTTTGCTGTTTTTCTCCTGCATGGTCAGGACTGAAGTTGTGGATAGCACCTGGTACCTGTTGCTTCGTACATGGACCACTGTAGGCCACTGATTGGTCCGGGGATTGTTCGTAGAATCGTCACTTAGCGACACGTAGCATATGCAGTCATCCATTATGGGCTCTTGGCTCTGAAGCGCACTTTTGTCTTTCTGAATTCAGCCTTTTCTCAAACAAAGATCATGTCCTTGCTGACAGCCATCAATTCCACATCCTCCATTGTTCCTGTGTTTGTGTCGCTTTGAAGATGGTGTCGAATGATGTCCCTTTCATGTGGCATTCCTGTGACGATATTATAAGACTCCTGCCTATGTTTGGAGTGTACAATCTGTTGTGTCAAACAAAATCAAAGACATGTACCTGGTATCTAAACGTGTACAGTCGTTTGTACAGTTTGTGCATTGTACAGTTTTGTTAGACATAATTTATACAGTTTTGTAATTTTTAAAAACAATTTATCTTTAATTGTAGTTTCCTGAGAAGTACTATTTATATGTAGCCTTCAATTTACCGGGGAAACAGGAAAAGTCATTAAAGGATCATGCCTTTAGGCATAAAGAGTATACATTAATTTTGAAAACTTTGTCCTTTATATATATTTAATTGTATGCAAACCTGTTGACAAATTACACATTTTTGCAGGCTGAGCTGACCTGTTTTGAACTAATTAAAAGACATCTGAATTGAATTGACTGCCATTGTAATTATGTCTATTTTCCTCAAAGAAAACATATGAAAACCAAGTAGTTTTTTTCCAAGAAACTTCTTAGAAATTATGTGTTACCTGAAAGATCCCCTGTGTGTGATCTCGTGTAAACTGTGCTGTATGTTTGACAGAGTAAGACAAGAGGAGCAGTGGATATATGAGAGATAAATAACCCAGTTCTTGGTGGTCTTTATACCACAGAACAAATATTTAATTTATATGATTCTGGGTCTCAGTTATTGAGATGGTATTACGTCTCTCTATCTTTCTTTGCAGAGGTTAAGTGACGAGTCTTACCTCTGCAAGGGCGCTCTCAGCAGGTGTTTAAAGCGCTTTTAAAGCATTTTTATGTGTGTTCAAAGGAGACAAGACCTGCTGCAGACGCAGACAGACACAGAGCGGGCCACAAAGACAATGAGGAAGTCTCTGCACACTGAAAATACAGATCAAAGCAGGCAGCCTGTCGACAGGCTGCCGTGTGTACTCAGCTCACACAATTCTTTACATTTAAGCCTTTTTAAAAAAAAAAAAAAAAAAAACAGCCACGTCAGCTCACCTGCGTGTTGTCCAGTCAAATATGTTACAGTGTCAGTGTCAACATATTGACATGTAGTAACCTTGCCCATTCAGTTGCGGAAGTTTGATAATTTTAAAACAGAGTGCTGAGGCCTTATTTTTAGCTCCCTTGATGTGGATTCATGCTTAAAAAAACAGTAACAAGGAAGGAACCTCCTCAGATTTGTCTCCATATTCAAATGTGTGCAGCTTCACCCAAAGGTAAAGAGTTAGTTTGCTCTAAAATAGCTCTGAAGTGGGGGAGAGGGCCACCAAAAAAGCCCTATTTCTTTCTCCCCACACAACTTTTATTTTGACAAGGCTGGGAGAATAGGGTATTTATATATGGGGCTGTGTGCTGTGGTTTCTCCACAATTACAGAGTGGCAGTGCTTAGACTGGGAGGCGTGCTGAAGGTTTATGGAGGGGGACATGAGGGGACCAGCCCTCCTGAGCCTCTTACAATCTGACGTATGGGTTTAAATACCACACATTCAAACAGAACCATGGCTTCCACCTAAACACACAATAATAAGCATATTAGACTTGCTGCGACTGCACAGTCATCTGATGACCCCCTGGAAAAATGTTAATGTCAAAACGTATTTCATGCGTTTAGAAGTATGAACAGAATGTTTCCAGGTTGAGCCAAACCTCCAGAGCCCCAAACCTTTACATTGCAATGAGGCTCAATTTCAGTGTTTAGAAGGTGGTCAGTAATGTTTTGAGTGGTTCTGGCGTGGGCTGGAGCCTCTCTTTGTAGATCTACTGTATTATGGTTGCGATATAAACAAGGATTTTCTACCAAACGTCTTGCACAACCACTGCAAGCCACGTAGAGGAGAACAGTGGGAGTTTGTGTTTGTTTCGTGGATGCTGTGTTGAATCTGGCATCGGCTTCTGCAGGGGTGAGCAGAGGGGGGAAGCGGGGGTTTGCGGTTCTGCCGGGGGAGCCTGGAAGTCAGTCAGGGCGGTGGCTGAACCACCTTCCCTCCACAAGCCGACATCCACCCCGCTCCCCAAACACACACCTACACATGAGCTCACGTTTTCACAGAAGCACATATAAGTAGAAAGAAACACACAGAAACTCGCAGGCTTCATCTCCTCCTTTTCTTCTCGAAAGCTTCTCGGTGCAGTGGATTGAGGAAGATGGCGTGCCAGGCAGGCAACAGGAAATACAAGACGGCCTTGTTTACAAGTAGAGCACGTGACGCAGCAGCTACACACACCAGAGAGACTGGAGCCACAAGAGAGTAGAAATAATTAAACACCTCTACAGCAGTCTGCAGCATACCAAATTCTGTAGGTAACTCTTTTGATGAGGATATAAACTTTTATTTTCACTGAAGATTATGATGCTTCAGACTTGCTCATGCCTGTCTATATGTCAGGCCTGGCTTTGAAATGTAATACAGCTCCAGACCTGTGAACACTCTCCACAACAGGCAGTGAGCTTGTTGTGTCTCTGTGCTAGAATGACAGATACCCGCAGATGGAAAACAAACAAGCAGAGCCGGTGCTGATAGATATACCTGCAGTCATCTCAGTGCACTGACACAGATTTCAGTTTGGCAAAGCAGGCAGTCTATGTGTCAGCTATGTGCTGATAGCAGCCTCATCCTGTCGATTTTTTCTTTAAAATGCCGAGCTGCTCATCTGATTCTCCTCGCTCATGTTTCCAGGCTCGTTCTTGTTCCCTCCTACGCCTGGATTTAGTCACCATGGCGGCAAAACAAATACCTGCATCAAATGTAGCATTTCGATCACAAAACCTGCATTTTCTAACCCCCCCTTAAAGGAGATCATGGTCTCTGTGTGGAGACAACAGTGCATTAAGGTGTGCAGAATGCATTGTGGGTTTGTTTGCATTTGTGGTTGGTAGTCTTAGGGAGTATTGTGATGTACACAGTGTGGTTTCAAGCATAACTGTGAATAAATGGGAGAATTTTGTGATGTCACAGGTCTGAAATGTGAAGATGCCACTGCCTGAGCCAATGAATGACTTATTGTAATATGAGCTGACTGTAACAATACCCTCATGTCTGGCAAAGGGTTTTCAAGCAAATATGATGGTCGGATCAGTTTTCACACCTAGAAGAGGGTGACTTTGTTCAATGTCATTGTCCAGCCAGCCCGACAGTGCGTTATTTGAACAACAGTACAGATAGTCATTGTTTATATTATTCACATTTACTTTTCAACAATGATGGAAAAAGTGTTCAGTTCCATTACGTAACTAAAAGTATTAAAGCTGGGGTAGGCAACATTTGGAAATCAAGCTAGCTGGACTCCTTAGGAAGCATCTCC
>JAPZDX010000014.1:14404722-14416960 GCA_029783625.1 Naso annulatus | reverse complement strand
TCAGATGCACAACTTATAACAAAAAAAGCTAAAGTTAAGGAGTAAGAATATATTCTTGACAGTATTTATTGTAGTCTGTATTATAGTGGGACGCTATTATAAGGTTACCAGTGAGTCTTAGCGGTGACGGCAGCTCGAACTGCTCCTTGTTCACGCTGTCAGTTGCAGTCAGCTGTTAGCTTCCAGGCTAGCTCCATTAGCACACTGTGCCTCGTTAAAATAACTCTGAAACTTTGTTTTCTGACACCATGTTGTAGTCTGTATTATACTGTTATAGTATGGCCTGACTCCCGGATGTAGGGTGAGTGTTTAATATGACACTTACGCCTAATATTAAGCTAAATAAGACACGAAAATGAGACTGAAGGGGCTGTTGTTGTTGCTGCTATAAAAACAGACATTAACAATTGAGCCCTGATCACAACAGACTAAACTTAGCAGCGCGCCAAGTGCTCAATCAAAATATGTATCACAGTATTTCTTATTGTTTTGGAGTGCTGCAATAATAATAAACATTATATTTACATAAAACAAGCATATTTGTCCAATCTCATGTTGATAAGAGTTTTAAAAACTTGAAAAATATCCCTTTAAGATACATTCAGAGCTGAATAAAAAGATGTGCGATAATAGAATTTTATAGTGATTAACTTGATTAAATTTTTTAATGGATTGACAACACTAAAAAAAACATACCGTAATATTGTATTCAGATTTTAAAATGGCATGAATGAAATTAAAATCACACTCAGTATTTTAATCATCATCATGAGCCAGAGCATCATGATTCTATTTTAAATATACTGATTTAAATGAGGATGTAATATTTACTCTTCCTGAAAAGTGCAAGTGCAACTTTTCTTGTTAGCAAACAAGAAGGTGTGAGTGAGAGAAACATAGACAGGGGCGGTGGGCGCGCGAGACGGCGGTTTCACACAGTCAACCGCTCTTCAGTGTGAATGCAGCCTGCACTTGTTTCAAATGGGTGTGGAGGGCAGAGAGGAAGGAAGGGAGAGCAGGGGAGGGCAGCAGAGAGAGGAAAACACCGACACCTTGGCAGTTACGCTGAGCGTGAGGGGGGAAACAGGCAGCGTTCAATGGGGAGGGCTCTGTGAAGCGCAGTCTACCTGTTGGAGCTCATTGCGGAGACGGACCCGCGCTGATCGTGGATCTGCGGGAAGCCCACTGCACTTGCGAGGGATGAACAGCCCAAACATGTCTCCAAGACTCTTGCTCTGCGCTGTTTTGGCTGTGTACCACGGGACGCAAACCTGCAGTGGATTTAATATAGATGAGCGGTTTCCTGTGATCAAAGAGGGGAAAACCAAAGGGAGCTTCTTTGGATTCTCAGTTGCTCTGCATCAACAGACGGAGGGCTCCAGAAAGCACCTGTAAGTAGTCACAATATGCATGTCGGAGAAAATGCTCCACTTTCTCTCCCATTTAGAGGTTAAAGTAATGTCCCAGCAGCTACGCACCTGCTTTGGGCCAGGAGGCGTCACGAAAAACAACCATTTTATCCGCGCCAGCAAATGCGCAAAACACGCAATCGGCCGTTTGGGTTATTGCGTTGTTTGTTGTTTATAAACTGCGCTTGTGTGTTAAACATTTCCTGTGGTTACCCTGTACCATACACTTCTCTTTTCCGATACATGTTCTGTTTCCTCTAAAGGCAACCACCTGTTAAATGACACCTCCACAGATTTATTCATATGCTAGACAATGAATCGGCTGTTTTCTACACTCATTTCGCCTTAGTTTTACATAAAAGGGGATTTGAAGAAGTTTTTGCGGAATTTACCATGATCTTAATAGCAAAACCGTCTTGCGTTGGTAACAGTCACGTCAAAACTCGTGTGACTGCAAATCTGAATGTTGCCGTTTCACGTGAATCTCTCTCTCTCTCTCTCTCTCTCTCTCTCTCTCTCTCTCTTTGTTTCACGTACAAAGTTAAATTGTTGCTGTTTCTAGCCAAATCCAAACTCTTCAACCTTATACCAGTAATTGCAGGTGCTGTCACTCCAGCAATCACTGTCAAACTTTGACTCTAAAGAAGAAATGTCACAGTAACTTTTCTTGGAGAGGAACTTGTAAACCTACTGTAGCTGTCACTGAACACTGGACCAGTTTGGGTCTTGTGGAGTTCAACACACAAGCAGAAATGTCCTTTAAGGTTATCACAGCATATGGACACTTATGGTAGGCCTAATGATAATAATTTCTAAAGTTAAATGGTTCCCATAGTTGTCATTTCTGTGTATTCTCAACCTCAGTGTACATGATTGAATAAACAGTGACATAGCTGCTCCACTCTCTTTATGCCTATCCTGAGGCTATTTCATTCAGCAGAGACACAAGTGGGTTTGTGTTTCGCAATAAAGGTGTTCATTGGCCTGTAACCCTTGTAGGTTGTTATAACCAAGACACAAATGTTCACGTGGAGTTAGCATTGTGAAGGGGGATTTGCATTAAAGTAAATGTTTTTTGTTCTGGGAATAGTTAATGCATAAGAACAAGAATGTGGGTGATGCACCTTTCCTGTCTTCCTATAGCTGTTTTAATGAAAGACCCTTAAACCGTATCATTGTTTAGTGTAGGATTTCCTTTAGACAATTACGGTGGCCCCCTCATCCTTCCGCATCCATGATCACACGGCTTGTTCATAACTTGCTGTAATCTGTGTTTTCGTTCTGCTTTGAAGAGTAATGCAGGAAGAAAATTTGCAAATCAGGGCTGACTTCCTCTGTGTTGTCACCAGTGGCTCATTTGGACTCTGAATGTTAGGTTTATCAGCCTAATCATGCGATGCCCTGATGTGCATTACAGAGACTTCACCCCAGTTAATAGAATGGATAGCAGTGCCCAGCTGACACTCGATCAATGAACCGTCTTGGTTCTGTCCTCAGAGGGATGGAGTCACTGTCCACAGACTGAAACCCAAGCAGGGGTCCACATGGCCGTGGTAATGAGACTGGAGGCCTGCAGGGACGAGGAGGCTGTAAAAAATCTCATCAGTTTGCTGCTAGCTAGCAAAGAAATCGATGCTGTACACAAGCGCCAAGATTACGTGAAAAGAAATACTGTGATACGTTTGGAAAATAAATCTGTTCACTTTCTTCCCAATGAGAAAATCAACAGGCTCATGTCTGAAAGCTAGATATGAAACTACAGCCAGCAGCTGCTTAGCTTAGCTTAGCTTAGCTCAGTTTGGCTTAGTTTAGCTTAGCTTAGCACAAAGACTGAAAACAAGGGAATCAAAGCAAAATTCACCTGACAGCTTTTCTCAATCTTGCCAGTTACAACAAAGTATATCTTTGGACTGACTTTAGCTTGTGCTTTAAGTTTCTAGTTTTTATGCTAAGCTAACCTAAACATCTGCGCACATTAGCTTTATGTTAAGCTTTCAGACATGAGTCATTCCATTTCATCATCTAAATCTTAACAGAAAACAAATAGTCCTGTGTCCCAAAATGCTCAATATTCCCGTTAATTTGAGGAGACAACATAATTTTTTGGTTTTATGTTTGATTTTTGTACATTGTTGTGTCATCTTGCCCCTTCTGCTTAGCCATTTAGCTAAGGCTAACACTGATGCATCATGGTGCTTTTTTCGGTGCTTTTTGTCAGCTTAGTCTGAAAGAAGAAGAGAAACCGTGACTTCTTACGCTAAATGTGACCTAAATCTCACCTTCACTCTGAATTTTCTGAAGAAAAATAAACCCCACTCATTATCACTTCCTGGGATTTGTCGGTATCTTCAGTTTCAGCAGTTTTCTCTCTAATGGCCCACTTGTAATCTGTGGAGCCATCGCTGTCACGCACAGACAGTCGTCCAGAGCTCTCAGACCTTGTTGTGTACATACTCTGTGATTCTGTAAAGGGACAGTGAGCTGATGGTGCGTCCCATGTTTGACTAGGGCAGCTTTTACAGTCCTGTCTGTTTCCTCTGTGTTGTCTGGCTTCTTTTGTGGCTACAGATCTGTCTCACCGCATCATAGAGCTGTTTGTTACATGCTTCCTCATGACAGGAATGCCCTGGAGTGTGAAAATTTAAAAAATGCAAGCACAAGGCACATAAACAAGTCATGATATGCACATTGTTTTAAGTGGCCGTGCACATGTATGAGTCATATGGGGTCCTGGATAGGAGGCAAGACAGATGGTTTCACTCCCTCTGTAATAAAGTGAGTGCAATAAAGTTTTCCCTTAACCTCTTAAGAACTAGGCTATTATCTAATTAGGGTAAATCTAGTGCTGTATCTTGGCTCAGCTGATGTAATTTTAAGGATGGATTTTGAATTTAGGGGGGTACATGACTAATAAGTAGACCAACATTGCGTCTTCTGCGTGAAAGAGCTGCACCTGAATAATATAAAAGCTACCTGAGGCTAATTTGTACAGGGTATTCACCTCACTCCTCCACTCCCTCCTTTCTATTTGAATCACCCATTTAGAGATTTTTTTCCTGAGAGGGCTTTTTTTGTTCTCTGTTGCAGTGGGGAGGAGGGATTGGGCAGTCAGCTGGCCACCTATTGGCTCTTCCAGTCCCCTGACCCCATGGTATGCCTGGAATGTATTACCCTTCTCTGCACAGTCACAACCTGCCAGGTTTCAGGTTGAGACAAGACAGAAGTGAGAATGATGTTTCAGGGGACTGTTGGGGAACACACACGCGCACACACACGCACACACGTACATCCTCCAAGTTTCAACTAATTCTGTTCATCCTTCAGAAGTCGAAGCTTTTCTAATTTTTAAAGCTCGGAACCACTGAAGAGAAGAATGTAATTTCTCACACTGATGAATATTTAATCACAGATGAAGTGTCTTCGCCTTTCCAGCTCATCTCTGTCTGACTGCTGTGGCCTCGGGCAATGAAAGTCAGCCATTTAATTTGACGGGGCCTTCCCCTTTCTGCTGTGAGCTAGAGATTAAATGGGTCGACCTGCTGCAAGGTTTCTAAACACAAACAGCCTCATGCTGAGTTTGAACATGCAGGGGATCACATTTATTCAAAACCTCCTCCTACAGTTTGACGTAATTAAACTTCTCATTCCTATATCCAATCTGTCTTTTGCAAAGTTGATGTAAAACATCAGATGGGCGCAGTGTGTGGTACAGAAACGCTGAATACTCATCGTCTAGTTTCAATACTAATGTAAAAAACTTTGCTCCTTTGAGGGTATACGTGCTAGTGATAACTTGAATTCATATCAGCTGCAGTCAGTACGTGTACAAGATGTTAGAAAAAACTCTTCATATATTTTTGAAGTACAGCTAAAACTGGGTCTTTAAAAAACTTCTCATGTTCTGTAGGTTAGAGTCTGTTCTGCTGTGGGATTTAACCCAGATCTTGAACAGCATACAGTCAAGGAGGTATGATCACGCAAGGTGCTAGGGGGAAACGACACATTTCTTGAAGTACAAGGAGTCTAACTTTATTTTTTCTTAACTTAAGGAGTTGAATATCCTAAAATACAGGTGATGCAGGTGGGTATGTTGAACTAGGCTGTGATACAACATCACAGAAAGTGGTCTTTGTGCCTGAAGTAACTCCATCAGAGCACAAGCATCATGCCACCGTGAAACACTTTCAGATGACAATCCTGTGTTGCCTCATTAATGTATTACATGAGAGCCATCTGAAAGTTGTCCCTGATGTGTCCCAGTAAGAGGAATGCTTTGCAAAATTCCATTTGAGAGACACTAATCAATAGGAGAGGGAAAAAAACTGATTCTCATAAATATTGTGGGGTTTTTTTATGTGACGAGTTTAATAATCAGTTGGTTTTTTTTAATGGTAGCGCAGAAGGCGATGACGCAACGTCATATTCCGTTTCTGGAGAACCAGTGAAAGTGAGCCATGAGCAGCTGAAAGCGGAAAATGGTGGACAATCCCAGACCACCTGAGATAAGACCTGCCCCTTTCATTGTAAATCCAAAGTATGGACACATTTTGAGTTTTGGACACTTTGACGAAAGGTAGAGCGAGTTATGACCAAAGCTGTGTTCAATAATAATGAAAATTGAAAAAAATCGCAACTTTAGAATCGCAGTAGTTTTAGAATCTCAGTACAAATCAAATTGGCACCTAAGTATCACGATACAATCAAATCGAGACAGAGGCACATCGTCCCAGCCCTGCTAATCATGCTAAGCTAACAGCTAAATGAAATGGGAAAAACATGAATTAGAGGATTTTTTAGTAAAACCATAGTTACCACTTTCTGTTCAGGACCTTAGCTTGATTTTAGTTCATGTTTTTTCGGTTAGTTCTTTTTTCTAATAAAATGGGGCTTAGAAAATGTAAGAAATGGCTTGATGGATTGTTAATAACTCATTTACTTTATATATCAATTAGTTATAAGCCATTGATTTACAAAACCTTTGAGTTGCCAGGTTATTAAAACTCACTTTGATTAGTTGGACCATTTGACTACCTGATTCCTAAACAAAAATGCAGCTTAATTAATTAAATTGAGGGTTTTAATTAATTAAAAACCCTTTGTAAGCCATCAGCATGTAAACCTGCCAATAGGAATTCTTACAACTTACCGACCAAAAAAACTGTAATAATGCCTTATAACTGGCATATGAAGCATTAGATATGATTTAAATCCATTCATCACCTCTTACAAGCCTTTAATTAAAGACTTATTTGTTAAAAGATGAGCTCCAAAATTGAAAAATAAATAAATAAATAAAAATAAAAACAAACTGAGTCTGCCAAATAGCAAACAGACAGCAAAAGTCAAGGTGTGTTGTAAACCTGTGTGTTCGTAGTCTGAAAGCTATACAAGGTTTTAAGTTCTCTCTAAGGTATTGAAGTCCGAGCCAAGTCACAGCAACAGTAAAAGACCTCACTAAAGTTAAGTTCAAGTTGGTTTCATAGTGACTGCCCCTAATCTTATGGTATTTATTGCCTGTATCCAATCAGTTGGTAATGGCATGAGTCGCATTTTGTGTAGCAGCAGAATGAATGACAGCTTCTAATAACATGCTGAAATGGATCCCAGCAGGACATCGCACCTCCCGCTAATCTCAACAGAGGAGATTCTCTATGGTGGGGCTTTGACTGGAAATACCTGCAGTGAAGACTGTTTCTATTTTAACAAAAGTGTAAGAGATCCCCCCCTTTTCTCCCCTGGTTGGACAAATGTCCTTAAAAAGCGTGGAAGAGAAGCTGGTGTAGCAAGCCTCAGGGCTAATGAGGGCTACCCGGGGCTAGAAAAACTATATGCTTCAATAGCTCTCCCTCTTCATGCCATTTTTCATCTTTGAGGGGGAAATGATCCTGAAGTATTGGTTTACACTTGGTATGTGGAAGTCAGAGAATGCTTTAATTACCTTTTCTGTCCTTAACAATACATAATGTGTTGAAAATATGTTAGTTTATTGATAAATGAGAATTACAAATATGACAGATGAAGACAAGTCTTTTGTTGCCTTTCCAGTCCTCTACAGTTGAAAACAGATGTTGCACACACCTGCACTGCTTTAAATAAGATGAGTCACCTGTGAGTGAAAACTTGGCACTGTGCAAACATGCTACACACACACACACACACACACACACACACACACGCATATACGCACACACCAACCCCCTCTGCCACTTTTACACACAGCTGGGGTCACAATGTTGATGGAAATGCTGTTACTGATACTGTGAGTCTCATGTGAACGGCTGCATGATGCACATTTGCAGGACAGATGTGCGCCTGTGTTGCACGGGCTCACGGAGAAACGTGTCCGGGCTCAGTCCAGCTGTGCGAGTCTGTTTGTGTGCATGCGTTTGTGTCAGGTTGGTAGATAACGTAAATCGTGAGGAGCATCACTGTGCTGTCTGCATGTGCAGGAGTGGGGGGAGCCAGTCTGACATTATTCATCCTGACTGGGTGGGCACAGATACCTACACACATAAGCAAAATGAGATTGTGCTTGTCAGACGAGGTTTTGCTCTTTGTTAATAAAAAGTGAGTTAGTTTATTATCAGGAGATGACCTGCCATGTTTAATTTGTCAGACTTGGTCCTAATGAGTTTGCTCTGTTGTTACTGTTTCACCAGCAGCAGATGGTGGTCTTCAAACAGGATGTTTGTCCAGCTGAGATACCCTGTTAGGCTGGTGTGTGTGTGTGTGTGTATGCACACACTAATATTGCATTTAATTTACTGCTACTATATTGTCCCTTGCTGTTCCCTCTCTTGCTAACACTAATGTATGCATTGCACACATTTATTCATGAATAGATTACCATTTATTTCAGTGATGCCAGCAGCTCATTTCCTCTATTTCCACATTTTATGCACACTCTGTTTAAAATCTCCAGCATCACCGTCTACAGCTTCACTGTGAGACTCTTTCAGTCTGAAGACATGACACAGGTGAGACAGCAAAGGCAAGAAAAAGACGCGCTGTTCACCTCAGCTCTGAACTCAGTGACAGTCAGTGAGCTAAGAAAAAAAATGTGACTGAAAACAAAAAGAGATGAAAAGAAGGCGGAATTCTGACTTTGACCTACCAACTGCTGTTGTGAGTTACAGTTTAGCCACACAGGTGTGCCCACAGTTAACTACTAACTTCCTTTCACTCCCTGCATGTTTGTTAATAATTTACACCCTCTGACAGTTATACTGTAAGATCTGTCTTAATATATGAGGTGTACTAGAGTCTACGCCCACTTGTTGGGCTGTTAATTTCAATGTAGGTCATTTTGTGTAATGACGTTTTATGGCTGCATGATGTTTTTCGATCCCATTTTATTTTTCATCTGTCTTTATTTTAGTTCTACCATGCAATCATTCTTTATATTTTGGTTGTCCATTGTAGCACATGAATTAAGGTTTTTCAAAACAAATTAACAGTTTAGATTAAAATTATTGCTTTGGAATTGATTTTTTTAGGTTGTTTCTTTATCTGTCTTGTTTCTTTGTAGTCTTGGTCTTTCTCATTCTAAACATTTGAATGGTTTTGATCTCATATAATGCGTAAAGGTCAAATAAAGTTAAGTTTTATTGCTTTATTTATATGACTTTGACATATTACGCATGCCTTGTCATGTTGTGTATCTATACTGGAAAATTATTATTATCTTATATACAGCGTTTGGTCTAGCATGGGCCCAGACCAGAGACTCCTCCCACTTCACTGTATGGACTTGATTCTACCGTTCTGGCATTGTGCTTTGAAACTATGATTTCTCTGGTTGAAAAGACAATTATCCAATGAGCACTGGGGGTGGAGAGCCGTGGGCGGGGCTAAGCTGTCTGTCGAGAAATATTGTAAACTTCAAATAACAAAGCCACGTGACAGGACCAAAAACAGTAATGTAGATGTATGTGGTGTCTTTGATCAAAAATTTTTTAAGACAAATTTATATGTAGAAAAGTATCTGCGATGCGTCTGTTTAAACCAATCTTCCTTTGTGCTAGCTCCTAACATTGGGATACAGTGTCTGTCTCAGTCTGTCGTTGGCAGCGAAAGGCAGGAAGTACCGCTGTAGGTCCAGCTGTGGGTCAGAATCTCAAACACAACACAGTATAACAACATCTATGTAATTATTTAACAGCTTGTGGTGACATTTTTGGATTTTCGTTGTCTTGCTTAGCTTGACTTCTTTCCACACACACTCCACAGTAGGAGAGGAAACGTACTGACATACTAACGTAATGACCGTTCGCACTGATTAAATTTAAAAAGACCAATGAGAAGGGTTGGGGAAAATCTATTCCCCTTCCTCTTGGAATCGCTCCGAGTAGTGACAGTGCCGAACCGAGAGACTAGAGTCCACTCAGTGGAGTCTCTGGTCTTTGGTCCTTAGAATTAAAAGCTAGAAAAAATGGCGGAAGTGTTGGTGAGGCAGGTCTGTGTGACCAACACTCTTCCTGTTGCAGCAGGTTGATGTATAACTGTTTGTCCAGCGAGGACTCATCTGTTAGCCATGTTCCGGGCGTGCAGACACACAGTCACTGTGTTAACAACAAGGCGTGCTTGCTGTGAATAGTCTGATAGCAATGTGCGTGCTCACCCCCCCCTACTGCTTTGTGAGAAAGCTTCCTGAAAATACAATGAACTGCTGGTGTAAAACAAGGCAAACCACACTAGGTGCAGAGTAGTTTATTAAAAGAAACACACACACACTTGTCACATGACTTCATGTCCCCTTGAAGTGCCACGCTGTAACACTCCACGTCTATCGGATCAACCATCCTCTCGTCTTTCTCATCATTACATCATTACAAGAGCATAAAAAGATCTCCGGCCTGCTCTGCCCTTGACCTCAGGCTTAATTCAATCTGCAAATTGAGTCACTCCATTCAATATTATCTCCATTTATTCGCTCAGTGAGTCGAAGTAGTGATTGTTTCCCCTGGAACCAAAATGAGTGGCCTGGAGGGCAAAGTGAAAATGGGGATGCAGTGCAGGTGAATGCATGTGTGCGTTCATGTGTCTGTTAAATGGACTTAGGATAAATGGTGAGGATTAATTGTATTTTGTGTGGCTGTCCCTTGCCTGCACTTGTTTGGGGATTTAGTGACCTGCTAAATGCCAAAGTGTAAAACGAGGAGTGTCAGTGCAATCCAGTGGTGCTCTGCAACGTTAGGAGTGGCTGCGTTTTGAGGCGTCTCTTACAGGTCACCACACTTCAGCACCTACATAGACATCTGCAAAAATACCCTTCTAGCTTGTTACACTTTCACCCTTCAGTGAGCAGACAAATTTAACTACAGTAAAAAACAAACTTGTTAACCAAGCTAAAATACAGGCTGATGTCTGTTTCTCACCCACAAATGTCACCCACAACCACTTGCATATGTGACAGTCTTCCCTTTCCGGTGAATAGGCGCCTGTACGGCCATTTGAAGACAGCAGGTGCTTAATTTATCTGTTCAGTTAAAGATTCATGGATCCTTGGTGCTGATGGAGACAATGATCTCATTGCCAAATATTTAAAACTCATGGCTCTGTTAGTTGTCTCTGTTCTGTTTACATCACTGACAATCCTACCCTTGTTACCAGGGGCAACATCTGCATGCATCTTCTTGTTTCCAGAGGTTCTGACAACAGCAGCCTGATGCATCACATTTTTAATAGCGTAATAGGTAGATCTACGGCTACTCTACCAACAAGGTCTCACGGCATTTTTTTTGAATAGAGACAAATTTTGATCTACGGCATTTTTGTACGTGGACATGAATTTCATGTTTTTCATGACACAGTTTCAAGTAATAACTGTGTTGTTACTTTGGGTGCTGCTGGAGTCATGTTTTATGTTTGATTTTAGATCACTTTGTTGTCATGACGTAGTAGCAGTCGCTCACTTACAGATTCAGCTTGAGCTAAACCTTCGCCTCCTGTGTTCAAATCAGGCTCGAAGGAGTTGAGAAAGTTTAGAAAGCTTTCTGAAAGCACTTTTGAGCACTTTATTAACATTTTATTTCAAGACTGAGATATTCTGTCCTCATGTAGACCAGAGCCTGCATAAATGAAAAATGAAAGTCAAACTTCACTGCTTTTTTACAGCGTTTTTTTTTTTACATGCACTTTTACTTTTGATACTTAAGTACATTTATATTTCCTGTACTTTTGATGCTTAAGTACACTAAATACCAGCTACTTTAAGACTTTTATTGATGTTATATTGTAATAAGTTACTTTCACTTTTATTGAAGTCATTTTCCAATGAGGTATCTTTTCTTTATTTATCTTTTTTCAAGTATGGCTTTTGGGTTCTTTATACAAGACTGACTGTACGCAACTGTATTTCATGCCTGCACCATATTTTATGACTGAATGATGCACTACATTTATTAATTGTACTGGAGAGTCAAGAAAGGCGTTGACAGTGAATAGTGGTTGTACATGCAGGATTGTCACGCAAGAATCCAGGGTTCATCTTCTGTTGTTACGTTAAGGCAACGATAAACACGTTGATAAAGGACGGGAAAACATTTTGTGAGTTTGTGAAATAGTAACAAAATACATTGTTTATATTTATTAATATTCAGGTCCACAGACACAAATTGTCCATTTTTAGGTCAGGTTGGCTGTGAAAATAATGCTGAAAGAAATAGTCAAAAAAATTAAAACACTTTGTGTAATTCTCCATTTTGAAGTCATGCTGACTGTCAAGAAATGAATGAATGTTTTATAGGTCTGTATGTATCCCATTGGTTGTGTTTTCGTGACTTTTTCATGACCTGCGTAACAGAATCGGGCTGGTTCATAAAACTTGG
>JAPZDX010000014.1:14365478-14376769 GCA_029783625.1 Naso annulatus | reverse complement strand
ATTTGGCGGTGTATTGTGTTGAAATTTCGGATCAAGTCGCAAGTTTACTTTCACTTTCGCCAAGTTACCCACTGGAGCTTTAAGTGGCTGTGACACACAGCTGATTTCTCACTTGTAAGATCTAGCATCACCCTTTCTTTTCTAGTTTAGGGTCATTATTGCTGCTAGCTGCTAATTCTCCATAATGTTAGCTAGCTAAACCTGACAAATCAAAAAACACTACTGACAAATTTGCCTCTAAAAAGCAAATTGCTGTTTTTTTTTTCCTTTATTTTAAAGCTATCCATACGTGAGATATTATTTTGGTTCTTAGTTTTCTTAATTTCTGAGACAACTGAGGCTTTCTTACTGTGATTCACTCTCTGGCTTCGCCATGTTAAAAGAAATATTTGAACAATGAAAACTATTTCATCCACACCTCTTCCAGGTCCTTCTGATCCAGTGCAGCCCTCTCAATGTCGCTGAGTTTTTTGATGATACGTTTGACTGACTCGTCCTGGAAGTCGGTGGTGTCGAACTGACGGGCCTTTAGTCCGTAGTCCAGGGTGTGTTCTGACATCTTCAGGTTCTTGTCGAGCTAAAGAAAAATAATGCATACTCAAATTTTCTGTCCTCTCAATACATGTTAGGGTAAGCAGGGTGATTTGATTCATGAGTGGGTAGATTGATGAGTTGATTAGTGACTTGCTGATTCAATCAGTGGTAAATTCATTGACACATTTTGGATAAAGAAATCATTTTATTGATTTCCTGAGTTATTATACAAAATCAACATGAGATGCAACAGTACATGGAGTTGATTGATGAGAGATTATGTTTAGACAATGTTAAGGTGATCTCAGCGGAGTCGGTCAGTCAGACGGTCTCACCATCGCCTGCTTGTTGGCTTCGTTGATGTCGGTGTTGTACTTCCAGGAAGCCTCGGTGTAGGCGTTCCACACCTCCTCAGCTGTGCTGTTGTACTCATTCAGTAACAACTTTGCTTCAAGCTCATCAGTATTCTTGCCTGGGTAAACAGATAGGGGGCAAGTTAGGTGAAATGTAGGATACGTATTGTAAATCAGTAACCATATAACCTACCACAGTTAACAAAATTACAATGTGCGACTCATATTTGGAAGAAGTAAACAGTACAAGGTCTGCATTTTTTAGCTGTTTGATGTACTTTCCTGTTTGTCTGTCTGCAGAGAAAGTCTCCAGAAAGACATTTTACCAAAGCAAAAGAAGGAAGAAACATCACAACACCATATCTAATCCGTCCTGTACAGGCACAATTTCTCTGTTACATCTTGGAGAGAAAAACTGCCATTTGTCTTTACATGCTGATTTATTTTGAATGTAGCATTTGCTTTTATTTTGTTTGTTTGTTTTTTTCTTCCTGATATGTTAATGTATTTGATCATTGTTATCCTTCTATTTGTGTACATTCATTTCGAGCAGTGCTCTGTGCTCTCTTACCAATATCCCCAGGGTAGCCCTCAGGGACAGGTGGGACCCAGGTGAAGTCAGGCCATCCTAAGGTCTCATGTACATTTTGTATTTCCAGCCACTTAATAATGGGATCAAAGTATTTCATTAGTGCGTTGGCATCCAACTTGTTGGTGCCAATAGCATCCTGGAGCACCTTGGGCCAAGGTTCAGATGAGCCAGCCATAAGAATTTTCCTAGATGAAGTAGAATGAAATCAGTTTAAGCCATCACTGTTTCCATAAACCATTTGTCATGATGAAGGTCCATTCAGAATACTCACTTCAAAATGGCTCCTGCTTCTTTGGAGCGGTAGATGTCACACTGGTGTAAGGGACCTACATGTTTAGCTGCCTCGCACAGTTTTTCATGAAGCTGGAATTGCAAGATGAAGCTGACAAAATACCTGCAGGGGGAAAAACTGTGTCATCTCCTCAGTGCGTAACATCTTTACTTCTACCTTTAAACAATTTCAGAGAATCTCATTAAAGTTTAAGACAGTTATTGCAATAAGACTTGAACTATGATTTCATATACAAAACCCCTTGGAGCAGCTGACATCACACGTTGGATGTCAAAAACATTGATGAAATGTTGCTTTAAAGTGAAGCTAGACAACTTTTTTCGGCTTAACTTTGTCATTATGATGTATAACCTGATTAAACCGTGTAATAGTGGTTGAAAAATGACACCATTCGCCGCTTAATTGGTCTCCAATGAGCCCTGTTAATACCATGCCATCGAGACAAGGGTTTCGCAGAAATATGTATTCTCTGTACTCTGTCCTGATTGACCGGTCTATGCTGCACGTCTTAACGACAAGTGACATCGGTACGAGCTGATTAGCTGTTTGTGCATTGCGCTCTGACTGGCAGCTGCCAACAACAGAGTGTCTGCAAGTGACACCATCAGTCGGCTCAAGCTCGAGCTGAGACGGACCAGTCTGCTCCACTGTGTGCATTTTGTCTCAGTTCAAACTGGACTTAAAAGAGAGAGCAACAACATACAAAATCATACGTGAGCCAGTGCAAACAGCCGCTTTCCAACAAGTCTCATGCTACAGTCAATGTTAACTTGCTAGCTCGTTAGCAGAAGTTATTTACTGCAACTTTAAGTAAATAAAATTTGTTTAAATGGGTTTAATATGCTCTGCTCTCTTTGGTAAAGACTATTAAAACTTAGGAAAAAAAATTGTACTTCAACATACTAACTACAATAGTACAAAACCAAAAAATGACCACTAAATACGAATGATCAGAAATGCTGAAAGTGTGTCTTCAGGCAGCAGCAACACAATATGTGTTTGTTGGTTTATGGAAGTGTGTGTTTAACTGTCTTTTCCCACATTGTCAAAGAAACCAGTTAGTCAGAGGCTTTTTTTTTACAGTCTTCCTGCTATTGTATGGTTACTGTATTGTTTGAAAGCAAACTTAAGTGCCAGTTATTCACTTGAGATTTACAAAACACCATACCTCAGTTTCCAGCTCACCAGCCCCTCATGCATGTTCATTCACTTTACCTTATTATAATATCCTTGTATGTCTTTGATGCTTCTTGTTTTTGACTCTTACTGCAGCATAAGCTGGATGTTTTATCTCCTTTAAGTGTAAATTATTACAAAGTGGCGGGGCTGGACAGGGCGTTACCTGATGTACGGTGTGTTGCCAGGGATGTGGAATTTTGCCCCAGCATCAAAGTGATCCTCTGTACGTCCAATGGGTGGGCAGATGCCTTGATATTTTGTCCTTTAAATTGAAACAGAGAGACAATTAAAACACACTGGAATTAGCTAGATAAGACATGACTTCTGCAGCATTATTCAATCTCTAATAATTGTATTATGTTTCCACTGAGAGTCATCCGGGCATGGGTGCTTGTTTTCCAGCAACACCTCACTTAACACAAACACACACACACACACACACACACACACAAACACGCAACCCACTTAAAAGCGAATGCCAACCAGTAAAACCACATTCCTCTACTGTTACTACAGAGCAGCTCGACTTCAGCTGTTGGGCCTCAGTCTTGTAAAATCTGCCATTTACTGAATGATAACACTTTTTCATAGCAATATATTTAGTAACAATGTGAAAACAATGTGACAATATAAAAGATGTCACAAGCAAAGCACTTAAGTTTTGCCCCTTCTGGTGGACTCTGTGGGTCCTTATTTCAGAAGAAAAAAATATAGTAGTACAGCACAGTAGCCAGTGGAGAGAGACAATATTTTTTTGATCCTGTTAAAATTGTGCTGTCAGTTTCACAAATGATCTTTGTCAATATAAAAAGATAATTTTGCCAGTCAAGAAATCTGCAGATTTTCATAAAACAATTGAGGTACAAAATTTTCAGTGAGAGAAAATAAGGTTTTAGAAAAACTGCTAGAAAGATTTTACGACCTTTGGGCGAAGCTAAGTTAGCTGTTTCTTCATTAAGCTAACCAGCTACGAGCAATAATGTTTGCTTCATATTTATTACATGAACAGTTCAAATAAATAACTGTTATCATTATTCTTATTATATTTGACAAAAATGTCAAGTGTTTTAACCCTGTGCATAAAAGCCTACCTGAGATACCACCAGTCGGCATTGTACCGCTCTGGAGGGGTGGCTCCACTGAACACACCCCATCTCCACTGGTCAATGAGGTACCCGAATGGGAGGAAGGCAATCTTCTCTAGAGCCATCTTCAGCAGGTAGTTGATGTCAGTTTCTGGAGGAACACAATGCCGCATTTAATAATGAATATTTGATGATAATTAAGTAAGATATGTTAAGACTTTATCTAATTGTTTTATGTTTGCACTTCATCAACATCTGTTCGGTGCATAGGTAATTCAGTGACTTAGTCTATTTACCAGTGTCATTGGTGACAGTTGGCAGCAGATTAATGGTATGCAGATGTTTAGGTGTGGAAACAGAGAGAGACAGAACATCGCCAATGGCCTCATGAAAACCAGGGTTGGCTCCGCGACGGTAACCCACAGGCTGGTCTTTGTACTGCAGGTAATATTGGATGTGCCCCATCTCATGGTGCACAGTAAAGAGCTGCTCCATTGTCACTGTGGTGCACTGCTTGATCCTACAAAAGGTGAAACATCAGTTAGTCAGACAGTTACTTTCCTCAGGAGCTGAGACTGAGTAATGATGAGGTCAAATATTTTTGGGGCCATAAACTTAAGAAGAAAAACCAATGAATTAATTCTATGTTCTATCTATTTCTCTAAACAGCTGACTTGTAACTAACTTCGTCAGTTGTACCTGAAGTCTTTGCGGTTGTAAAAGTCCCAGGCAGATGCATGGCACACGACGTCTAGACCTTCAGGCTTCACCAGCATGGATTCATCCCAGAACTCCTGAGGCATCGGCTCCAAATCCAGGGAAGTGAAGAACTCATCGGACACATTGAACATATGTATGGCATCATAGCCCTGGGAAGAGAACAATCCCACAATTCAGTAACGAGATAGCGCAGTGCTATGTGAAAAGATGTAATCAACTAAAAACAGAGAGAGGTGGCACAAAATGTATTCCCCATACTTACTTGTCTGACCATCTCTTCTGTCACATCTATGTTGGGTTTGTCAGGAAATGGGATCATCATAGCATAAATATTGTTCCAGGTCTGGGCCCACATATTTCCTGAGGATGAGGAAGAAAGCACGCTTAAAAAAATATATATATATTCTGAGTGATACTCACTTAGAGGGACTGTAGGAAATGCCTCATTCACGACAATTAGGTAAGCACATAAAGTGACTTGACATAGTGTGTCTCCATCTTATTCTCTGAGCTCGTATTGTCTCCAGCATTTGATTATATCTTTGATGATTTTTATTAAATATTAAGTGTTGTCAACAGGTTGATTAGGCTAAACATGCATTATATTTGGAATGGGGAAGCCTGCTCTGTTTTTGATGCGGCTCCAAGCTGTTAAAATACCAGGTAAAAATTCTAAACCTTTCATTCACGACCTCTTTTAGGCAGTGTCTTTTGCTTCTTTCTGGCACTACGGGCATCTGCACTAAAAAATTAACTAGTGACATATAAAACTGCAATTGCAGCAACACAGCTGTTAGAAATGATTGACTAAACATGGGGGACAGCCTTAAAGGTCCCGTGTGCAAGACTTAGTGGCATGTAGTTGTAAGATTGTAAATTGCAAGCAGCTGAATATCCCTCCAAACATTTCTCCAAATCATGCAGAAAAGCCTACAGTGGGTGTGAAACTTGCAAAAAAAAAATGGCTCCAGTATTTGCTTTGTGCATTCTGAGCTAATGTAGAAACATGATAGTGTAACATGGTCGCTACGTCGAGGATTACCTGCTCCCTCTGCTGATTCAAATGGCTAGTTTTGAGTTAATGAGCTAACTTGATCCTTTTTTTTCAAATGATTATGCAGTAATGACAACATCATTTTCAAGAGCATGTGCTCCATTTGTGCAAAAGACTGCCAATAGATTCCCTTGAATGTTGCACACTGGACTATTAAAATAAATGTTGGAGGCTGGAGAAAAAAAAAAAAGTGCTAGAACCTGCAGTTCCTCAAAAGGCCACTTGAGGCTGCCTCCGAAAGTGAGCCAGTCCTCATAGAGCTGGATTTGAGATAATGTACGTCAGCAACAAATAACTGATGTGTTGTACCTAGCAGGTGAGCAGGAATGGGTCCTTTAAGGTTGATGTACTTGGGACCGTACTGGTTGTAGAGCTGGCGGCGCACAAACGCATGCAGGTTCTGGTAGAGGGGTTCGATGGTCCTGTAGAGTTCCTCTAGATCCTGCTCGAAGGTGTCACTCTCATACCAAGAGCGCCATTCAGCTCCAGTGTCGGCAAATCCTAAACAGATTCACTTCCATTAACGAAGTTCATTTCTCCTCTGTTTCACTCATTTTCTTACTCTCTGCTTCTGTCTGTCACCTCTACACCTTTACTCTCATTGTTCTTTTGTTACTTGTAGTATTTTGAACCTCTCAGAGTCAAACTTCAAGGGAAAGTTCTTACCATCAGCTTGAGAGGCGTTGTTGCTGAGCTCCACAAACCGAGGGTATAACTCCTTCAGCGGTACACCTGATGCATTGCGCCAGGCCTCCCAGGCGTACAGCAGAGTCTTGTAGCTCCTGGAGTTAGCCATTATATCTGTGAGCTCTGTGAGATGAACAAAAAACACACTCCGTCAGGTATGAAGAGAAGGAAAAGAGAAGGACGCTGACCTAATCTGGAGTAAACATAACTCAAATGGTGCTCTCAAAAAACACTCCAGACGTTATTTGCATTTCAGTGACTTCATGGCCTCTCTGCAGGAAAAAGGCCGACCAGACACATTATCCAGGAGATTAGCAATGAGTTATGACAATTCCATGATATTCTGAGCATCACGTATAACATTTATCTTCAAACTGCCAGAAGGAGGAAATGAAGGTGAGGAAAAGGAGAAATTTGAGGACCCAGAAGATGGTTGAAACGGTGGAAAAGTTGACAGTCTGTTATTATAATGACACCTTGTTATCATGAGGGGATGTAGCACTTTGAATAACCCTGTTCCACCTTAGATTGTTCCCAAACAATAGCTTATTTACGTTGATTTTTTTTTTTTTTAATTTTAAGTGGGAATAATTGTTTTTGCTCTTTTGTCATGCTGTGTGTGTTGGCAATCCTTCTTTCTCACAATTACTTTTGGCAGTGAAACACAGAGGCATTGTTCACAGTACACGCCAGCAGCTTTAAAAGCTACTTGCACACTGTTTCTATAGCATTTTACTCAACACCCATGGGCATATCCATAACACTTCCTTTGGAGACCTCTCTGAAGTAATGTGACCATCCTGTTAGGTTTCTGAGATTAGATTAGATCTTAACCACTTACAACTGTTTTCCTTTCTTGACTTCCCCTTCACATAGTTGTTGACTTCATATTCCTCAACAAGCTCAATTCTTTTTTTTTTTCTAGTTACTCCAAAACATCTTTACCACATAATCTCAGACAGTTCGAGCTCCAAACTGAGCATATATTCTGTGTTTGCTCACCAGGTTCCAGGTTCCAGACGACACCTGGCTGTGGATACACTTTGGCAGTTGAATAAATGCTGTCCATTCTGCTGAGAATTGTGTTGTACTGAAGACAAAAAACCGAGATGTGAAGTCAGGCTTTGATGTTCAGAAAAGGTCTGATAGAGAGACAAAAATATGATGACCAGAACTCCCAATAGGAGAAAACAGAGACAAACCTCCTCTCTTTCTGCTTGAGGTAGGTTGGCGGCTCCCAGTATTTTGATCTTTTCTAACAATTTCCTGTCTCTTTCAGGAAGAGCGTTGAGAACTTCAGCAGAGAAGACCTGCTTGGCTGTTTCCCCCCATTCGAAAGAGAATGCCTGCTCTTGGAGGGATGCAGCTACCTAAAAACGAGAGAAGGTAGAGAAAGTGAGTGATAATGCTGCACTGAAAGTCTTCATTTTTTGCAGTTATTCATAAACAACAATCTAAGATTTAAAGGCCTGCCAAGAGGGTGCAAAAAACACATAGCATCAGTCACTTACAGTAGTTTCTTGTATCCCAAAGTGCATTTTTACCACAAGGCAAGGTCCGCAGCGAAGAGACAAAAAAATTGCCATTTCCTTGCCCAGTAAGTGATTATTTTGCTCTTTTGATTTTAGGGTGATGTGTTTCAGGTGTAGTGGCTGGTGGATACCTTATGCTGCCTTCAAATGGAACTCATAAAGTCTGAGTTGTGTACTGTAAATCCTTGGTGTTCAAGTGGTAACCACATGTGAGCAGCGTTGCTAGCAAACGGTAATATGGACACAAAAGATCTCTTGTTCTCCTGGTTTTCTGCATGGAAATGTACTAGTAGTAGTAGTATAATAGTAACGTTAAACTCATCACTGACATTGAACCATATTTTTCCATAAAAATGCTGCAACATTAAAAATTAATCATTGTTTAAATTTGCAGGTGGAGATCTAGGCCTACTTAGCTGTTAGCTGACAGTGTAGTGCCTACCTGTCTGGCAGACTTCTTCCACTGCAGAGTATTGCTGTTTGTTTGGCTAACAGAGCTAATGCTGTGTTCAAGACACCTCCGAATTCGAAATAAAACGAGCTCCGAGTTGTTAAAAATTATCTCAACGGTTGTCCAACTTGGAATTCCAGGTTGGAAATTTGGGTATCATTTCAGAGCTCTGTTTGTCCAACCTGATGTCAAAGCAACATAAAACATGGCAGCCTTTCTTGTAAACAATTAGATTGAAGTTATTATAAATGTGTTTGTTGACGTTTTAAAACATAATTTGAAGAGATATGCGTTTGTCACATTTATATTTTACTCTAATTATAGCAATATGTGAAATTCAAAACTGTTTAAAATAGCTAGCTGCTCAGTAGCTAGCTAGAGATGATGCAGTCGTTAAATTGCTGTCTCTCATGTTACAGTGTACACAGCCATTGACAACTGAATGCAATAATGTCAGAAGTCAGAATCTCTGAGTTAAAACTTCCAAACTTCTAGTTGCCTTGAGCGCAGCATAAGACATAATAGAACTAACGAAGAAAACAGCTAACACAGCTAATAGATCTCATCTAACAGCTAAAAGAGTTAGCTTACAGCTTAGCTAATTAAGTTAATAGAGCTAACAGCTAAACATACAGCAGGACTGAGTTTCTTTTCAGAGTATTTTGAAGTGTTCAACAATGAAATGCAATTTAATGTAACAACAGAACAACTTTACAGTAGTGCTTCAGGGAAATAGCCTACAGTTCGGAGGTAGTGGTAGGCCATTTTGTATTTGGCAATACAGGCACTAACAACTCGGCATATGGATGATAATAACAGAGTCAGTATTTTTATTTTGGGAAAGTTTTGGGCCTACATTGACTTTTATTTATATGACTTTTACTTTTATCAAATAATTATTGTTAATTATTTGTCGAGACTCTGCAGCAACAGAGGGGACAAAAAGTTAACTGATTTTTCCTCTAGCACCCCGAGTAGACTGACATTTGAGTGAAACGTCTCAACAGCTGGTAAATGCAATTTTTTGTGTGGTCATCACGATCTATGTGAACCTTGCTTACCCCTTGACAATAAAACTTACACCGCCACAGTCAAAATAAAATTCATCCAATACTGGTTTATATACCTACGAGTTTCTTGTTTTGTTTTCTAAACGAGGACAAACATGGCCTCAGGAGAGCTAGCATGTACGCTCTTGTTATTTAACTCCTGTACCTAACGTGCCTATTTCTGTGATATGTTCCTTGACAGCAATACTAACACATCTTTCCTCTGGGATTAATGAAGTGCAATAAAGAAGAAGAGCAATTGTATATTAACCCTGCACCTCAAGGATATTCGTTTTTAAAAATGCCTTGGTCACTCACCTAGGCTACACATGTTTATATGTGACCTCAAAGCATGTCAAAAGCTTGTTATTATACTGTAGCAAACTGGAAGGTCATAGACACATTGTTGATGTTCCCAGTGTACACTGACAGAAGAATGGATGTAGTCCAGACTGCTGTGGGAATTATATTCTGTGTTTCCCATATTTGCTCCCACTAAAAATTGATAACTTCCGCTTTATTCTTACAACATTATTTGTCCATCTTAGTGCACCTTCTTAGATTTTATTTCCATCAGTTTTATTGTGTTGCAACTCTATACTTTGTGTTATGCTAAATTTAAAACATGCAAACTACGCTTGCGTAGTCATGTGTGGGGAAATCATGCGCTCTCACTAATATTGATGCAACTATGGTGCAAAGAGTTAATGCTCACAGCTCACTAGTTGCTCAACACAGGTCCTGATAAAACTGACAGGGCAGTAGCGTCATGCCGTAATGTTTCCATTAAAGCCTCTCTTATCTGTGTTTCTCACAGCCCTCTCTGAAATAACAGGCAACAGGAGGGAACACTGGTGACAGAAAGTTGAAGTATTAACTCTGACCTTTGTGCTGTTCCTCTCAATCTCTGTCTTTTTCTTCAATCGCTTTTTCCAGCTTGCCCACACCCATCCATCCATGCAGATAATCACAGTCTCTTCCAGTGAAATGCAGTAAAGATAAGAGTAAAATGCCAATTTTCACTGATTTTCTCTTGCTGAAACTCTTCCTGTTTTACAAACTGCATCTGTGTTAAATGTGTCAAGACGTAAAGTGTTTGGTATTCTCTGCTTTAACAAATCCTCATATTTATTTACACATAACCTGAATGTGTCTGAAGATAAATGGACTTCAATACAACACTATTGTAAGAGGATGTTTTTTTTCTTTTCAAAATAAAATTTCATATTCTCTGCGATGGTTAGTTTTTAAGGTTAATTCATTAAAGTTAGTATTTAGTATTTTATTTGTTGATCTTTGCATATAAGAACTGCAACTGCTTGGGTGACAAAATGTTTCCAAAATGGATTTACTTAATTTCAAATGAAACCACCACAGCGTAGGTAAGTCTCAAACTTCACAATATAGCAGTATGCCATTAGATGAATGACTGAGATTTGGGTTTGACTGTGACACCTGAAGGCAGCTGAATATTCATTCTTGGGTTTTAAAGAACATCAGTCACTGATAATGACTTTCATCAGTTTTTTCTCGACATGATTAGAAGCTTGTGACCTGATCTGTTTGATCCTACTCACATCTAACCTGAGCCTCATTTGCCAAGTCACCCTCACCTCTAAAGCTGCATCAGCTGAAGAGGGAGTATGTGTTTGTGCATTTTGTATGTTTGCTTTAAAAGCACAAGTGTTTGTGTTGTAATTTAATCTGCCAGTTTGTTGCAATGAACTTGCAGTGCAGCAGAAGTGGAGTGCCAACACCAGAGA
>JAPZDX010000014.1:14331713-14342259 GCA_029783625.1 Naso annulatus | reverse complement strand
GAGAGAGAGAGAGAGAGAGATGTCCACAGAATTAAAACAGTGATGTCGGCATCCACTGTGCAAACTTTTTTATTTATTTTTTTAGTTATTCAAGCTGGAGTGGTTTTATGAAGAAAAAGTTCATTGATTTGTCATTACAATAAAATCTCTTGTGGATGGAGAGAGGCAGTTTAGCACAAGTAAAGTTAAATGTTGGTCCAGAGTTTTTAAGAAGCTCTTTAGCCACCGAACACTGAACCCTAACTGCTCCCTCAGGGGAAAGTGACGCAGTAATTCAAATGAAAACATCAATAACACTTCGTACAAATAAAAATTGAAACATTTTGCTTGTGGAGATATCGTTTGCTTGATATATAAAAGCATGAAAAAACAGAAATTTCTCCCTCTCTCAATATTTTTGTCCTCTTTAAAAACACTGAAGTTTTTTATGATAAACAACAGGTTGACTAAAAGGCACACAGACAAGACATGAAAATAACAAAGCAAAACACAGAAGAGGGAGGTGATATCCACAGTACATTTTCACTTTTATTTATTATCATAATTCTTGAGCTGAGTTTGTTTGAACGATGATAGGATGTTGAATTCATACAGTATTCAAAATCAACTTCATATTCAAGAGGCTTTCATTAATTTTTTTGTTGGGGTATAAAAAAAACATCAATTTATATTGAACCGTATGGTACACTTGATGGTTTGGCTGCTCAGAATGATAAAGAGAATTCACAGTGTACTGTAATTATACAGTGTATAGTGTATTAAGAGTGTTGAATGTAACGTAGAATCAGATTACCATGTGAGAAACCCAAACGAAAACCTTAAGCAGCAGTAAGCCTTGAGCAAGTTTAGCACATACTGAGGAGATAACGTAGTCGACCTGCCCGTTTGTCATGAGGTCTCTGTAGACTTTCCAAAGTGCCTGGATTAAACGCTGATAGTGAAACGAGTCATTCACAGAGGTTGAGTAGTGCTCAAAACAATTTATCCACTGTTTTAGCGCGACAGACTTAAGGCACAGACACACCAAATCCACCACTAACGGATCTCGATGCCAAGGATCAGCCCACGCTGTGGTGAATGAGTGGTGTGGTATACAGGTTGGATAGATGTACTGTGATTTGGGATGGATTTGGGCTCAAATCTTTTCAAGATGGTGGACCACTCACAAACTTTCTCATTTTTCAGGTGAACACTAAAATATGTCTCTGAAAATATTTTAAGTGAGAAAAAGGCAATGTAGTAACAGCATCTTGTTTCATATTTGATCAGCACTGCCTGGTTTGACAGTTAGATCGTCCTTCTGCTACATGGTGTCGGACCTCATTTGCATAAAGCAGTGGTTTTCAACTGGGGGTCATGACCCCAAGGGGTCCATGGAGGTGCTGCAGGGGGTCCCCCAAAATAGTTAAAAAAATAAAATTTTCATCAAAGTAATTTAAATCTTGGAATTTTTAAAATTTGGACAAAAATTACATTGAGTAAACTCACTCATAATTAAACTCTAATATTAGTAGGCAATAATGAGCTATTTTTTACAGATGTGATGATGACTCAGTATAAAATAGGTTGAAGACAGTTGGCTAGTCCTAAAACGCAAGCGTTTGAAGACCCCTGGCATGAAGTAAAAGTCTCGTCGAGATTATGCAAATTCAGATACGGTGAAAGGTCTGCCAACTCGCTGTGCCGTACCCATCATTCCCTGCACAGCTGGATCACCTCCTTTCCACAGAAAATGAATTGGGTCCGTCGACATAACGTACGGCAACAGATTTGGTGTGCCTGTACCATCAAGAAACAACAAGCGAGGGAGAGGCTAGAGTCAAGCTGCACACAGGATGTCACAGACATGGCAGCGAATCCAGTCCATTTTCAAAATAAAACACCCTGTGCAAATTGTTTTGTTTTGTTAAATCAGTGTAAATCATTGTTTTAAATTACAGCATGCTGTGACGTGTGCCCGTGTCATCAGTAGGGATGCATGATATTAGATTTTTTGCCGATATCCGATATGCCGATATTTTACAACTTATTTGGCCAATAATCAATAATGATACGGATATTTTTGTATATTTTTTTCCCCACACCGGATTGCAGAGATCATCGAGTCTCTTCTGTAGTGAAATTTACAGACAGTATTATTATGCATACTCTTACCGTGTTGGCCCGCTGGCAAATGCAGGCATAAAATACAAAGCTTAAAATTCTGCCATATTCATTCCTTGTGCAAAAGAAGAAAAATACTTGAACTTACATTATGTAAAACATGTTATTTATGACAATTGCTTTCAAACAAAACAAGATACATCCTACTTCAAACTGGATGATGCTCTCCCTGAGACAATCAGAACAGTACCACCAACCAACCAGGGCAAACTTTGCCTGTTTCACAAGCGACACAGTCAGTAAACAAAACATCTGTCCACAGGGAACATGTAGAACATGGCATAGACTCGGGCGTTCAATTAAGGAAACAGCAGCCTATTATGTTATTGGTTATTATATTGGCGGATATCAACGTCCTGGCCAATATCTGATAGTTAATGTTAATGCCAATATCGGCCAATTCCGATAATATCGTACATCCCTAATTTTGCCTCTTTTGTCCCTACAAAGGACTGAACTCAACAGTCAAAACCTTCATGATGTTCACTTCTACTACAACATCCTGTTTAAGACTCATCAAAACCACTAAGAAAAGAATCCAGTGACAGTAATAGGAATAAACAGCCAAGAGGAAAATCACTGTTTAACTCTTTGCAGTTGTTTTCCATTTAAATCTTGCTGCCTGTGCACAGTGACTGAAAAGAAAATGCTAGATTTCTCTTTAAATTTGCATTTTCAACCTAGGAGAAAACAATCAAGCAAGGCCATTAACATGGTAATGTGATTGCACTTGATGAATTTAAGCTGTCTTTTCAGCATAAATATTGCAAGCTGAAATTCAAGTTTTAAATGTAATAATGGGTGTGAATATTAAGTTTCCAGTTTCCAATATCTTTTCAATATATCTTCTCATTACGCATGCAAATCTCTGTGCAAACAATCCTTTCTCATGTCGGCACTCCCATTTAACTAACAAACAAATTGTAAATTTGCATGCATAAAATATCCTTAAATGTGCTGCAGACTCACTAACTGGCATCTAAAGTAATACAATTAGCCTCTGCTGTGGGGATGTAAATGTGATTTGGTTTCAATGGAGCTGAAGTCTTTTCTCATTTACTTATCCATGTGATCCCAAAATAGCATCTTACATTTAACAGTGGGCAGTTTAAAATTTTCTTACCACTGGGCTCTCCATGATGCCTTTGAGGAAGATGAGGTCCAGGTCATTGGCAGTCGTGGAGCTTGTGCTGTCACTCAGTGTGTCCAGGGCCTGATGCATGGCTACAAAACACACACACACACAGACACACAGACACAGAAGAAATATATAACGTTTGTTTGTCTCCACTCCCCTGTGCTACACTTACCCACGGGAAAAAGGCTGAAGAAAGAGAGAGGGAGGGAGGGAGAGAGAGAGAGCATAGTTACAGAAGTTCACAATACGTGGCTGAGCGAGACGAGGGGGGCTGGAGGAGAAGAGAGCGGGAGGGAGGAGGGAGCTGCCTCACATCCTTTCCCAAGCAATTTCACCTCTGTCAGTCACCCTCCTCTTAAGTCTGTCAGATGCGACAGTATCTTTCTCCCACAACTCCCGACTTCCTCCCTCTCCCTCCCACGCACGTGTTCATACACACATACACACACACACACACACACACACACACACGGCAGCTTAAAACAACAAAGCAACTGCGAGAACAAACATTTTTACTAGTTTGCATATGATATCTTATGTTCATCAGATTGTACAACATATATATTTTTTGGTTAAAGGTGCACCCTTGATGATAAGCACATAAAAGGAAATACACACACACGCAAGCAGCCTTATCTCAAAGATGTTGAATCAAACTGCCAAACCACAGACATCACTCAGTAAGACGACCAATCAATCAGCGGACGTGAGGTGACGTCAACTATCCGACGAAGGTCAGGGAAGGATCAGTCGGGCTTCAAAGCATCGCCACTGACGCATTAAGGTACCAAATACAATGACATCACCTACCAGCAGGAATTAATCACAGCAGACATGACTGTCAGAGGAGTGGGCATTTTCATTCAAAGGGAACATTTGTCTGCTTTAGTACGCTCCACAGACAAGGAAGCCTCTGTTTTCCAAAGCCAAAAATACAACTCCGGCTTTAATTTTAACACAGCAGGCAGATCGGTGGTCCATCACAGATCCTGTAAGACTCACGTCATCAGTCTTATGTCCTAATATGGCCATAATAGAGTATTTAGAGATGACTGGTGCAATTAGAGGGCTGCTAATTGGTTTGTGTGTTAGAAATCACTGTATTATTTCATATTAGGGATACATGCCAAACATTATGACAGCACTCAGAAAACATGGAGTCTACTGCACGATACGCAACACTCACAGTCACTCTGTAGTACAATGTATGTTCCAGCAAGCTAGCATATTTAAGAATCCTACCAGTCCCATGTGCACAATTTCAGGAGAGATTAGAGTGATGGTAGGGTTCAGGTACACTAATACAGACAGCCATGCATTTACAAATGGCACAAAAGCCTATAAAAAGAGCAAATTTATGGACTAATTGAGGCTCTTTCAGGATACTTAAGGAACAGCAGTAGTGCTTTGAGCTAACTGCTAGCAGCATCATAGCAACATGCTCACATTGAGACAGCTAACTTGCACCTGGCAGGTGCAGTGTTGACCGTTTCATACCTAAGTTTAGCGTTAGCATACTAAAATTTGCTGATAAGCATAACACACAACGTACAGCTAAAGAAAATACAAAAGTAACTATTGATGGGCTTCACAGCAGACATCTTGAGGACCAACACAGGTGTGACCAGTGATGGCTTCGTTCCATTAAGTGTCACAGGAAACCAGGTCAATGAGTGAGCATGCACAGTACCATAGCTCCGTAACAAGCTCACCTCAACTGAAGCAGCCATCATTACCGTAATTAATGTTACCTGTGCTTTTCCTGCTCTGACAACTCAAAATATCCATCATGAAACCCATCGGGCTATTAGGTGAGCTTGTTCCAGAGCTCTGGTACTGTGCGTGCTCACTCATTGACCTGGTTTGCCGTGGCCCTTAATAGAACGAAGCCATCACTGGTCACACCTGTGTTGGTCCTCAAGATGTCTGCTGTGAAGCCCATCAATAGAAATACATAAACTGAAGTAAGATGGTGCTGCTACAGAAACAGTTAGGGAATCACCAGTGTAATCAGAATTCACCCTGAGGGAGCGCCATGGTGGTTAAGTAGGTAGAGTGGGTGCCTTATGTACAGAGGATGTGTCCTCGTTGCAGCTGACACGGGTTTGATTCCACCCTGTTCCCCTTTGCTGCATGTCATTCCCTCTCTCCCTCCCCCATTTACTGTCCAATCCTTTAACTGTCCTATCAATACAAGACACAACAAGTCCAAAACATATCTCAAAAAAAGAAAGAAGAAAAAAAAGAAAGAAAAGAATTCATCTTGAGCGTTCACCTCTGAGATTCATGATAATCAATCGGGCAGTTGTCACTAAAAACCATGAGAGTCATAATGATGAGGGACAAATGTCAAAAATAAAATGTGCATTTACATGCAAGCCCATATATCACGCTCACAAGCATTCAGCTTTGCAAGTTTTTGCTGTTATAGCAGCTTCACACTCATGGATGACAGTCATTACATCTGTCACTATTTTAAACTGATGGAAAATGACAGGTTAACAGAAGCTTGAGTGTTACAATTTAATATTTCAGGCATATCCTTCAGGATTATTTTCTCATACTAGTCAGGCCACACACGGCAAAGCATACCTACTATCGTGTGCGCGCTGTACTATACCTTAAATAAATGAGATGGACTCACCATGAGCATAAATGGATTAAGTGAAAGTCACTTTCCTTGCCTTCTTGGCTGCAAACTCAGCAATAAAATCCTTGTAATCCATCTTAGATGCAACATCCTTTTTAATTGATGGAAGGGCGAGCTGGCGTAGTCTACACTGCGACATGAAGGTGCGAAAATAGTTTCATCTTTAGAAAGTCTCACCTCCGATACAAGGAAAGTCAATAGTATCTGACAGCCGTAAACTCACACCTGGGGAAGGTTTGTACAATTTTTCTATTTGGAGTTTTGTACATGTTCCTTTTGGAATTATCGCTCAAAGTATCCTCATTTCATAGAAAAAGTCGACTGGGTTTATGTCCTGACTGAGACTTGGACACGCTCAGCAAATCATTTGTGCATCATCTCACCAGGCACGAGGCCCATACGATCACACACACTCATCGCAGCCAACGCCACGGTTCTGCCTTTGACAATTAGGGATCATTAAAAAGTCTCTCTAACCTGGAACACCAGTCCTCCATTCAGTGGTTTCATTGATGTGCTGCTTGAAGCTGCTCTCTAGACAATAAACAACAAAATTACTTTGTGGGCTCAAACAGTATCGACTCTGACAGAAAAGGTTTTCTAAATCCTTTACAGTCACCCCTTTCACTACCTAACTCACTGCTTCAAGTTGACATTCTGTAAAGAGGACTGAAAACACAGGTCAGGAAGGAGAAACAAAGATGTGTCTATTAATGCTGTATATTTAAACATTACGGACTCAAGAGATTCAGGAGCCGTCACAGTTAACACACAACGCACGGTGTGTGTTTCTACACAATTCAGGCCTGTCAGGAAGCTGGCAGATGATTTATGTTTCTATTGCTGAGCAGAGCACAGTGGGAGGCTTTTTTGTTAAGGCACTTAAAGAGGAGTGATGAGGTAATAGATATCTAGGGAATGAACAGAAAACTATTTTGGTCTTCTTCTGTGGTGTTTTGGGAAGTATCTGACATACACACTCACATATGTAGAAACAGTCACAATTACAAGATACTCTTCTCATCTGTGCTTTCACTCAGGACAAAAAAGATTATAAGAGAGAAAACCATGAAGGCAAGAAAGGAAGACAACGATAATTAGAGTCCATCCGCCCTCTCTCTGAATAATATGATAAGTAAATTAAATAAATAATTACACGAGTCCTCTGCAGTGAAGTCTTGTTTTTCTTCCATTTTTCCCTGGAAGAGCAGCTCTGATCCAGCAGGAGAGTTGCCAGATTCGCGCCTGGCACAGAGTATCAGACCAGCAGGCTCGGCTTATAGGTCCTGCATAATTCTCTTTAATCACCGAAACTGTTCGTCGATGTTGTTGCCACATCGGCACTTTCCCCGACGTTAGCTCGTCTATGCTTCGCTCAGACGTGTGGAGTCGGTCTCTCGTTGTTCCACTACTTTCCACTGTTTTATGTTCCTTTTTTGGAGTACCGCTTAACTTTCTCTCACATGCAAATGTTGTCCTAAAATATTTACATACATCACGAATCGTTTTCTCCTTTCTTCTTCCACTCCAGATGCAGTCCGTCTAACAAACTTGATCAAACAGAAAGCTGCCTCTGCACAGTGCATCAAGGATGTGGAACAGGAGCATCAGGACTGGCCTTGCCTTGCATTAAGATTATACTGTCATTGCACACAGTGAAAACTGAAGAGTAAAAGCCATTTTCCCAATGCTAAGTGTGCCACAGGGCTGTTCTATTATTCATAGAGTTTAATAAAAATCCAACATGTCCGTGTCTTCTTCTCTACATACATTTAAAAACAGGGTTATTTCCCTCATTTTCACCAACAAGCATTAACACAAAGACACCAGAAGAATTGCCACGCAGGTCACTCAGTGAGGTCTGAATGTCAGACTATGATACAGTATTTATTTTCTATTATTTGACTCCAACAATAAACTTTCTTTTTAATATTCAGGTGGGGTGTTTTATCTTGCATACCGCTCTGTCAAAGTCATCCTCCCTTGCATGAACCTGCATGAACTTGATATAAAACCGCACAGCCAGAACTAAACTCTATTTGTTCTAATAACAGTATTGATCTTTCTTCTGCTCATTTCTCCTATCAGCTTAAAGTTGCATGTAGATATTTGCTTAATAATATACTGAGGTTTTTTCCACCCTCTGATCCTTTACAGGTGACAACTCAGGTGAAAGTCATTTTATGCCTCAGTGAATCTAAATTCCCTCCTGCACACTGAAACTTGATACCATTAGAGAACTCCATTTAGCAGATGAGGGCTGAAGAGCATAAAAAGGGGATTTTTTTTTTTCCTGTGCAGAGAGACCGAACAAGCTACATGTACATGTGCACTACAGAACCTACTCTTCCAGAGAAATGGTTTAAAATTTAAAAACTATTTTCATGTCTGAATAGGTCTTGTTTTTACAATGTTTTACATGGATTTAAAGGGACAGTTTATGCAAAAATCAAAAATACATGTTTATCCTCTTACCTGTAAGTGTTATTTAGCGATCTAGATTATCTTTGTGTGACTTGCAAGGTTTTGGAGTTGTCAGTTGTAGAGGTGTGTGCCTACCATCTGTCGAACATAATGGAACTAGATGGTACTTGGCTTTAGGTGACAAAAAAAACAAAGAAAAAAATCTGAAAAAACCTCAACAGCAACGCGTCTTTCCAGGAATCATGATCCAATCACTCAAGATAATTCACAGACCTTGTTGTAAACTGTTAAACATAGTAATTCTTTTCTTTCAACTGAACATTAATGCTGCCCTGCTTTAAACGTATGCATGCTTGTTTCAGCAGAAATTTGCATTAACATATTTTAGGATTACAAATTTTCTGGAATTTTAAGTTTTGACATGCAAATGATGTATAATCTATTTAAATGTGCATTAATTTGAATATACATCCAAAGCTGAAATCAGAACATCGGATAAAGTCATATTCAAGATCCATATTAGAGTAAAAGGTTTTTAACAGAGGAAAGTTTTTTTTTTTTATCAATCCCTAAATCAGAACAGTCAACAGCTATTTAAAAAATTTAGCTTGATTTAGGAAACAAACGTTACGAAAATCATTCCAGGAATGATGAACAAAACCCCCACTGTGAAAACCATCAGAACATCGCAAAAAATGAAGACAGAAAGTTAATGTATCGGCGTGCTACTGAAGAGATTTCTGGCTTAAAGAGAAAAACTCAATTTGAGAAACAGCCTCGAAAGAAACATCATACCATTTAGACAAAGCAGGTGAATAGGTTAAAAAAAAATCACCTGGGAGATATCAAAATTAATTTCCTAGTTGAGTGCTTATAAAACACAAAAACAATTATTTTTCAATTACAAGTTTTCCAAAATTATGTGTCTAACTATGCAAATGAGACAATCTACAGTAATTAAGTCTGCAATAATTTGCATAAATTTTCAGAAGAGAAATCTGAACTCTAATGTGCATTTTGGACCTTTTGTCCTGACTCGTCCGAAAAAACACACTGTGGGAGCCAGTGCCTTTAAAAAATTGTTTCACCTGAACTGTCTCCCCTTCAGGAAACCAACAAAAGTGGTAATGATTCATTTACTTTCAAATGAATAACGGTGAAACACTGCTTTGTTTGCAAAGGGTAATTCAGCTAATATAAAGGCACAATAATAACACACTGTGGTGACCTGCTGCGTCACCTCTAAACAAAGATGTCCTGAATAACAGCTTCCTTGCCACAGTGATAGCACAGAGGACATTTAATCACAAGGAACCCAAATTAAAGGTAAAAGCTTTTTGTCTCATCTGAGCGCAACTTCACCTCTAAGAAGAGTCACAATTAAGCTCAATGTCATGGAGGCAGACAAACAATCTTGGATGTTATTGTTTGTGGTGAAAGCACAGCGGGGGAACATGAACCTCTTAGCCAGCACTTAGTGAGGGCTGTTCTGTTGCCATGGAGCAGCGGTTAGGGAAACAGAGAGAGGATGGAGAGGGGCACTGGGGGTGTTGGTACATGGAGGAGGAGATGCGGGACATGTGGTTGTGTTGGTGCTTCTCCATGCTGAATCCTCATGGGGTCTTACACACAGAGGAGTACAACTACAGTGTGCAGCTCTTTTCCTTTCCAGTTACTGGCAGTAAAAACACTGTCTGACCTGCGGAAATTTGCTGTGACAAGCAAGCTGTCTCAAACTGCAACACAGTTAATGTTTTCCCAAGAAGAACTGTAGTACCGACGTAAGTGAAAGAAGCACAACAACATATCAACAGGCAATTGACGGACCATAAACATCAGGCAGGGGTGGACAATAAATTGGTTGTTGGATGCACTGCAGTGCTTGTGAGAAAGATTCTTCATTGATTCACAGATGTCAAAAATACATTTTTAAGTGGTAATGAAAAGACCATACCAGTCTATTTTTGACTTCTCGCTGTTAGCAGAGATCGCCCCTATCTTTTACAATGTTATGTTGCTGTTAAAAGTCAACCATACGTATTCAGTAGATCTCAGACTGCATTTTCAAACCTCATTAACTGCCATTTATGCCAAAACAGGGTATAGAAACACTATAGCAGAGGTTCCAAAAGTAAGGGTAACGAGATGCCTTCCAAAAAAATAAAAAAATA
>JAPZDX010000014.1:14267282-14283761 GCA_029783625.1 Naso annulatus | reverse complement strand
TTCAGTTTTCTTTCCTCTCCTTCCTCTGACTGTAGCAGGGATGACAGGCTCTTCAGTATGTTCTGTTGGCTCCTGTTTATCATCTGCTGGAGTAGAATCCACCACCTTTGCCCTTCTTCCTCGAACAGGTTTGTCTTCATGGTCAGTATCAATGGCAATTGCTTTGATTGCCGATTCCTCACCAGTAGCAGCCTCCATTTTAGCTGGTTCTTCGGAGACATTCTCATGGTTTGTATTCAGTTTAGGTTGTTCCTCACATGAAGTCTTGATTACTGAATCCACTTTGGATTCTTCCGCAGGCAAGTTCTCATCTACAATTGCTTCAGAGATAGTTGCCATGGCGTCTGACGATTCAGCATTATCATGTCCATTTGGCGCCTCCTCAGAGCAGTCATCAACAACAACTTCATTTGCATCTGCTTCTAAAGTAAGACAGAAATTGAGTTTTTAGCTGCTGAAATATTTACATCAAGATTTAGACATCTTTTGACAACTGAATTATTTTGGTCTGAATAGCCTAAATGTGCCACATTTTATTTTCTGTCATTGCTCTGTAAGACAGGCCAACAACTTCTGTTAGGAAAACAAAAGAGATTTAATGTTTAACGTTTTTTTGGAAGCAGACTTTCCGTCTCTTTAAGTTCACTTATATTTAGAATTTCAATAACATTTCACAAAACATCTTTTAAAACCCCCTTTTTTAAGGTTTTGTGTAACATGGCTTTAGATACATTTCTTAAACTTACTAATGACTAATATTACAAAACTTACCCTTCTCCATGTCGACTTGTGCCACGCTATCGATCACATCTGATGGTGTATTGTCTTGTGGCTCCTCAGGGGCAAAGTCTAGTTCTATATAAGGAGACAACACCAATGCAGAAATCAGCTCATCATTGTGATGTGATTAACATAATTACACCAAGTAATGTAATTTTTTCCTCATCTCATATTATTAAACCTAAGAACAAACCAACCTTTTGCAACGTCCACTCCACAATCTCGTGGTGTCTGATCTTCAACCTGTTCATAAATTAGCAACAATTTAGACATCAAGCACTCCATTTAAAATAAAAGTAACACATGCAGAAAGGACAAATAATAAGTGAGCGTTAGATTTAACTAATCACTTGTGCTACACAGACAATACTATGATTAACAGCTGATTTGGGTCTCTATTGAAATATCAAATAAGGCTAAATGCAGCTTGTTCTCTGGTTAGTACCTGCCACTCGTGCATAAACTCATAACTAGTTATTTTAAGTTTTTGCATATTTTCATTGTACCTCATTTGTCTCCAGCTGTCCTGTGGGGTCAGTCAGGGGCTCCTCCATAAGCTCTTGAAGTCCCTCAAAGTCGTCAACTGGTGGATTACCCTTCTGTCTTGGTGAGTTCACAAGTCTCTTGATACCGAAGTTCTCCTCCACAGGCTCACTCTTTTCTCGGGGGGTTTTCATGAGCCTCTTCACACCAACCATATCTTCAACTGGAGCACTTTTCTCCTTAGGGGTCTTCATTATTCTCTTGATGCCTGTGAGACATGCCAATGGGGAGCTCTTTATGTCCGGAGTCTTCATACCCATCATTTCAGACAGGTCTTCAGAATCTTGCATGTGTGCTTGTGTTTCCTTGATTTCGCTGACATCATCCGAACTCACACAACCGGCCTCTGGAGCTTCAGGAGTAACCAAATGTTTTTCTTGAAGGTCTTCAAGAGGTTCAGTCTCCTGTTGTGGGGTCTCAAAAATTCTCTTAACTCCAGTGAGGCCCTCTTGCTGTTCAGGCTTCTGCTTAGGAGTTATCAAAATCTTTCCTCTCAAGTCCTCAATGGGTTCCGTCTTCTGTCTTGGAGTCTTCATGATCCTCTTCACTGCTGTTAGACACTCCTGCTGTTCAGGTTTCTGCTGAGGTGTTTTTAGAAGTCTCCCTTGCAGGTCATCCAAAGGTTCAGCCCTCTGTTTTGGAGTCTTCATGATCCTCTTCACGGCAGTTAGACACTCCTGCTGCTCAGGCTTCTGTTTTGGAGTTTTCAGAAGTCTCCCTCTCAAGTCCTCGACAGGTTCAGGTTTCTGTCTTGGGGTCTTCATGATCCTCTTCACACCAGTGAGACACTCTGGTTTCTCTGGCTTCTGTTTGGGAGTTGTTACAGAGGTCTTCAAGTCTGTGCACTGCTGTACACCAGAATCATCCGAGTGAGTCTCTCTGGCAGGGTCATCGGTGCTGAAGCTGGACTCTTGATCTCCATTAAAGAGGCGTTGGACAGCCTCACTGTTGTATCTTCCGTCTTTCACTGAAGATGAAACATTCAGTGGTGACACCATCATTTCACCTGAAAGATGTGTCACATTTTATTAGTTTATGCTAATCTAAAAAGCTAATGGTCCTATAAAAATACCAGCACACACTCTCACCTGTCTCCTCTGGTGTGTTCAATACTGATGGTTCTACCACAGATGTAACCAGACTTTCCACTGGTGTCTTCATGGCACTGTTCTCATGGACAACAGATCTCCTTTTCCTTTCAGTTGCAGGAGTTTTAAACATTTCGGTAATTCCTGAGAACAAAATGCACAATATGAGCAGGTACAGTGTTAAAGTCTAACACACATAACCAAGAACAAGGGTTCCTATTTCCCAAGAGAAAATTCATGATTACCAGTCAGGTCCTCGTCCATTTTCATGTTCTTCTTAAGGACTACAGTATTGGTGACCAGTCTTGGTGCAGCACCAGTTGGATGTACAACCGTTTGTCTGTGAGCTCTGCCCACAACAATGGTAACTGGTGAATCTGCATGTCCAGTGCTGTTATGGGCTATGAGTTTTCTTGCAGGGGTCTGAGAGATTACGAAAAACATGGTCAGTGTTGTTTGTAAATGGTTACCATGCTAAGTGCAGTACAAGTAAACACTCAATATATATATAAAGTATTAGTATTTGTTGGAAATCCCCTGATGTAAAGAAGAACATTGTTTTTTCCCTTTTATTTAGTGTAAACAGTAAACATTAGTCACAACAAGCAAAATGCAGACTACAGCACAACCCCTTTGTTTAAAATTTGTCCACAATTTATCGTTATTGCAAGAAATTGAAAATACAAATGTGCCCTGTAACAGAGTCTCACTTTACCTTGGGTTTGGGTACAGCTGTCTGTTTTCTCTTGTGGGTGGTTGTTTTTTTAACTGGGGCAGCCACTTGAGTCTTAGTTTTTCCAAATTTCACAATGTCTGCCCAAGAATTTAGGACTGAAAGGTGGAGGGGAAAAAAAGAGGAAATTATCAACACTGGAATTGTTAAAAATCATTACATTAAGGAATAAATGTTTCCTTTATTTTTTAGATCATGAGATATGCATATATAGTAGTACTAAATCCAAGTATGGGAATCTTTTATTGTCAGTATCATACATTTTTCTACAAATTATTTAACCAGAGAGGATTCTCAGTTTTCTCTGTTCATGTTCTCGAAGTTAACTCGTGTAAGAAGAAGAAGAAGAAGAAGAAAAAAAAGATGGAAAACATAATTTTTATTTTCAGTTTTACTCTTTAAATCTTCTTCTGCTTGAAACACACACCAGTGAAAACTCTGACAATGTGGGAATTTATTAATGATTAACTGATGATTAAGTGCAATGAACAAAAACATCTCTAATGTACAGAAATATTTTATATTTCATTATCCACCATACCTTTCAAAGATGCACGTGACATGCCACTTCTGCGCATTACTTTGACAGCACTCTTTGCTGTACTTGGAGTCTTCCGTGAGGCACTCTTCATGCTCTTCCTCCTCAAGGGTAATTTGGGAGTCACACTGACCGACGGCACCAGGTCAGGAACAGCATCTTCTGCAACTGGAGATGGTGTGCTGATGTGTGAAACAGAGAAGCGCCCTTGTACTCTGGGAGTCTGGACTCCTGGAGTTTCCATTTTGTTTTGAGAGGGAGGCCGTCTTGCAGGAGATGGAGCCTTAGGTGAAGGGGACCTGGATTTCGGTGACTTCTTTCCAGGAGTTGATGCTTTGGGAGAAGGGGATCTGGATTTTGGTGACTGCTTTGCAGGAGTTGTTGCTTTGGGAGAAGGGGACCTGGATTTCGGTGACTTCTTTCCAGGGGTTGATGCTTTGGGAGAAGGGGATCTGGATTTTGGTGACTGCTTTGCAGGAGTTGTTGCTTTGGGAGAAGGGGACCTGGATGATGGTGACTTCTTTGCAGGGGATGCAACATTGGGAGAAGGAGACCTGGATCTGGGTGGCTTCTTTGCAGGAGATGCAGTCTTGGGAGACGTACTTGATTTTGGTGATTTTTTTCCAGGAACTGATGCCTTGGGAGAAGGGGACCTGGGTTTTGGGGACTTCTTCCCAGAAGATGGCGTCTTCAGTTTTGGGCTATCTGGATGCTCTTGTTCAAACTCCTACAAAAGAAAGAGATCTATTTTTATTAAGATTATGGATGGACATTATTTATAATTATATGTCAACCTACAGGGGGCATCATTTTCTGCTTAAGTCTAACCTGTAGTAAGCCAATTACTGATGCTCGTCGAAGGAGTGACTGTTTGGGTTTAAGCAGACACAAGCTTCTCCGTGGAGTGGCTCCCCTGCGCAGTGGGGAGTCAGGGGGCAGACGTTTGTCAAATAACTCGGGACTCAAATGACCTCCAAAGGAAACCCGTTTCTTCTTCATTTGTGGCTGAGTCGAGTTGGTTCCACTTTTACGCTTTTGTGATGTTTCTTCTAGTAAATGAATTGAAAGATAAATGATTGTAGATCAGAAAACAACCAAACATTTCTGTATAATTACTAAATTTCAGCCATCAATAACAAATTGAACAAGAAACAACACAGCATTGCAATGTTACCTTTTACAAATTTCTCTGAGTTGCGTGGTGATGCCTTTGTTTTAGGAGAAGTCCCTGCAGGTTTGGCTGGCGTGGCCTCCTTGCTTCTCCTTCTCATAGGTGACTTGGGCATTTGAGCAGAAACTTGCTCAATAACCTCACTCACACTAAACCTCTGGGGGGTTACGCGGTTTCTCTTCAGGGGAGAAGTTGCTTCAGATTTGACGACAATTTCATCTTCAGTTGCTGCCATCTCAGTAGAAGAAGCTTGGGAGGACTTTCTTTGCTTCTTAACAGACTTCGGGGTCCCATTGCTTGTATTTTCAGGTTCCGCCTTTGTTTTGTCATTTCCGGAAGAGACTTCAGCTTCATCCGTCTTTGGGCTAGTTTTGTCTTCTGTGAAGATGACAGGGTTTCCCCCAGTTTTCCTGACTGAAACAGGTTTTGGAGTGCAAAACCTTGAAGCTGGTGTTAGAAGCAAACTCGTAGAAGATTTTCGAGGGGTCTTAACATCCAAAGACTTTTTGATCATTTGATACAGATCATTGAAGGGGGATGCGGACTTGTTTTGCAGTAGGCTATCATCATCCTTAGGCTCCACCGCCACAGTTTTCTCCAGGGATCGCTGGATGTTGTCATGGTTAGTTCCATCTTTCAGATGTGGGTCTGAAAATTAGCATAAACCAAAACTTAACATTAAAATAACTGTACAAGAGACAGTGTGAAGGAGCAAGAACAATATCGCTGATATAACAGATGTTTTATACACTAAACTCAAAAATAAATACATTTATTGCAAAGGTTTATATTTTGTTAAGGATCTGTTAGACAGGGCATTGACAACAGTGTACTATGAAATGGACTCTCACATTCACAGGTCTGTAGCTGTAGAATATTCAGATCAATGACTTCCATTTTTAAAAACAGGCAAAAAATGTAATAAATTTATCATGTTTTATCATTTCCAAGACATATCAATTGTTGAAATGCACAAACTGTTGACTGTCAGAGATCATCTTCAACTGCATATTAAGGGAGAGGGGGAAAAAAAAGAAGAAAACAGAAAATCACTGAACAGTCTCACCTGTGGACACTTCAGAGACCCTCTTTTCTCATGTTTCAGTGCTGATAGTATCCCCCACTTGCTGATCCTGAAGAACCTAGACACAATTAACACATTAAAAAAAATGATCAACTTTAGCAGGAGGATGGGAGAATACATGGGTTGGGAAGGCTTCAATACCCATGTCATAAGAGATTAAAAAAAAAATGAGTCAGTTACTTTGAAGGTTTTAGTTTTGCCTCCTGTAGAAGTCCTCTTCTTGGGTGTGGGTGGTGGAGGATACTCAAACCTGAAAAAACAATTGGTGACAAAATGTAATTAGAATATCTTTCACATGTCAAGTTAAAGGAGAAGTTCATTTTTTGCACATTTATATGACAAACGGTGCAGTCCTGAGAACTGGAGCTCACTGCTGACATCACCACTAGCTGAAAACAACGGAGGTGCATAGGCATTCAGCTACTCAGTTGAAAAACAAAATAAACGCTTGATATGAAAGATGAGAAACTCATCAAATGTTGAGAGGTGTCCTCTCATAGACCAGCAATAAAACACAAAATTTAACAATGGCATATAATCTGGAAAGGGTTCTTTCAGCTGCACTGTACGTCATGATAATGCAGAAGGACATTGTGTATGTTATGCATCATGATCAGACTTATGCACAAAAAAACAAACTTCTTCTTTGAGGTTCACCGTGCAAAATTTAGAGAGGTCTATTGGCCAAATGGCAGATACTATATCAGAAAAGCGTTTTCATGAGTGTATCATCAAGTCAAACTAAGAACCACCGTGTCTGAACTACATTTGAAAGAGAACTTCACATCTACAGAGGAAAAAGTTCCTCATTCACAGAGCTTGCCTAATTGCAGCTTTATATTTCTACAGTAGCTTGCACTGGACAAACATACAATCAACTATAGACAGGACTTATTTTCATTATTTTAAGTTCAAAGTCTACAGTGGGCTCTCCTACATACTCAAAAGGGAAGAGTGAGGTGGGGAGTATTCAGCTGGTGGCAATCTGCAACCTCATTACTAAATGCCACTAAATCCTACACACCAGACCTTTAAAATGGCAACTTTTCTTCATTTCCACTGCATTATTACATATGCTCTTTAAATATATATACGTAGTCTGTACTCATGTTTAATGTCCTTTAAAATATGCTCTTGGATGCAAAGGTAATTTTGATGAGCAAAACAATCAATAAAAACAAAAGTGGTACCAGTGGGGCCACAAAACAACAAAACCCTTGAGCTCTGAAAACACAATAGAGGAAGCATTTGCAGCTAGTTAACAGTGACTTCGACAGCATGGCAAAGTGTTTCTCCTTACACTCACCTGAAAGAACGGTCAATAATAGTTATCACATCTCTGTGCTTCAAACGCTCAGACTGTTGCAAAATCTCTCCATTGACACGAGTTGGATTCACTGAGCTCAAATTTGTCAGAATGACCTGAAAGAGTAAAACACAAAAATCTCCTCAATGATCAGAGGCAGATCACAGCTCAATTTCTACTTCTGTTCTTAGTCAAGATTACCCACAGCGAATTCAAGTGGCTTAAGTGATGAGCCTTTTTATTAACTGCAGTGAGGACATTAACATGAACATTCAAAAAGATTTCTCATTTTGCAGATAATCTTAAAAGGCAAAATTCTCTCAGTTAAAATGTGGTGATGTTCGGCACATGTCATTACCTCTTTGTTCTCATTCAAGTCAATTCTGCAGTGCTCCTTTGAGACTTCAGGAAGCTGAATACGTATGTCGCAGTCAGGCTTCCTGTAAAGATCAGAAAGAAACCAATGTGTCAGTAAGAGACATGTTAGTGATGCTTGTTTATATTTGATGAATGCAACGTTCCATGATGGTATAAATGTAAGGTGATCATGAAAACTGCAAGTTTGAATACACAATCAGGTATCAGGCTGCACTTCATGTATGAACAAGATCTGACATGTTTAAGATCGTCATGTCAGCAGTAGATGGCCTGCCAAAACATTTATTTCGGCCAAAAAGGTACAAAATCCAACATATTCAGTATCTAACGATAGGGAACCTTGTACAAGATATGCTGGATTTTGTAGCAGTGTTTTAGAAAGTAGTGAGCCTATGACATGATACAGAGGACTTGGATAATACCAGTCAAAGCTTTTGAGATTTTTGGATGGATGTTTTTAAGAAGGTTTTGATGTTCTGAAACTGTATCTCCATAGGCTGCCACCAAAAGCAGTGGAAATGAGTGGCTCGCATTTCTGGAAAAAAATTTTTTTTACTGTGGAATAATACTGAAAGGACAAAAATATATTCTTCAATCAAAGACATATTAGGGTGAGTAAGTTATACACAAAAATATAGTTTTGCAGTGAAATATCCCTCTTACAGGAACACATTAAATGCGAATACAAACCTTTTTAAAAAATATTCTGCATTAAGATGAACATTATAGTCAACAAATACATTCATGTGCTCTCACCTTCCAAACAGGCATGCTGCAGTAAGAGGAAACTCAGTCCCATCTCCACCACTCCTCTTAATCACAACTATTTTTCCGTGTAATGGCATTTTTGTAACCTTACGTTACCTGTAAATTTAAGCAAATACAAGTGTCACAACTGCACAGCGTGCTAGCTCAACATAAACAACGTCAAGGCAATTTCGACAAGTCGTTTTATCAGATTATAACGTTAGCATTTTAGCTCTTTTGAAAGAGGTCCTCTAAAAGGCAATAAACAAGCAAGCTGTGAGGGAAATAAAAAACGTCTAACGTAACGTTACGCTCAACAGTAAGTTACTCAACAATTCACTTATATTACTTGACGTTAGTTCTTTTATGAGCAAATAACGTTACTAACTTCATTTGACGTGCTTCGACATTTTTGCTATTAGGTAAGTTAACATTAAAGTCGTAACACACAGCTAAAAGATTTTGTGACATCCCACGTGTAACGTTACTGTCGCCTGGATAGCAACATGAAACGTCACTCTTGTCAGAAATAGCTGGATATCAACGCAGAAATTGCCCAAAGTGAAATTAACTTAAAGACTAACGTACACAACGTTTACTACATGAAAGTTTCATTGAAGGACACAGCGCTAACTTACGCTTAACTCAATATCCTAGCTTAACGTCAATTAAAAACATTTATAAGCGTTTGTAGCCTTACCTGTACGTCCATTCAGAGACACATCAACTTCTGGCAATCCATAAACATCGACTGCGACTTAACGAAGAGGAATTTAACTATAAAAACATGTCAGACTAACAGTACGACTAGTATGCTGCCAAACCTAACAGACACATTGGTATATGGCTAACGTAAACTACCCTGAACAGCCGCCACTTGTCGTCTCGTGCCTCTTCCACAGCGGTGTCGTAGTATCACTCCGCAACATTGCACGCTCACATTAAAAGAGTAAACAAAAGGAAAAAAACAGGTGTTAACTGATGATTCGGGGTGTAAGATGTGCATCTTTTGACAGGCTGTCTATTTTTAAACTCGTATTTGGCTCTCTGCATCAAATGTCACTTGGATTTATGTAAAGGGAACTATTTAGTTGACAAATGGCGGAACAATCCGACTTTTGTAAAGGGACCTGATTTGAAAATATTTGAAATTCCGCGCGAAGGATTGTGATTGGTTGATACGTCACAGTTCGGTAAGAGGGCGGGGCGAAGAACTTCAAAATTTTTCGAGAGCCCAGCCAGGCTTCTTAATAAAAATCTTCTTTTAATTGCATTTTTAATGATTGCACTGTGGAGAGTTTTGCTCACAAATTTAGTTTTTGATTTCAATTTTAAATGGTTTGATCTCAAATGTATTTTTAGATAGCAGTGTGGAAGTTTTGCTATGAAACCTGTTTTGTTTGATTGAATAAAGCAACTAAAAAAAGCCTCTTTATAAGCATTCCTATTTATTTGTTTGTATTTTGTAACTTATGTAGGATTTATTAAAAAATACTACCAAAAAATTTCAGGCCTCAGTCTCCAATTGATGGCTCTTCAGAAACACAGATGCTTTATGGATTTATTATAGCTTATAAATAATCTCAAATAATTAAAAAATATGTTCCAAATTATGATACTCTGTGTTTACTGAGACACCTAAAACGGAGAAAGCAATCATTAGTGTAAGTTACGTCTTTTTTCTACAAAAACATTTCAAAATGTTGGTAAAAAAATGTTTGTAGGGCCATACTTAGAACATTGTAGGCTAGTAGAAGTCTGTTAATGTATGTCTCATTGGAAAATATTTTTTACAGTTCAAATAATCTTCTGTGCAAGTCAGCTTGTTTCAGCATCAAAACGTAAATCTTTTTATGATGTTTTACTATGCAGATAAATAGATGAATTTTCAAATTTGGTATGCAAACTGTGTAAGCAATCAGTTATGGACTGAACATAATGTATAGATCCTTATGCCACAGACACTGTTTCCATTTTCACAATATTCATTACACAGCAGTATATCTGCTACTGTTGGCTTACATTAGACACTATATAGGCTACTGTTCAAACCACACCAAGTAAGGCTGTAGATGGGAAAACTACTAAGAGTAGGCTGTTGATTGGAGCCCAGGTGTGTTTTGCTGATCCTTAATTCAACTTTTCAGGAAAAGAATGTATTAACCTTAAAAAAGGACATTTTCTATAGTGAAAAATAAATAATTAAAAATTAATTACTATCATATAGATTCTTTTTCAAAACAAATATGTTCCAACTCGTCTTAGGGAAAAACGAAACAAAACAAAAAAAAGCTTAATTTAACACTAAGATTTATCCAGCTGTCAGTTTTACTTAAACCTAGACTTCTTGCTGATTCTTGGTCACTGTCATACAGATTCTTGGTCTGGTATTTATCCTATAAATGACTGCCAATATTCAGTACCTCATTTACTTCTTTACAGTGATCGGTGAATCAATGCTTCAAAAATACACACAATAAAGATGGTCCCAAGGTTTGAAGAAAGTGACTACCTACTGATTTTCGACAAACTGCTGAGAATGTGATGTAAAAGACATACTGAACACTCCTTTGTAGCAGAAAATGAAAAAGACACGAGTGAACACAACAAACACAATTAATAATTATTAAATGTTGGTTTTATTTTTGATCTTTTTTTGTTGTTTTGTCTTTTTTTTCCAAAGTCGCTTGATAATCTTGACAAAATTGCAACATATTACATACTTCTCAAACTGACGGTGTGTCTGTTGCTATTCCAGATTAGCTGTGGAGGGAAAAGTTGTGCGCTGTTCTGGACAGGTGAAGTCCTAAATGATGAAAGCAGCTTTGACCGTACAAATAAAAAGAACAGATGAACGACTCAGAGAGACTCCACACTGGCATCCTATGTCATAACGCTGGGGGGTCAGGGTCGGTGTCTCTCTGCACAAGTCCTGGTCTGCCAGGCCTAACAAAAATGAGTGACTGAAGAAAAAAAAAAAAAAATCAGGGGCTCAGTAGCAGAAGTGTTTGTACGTGTGCATCTGTGACAGAAGGGTTGGGAGGTGCAGCACAGAACATATACAAAGAATAGGCCAAGCACATAAAATGATTCCTTCCTGAGACATTGGTGTGTGTACAGTAATGATGGTCTAGATGATGTCTGTGTTAACGGTGAAGGCGTTTTGGCGTAAAGTGAGTCGCAGGGTGCAAGGTAGCTCTGGATCCGGCAAAAAGTCACATACTTGTTTCTACCACAGGTTGCCAGGAGGAGGTTTGTGAGGACTTACGGTAGTTGACAGACATCACATTTGGGACCTTCACTTGCCTGACCACTGACAGAGCAGAGGGATCACTACAATCTAGTCTTTTCCCCATCCACTACAGATAATTGATCCATTCAGAGACTACTGAGAATCACTTGTGTTTAATACAGTGTGTATGTACACCATTATTCACATTTAACTCACATTAACTCTCTTTGAAGATGAGCTGCTGTAGCGCACTTGAAACCTGGCAGGCTACAAGTGGCGTCTTGCTCACCATTTTCAGAAAACACAATCTCTTTCCGCTACATGGCCAGAAAGCTATGCCCCGACTGGAGTGCTACTTTGTTATCTACTGTATGTAAAAAACATGTTTTAAAAGTGTAAGGAGGGGGAGGTTGAAGTTGTTTGTGAAAGCCACATTCTGAACAGCCAGTGATTGGTTAAGGGTCTGTCCAGGATTTAGTAGGACACAAAACATGAAAGAACTTCCTTCAGTAAAATGTGCTCAAAATGTCTTTTCTTGCATCACAAACCTATAAACAAAAACACATAAAAGGTATTCTTAAAAAAAAAAAAAAAAAAATCAGGTGAAGCCTAAAACTCTTCATAGTTTTAAAGAAATGAATACAGCTTATATACACAAACTCAAAGGCTACTTAAAATACACCTTAATAATGAATCTTCATTAATTTGATTTCTTGAAAGGACCTGTGACCATATCATACAACCAAGTTCATACAATCATTTTTTTTCCATTCTCTTGGAAGCAAAAATAAAAGAAAAAGAAAAAAGGAAAACAAATCCAACCTGGAATAGTAGGTGATATTCATTGCGACTTGTTTTCTGTGCACATTTGTGTGTGTTTGCATGTGAGGACTGGAGAGAAAATTTCAACATCTTTTGCTTTCTCGTTAATTAGAACAATGTACAAATGTGATAAAACTGAAACGTCTCTCTCAGTACTCTCGATGGGTATGAAAAGATTCAAACAGTGAAGGAGTACAACAATTTCTAATCTCAGAAAACACGTCCTCATTTCAACCTGCCATTCTGTTCTGGACATGTCGATCACAATAGTTCCTTAACTTTTTCTATATATATTTATATATCTTTTGTACGAAATCTGTTGCTTGATGTTGGAAAAAGAGAAAAGACCCAAAGTCTTTGAGGAGGGGGGGTCTTTTGACGTCTCCCAAGCTTGCAGTCTGCTTAAGAGTACAACAAAAAAAGTGTCTGGTGTTTGTCAAGTCAGTCTTTATGCATTGTCTTTGTTCATATATTTGTCCCACGGTGTCCCACCCACTCTCAGTTCCATGTGAAACTGTCTCCACTGCATCCAGATTTGTTTCCATTAGTCTTTTGCAGGAAAGTGGAGAGGGGAGGAGCAGCAGTGGAGAGGAGAGTGGAGGGAGAAGGAGGTTGAGTCATCAGCAGTGTTTACGGTGTGGTCTCTCGGAGGCATCCTGTTGCCCCGGCCTGCTCCGGCCTTACCTCCCCTCGCATCAGGACGGTGCTCCCGAGTGAGGGAAAGCAGATCAGGAGGTGGGGATTGGTGTTGTGACAGAGGAGGAGGTTGGCTCTGCCGGTCTCCTGTGTTCAGCAGTCAGGGTCAAGGCCCCCCTCCTTCGTCCCTCCTCTTTAGAACATCAAGGGAGGAGACAGAGAGCATCGTGAGGAAAAAATAAAAAGGTGGGCCGCTACTACGGCGATTGTGTGGCTGGACTGCTTTGGGCAGAGCTGGGGGACAGACTGGGACTGCAGCTGCCAGGGGGGGCACCACTGGGCCGGCCGCCTGCAGCCCCACTTTCCAAACCTTCTGAGTTCTCCAGCATCTCCTGGATGAGAGGGGGCATGGAGCCGGGGATCTCCATTTTCAGGGTGATGACACGTTCAGCTCCTGCAGAGATGGTTTGAGAGATAATATATCTTTAATATTCGTTCATTCATTCTTTCTTTTAAACACAATATGACATGAAACTGAGAGGTGTGGACCTAAGAGTAGACTGGACCACAGACCTTTAGCACTGATGCTTCTCAGATCAGTGATCTTCATCAGCATCTTGGGGAACATATGTGGTTTGTGAGGCCTCCTTCTCCTAACGTAAATTTTCAACGCCTCAAGAAGGGGCTCCTGCAGGACATCCACTTTCTCTGCCTGTTCCAAGTCCTGGCGATCTGTGGATAAACACACAAAGAACAGAAAAAATGTCATAAAGCTCCTGCTGTCATATTTACACTTAACCACCAGGTGGTGCCCAATAAAAAAGCACAACAGAGTGACAGCTTTTCGATCCAATGACGGAGGGACACCCACTCACAGAGGAAAGAGAATGTTCAATAAGTTTTGAGGAGACTTGCAATACCTCCACACAGCAAACAGATGGCGCTGAGCAGCCCTGTCTCTGCATCATCCATCTCCAGAGGAAGGAGCTGGTTGGCAAAGGCGAAGACCAGGTCGGTGAGCGGACCGAAGCCGGCATTGTGCATCTGGGTTCGGTTTAGCGTGAGTCCATCTGAGAAAGTCATGGTGTCTTGCTCTGGTGTGTAACGTGTACAGATCCGGAGTATCTGGAGACAGCAGAGACACAACAGGTTGTTGATTCGGTTGGAAATTTGAGCCTCTCTTTAGTTCTACCTTTGACAAAATCTGGATAATTTTCTGTGAAAGTTTATAAATAAAAAGGCATGGCAGCTCTTCTTACTAGGATGTCCAGACAGGCGGCTTTGAGCAGAGTGATCTGGTCGGCGATGGTAAGCGTCGTGAAGCCGGGCAGCTGCTTAGCAAACTCCACCGTCTTTATGATGCACTTGGTGGACAGTTCGCTGAACTTGTCCCACAGGTCTACATCCAAAGATACACGTCGTTCTGAGCTGTTAGTCTGAAAGGGAGAGGTGGGAAAATTTTTTAGAATATTTCCAAATAAATGTAACTACGATTCCTAGTGACAATAACCTAAAGCTACCAAAGATGAGCAAATACAGGCACACATAGACTGTCGGTGTCATGCTACTGACCGTAGTGTATTTGCCCAGCTGGCAGAGAGAGGGGAAGGTTTCCTGGTGTGCCTTGCGAACCCTGTCGATCATCTGCTCTGTGTCAGGACTCAGCACGTAGCTCTCTGGGCAATCCTGCTTCTTCTCATCTTTTTTCTTCTTGTTCCGGTCGTTCCTCACAGCTACAGGGAGCAGAGAAACGGGGCAGAAATGATTAGTATGTGTGACTAAAATGTTGTGGCTTCTTCTTCTCAACAAGATTAATGTGTCTAAGTTTGCATTAATTAAAATAAAGCAGATTATACTGTATCTCAGCAAGACCGTGTAACCTATACGCTGACGAAGTCATTCCATTTTTAGAAAATTATGGATTTGAACCTGCAGAAAAACCTGAACTATTGTGGTTTTCATTAGCCAATTAAATTTGTACGGACTGCTTTAAAAGAACAGCACAACCTATGTGTCCAATGTGAGCAACACCACAAGGTGAACTGAGATTAAGATCAAAGGCAAAGTCATCAGCAGGAGGACGCGCCGTCTGCCGCACACAGCAACAGCAACCACAGCATCACATTCTTATCCGAAGCTGTAAGATAAATGTTGTGAGACAGCTCCATCGAAGAAGCGCTATGGTAATGGAGGGAGGGAGGAGAAAAAAGCTTGAAATAATTTAATGTGGTTTCCCTCTGGGCGATCTGGCTGAGAATAGCGTGCTCACCTCAAATGACAAAAAACACTAGGCGGGGTGTTTAGCATTGGAATCCCATTACGGGCTCGATCCATTTCTCCCAACCCATCCAGACTGGGGTGCAGTTAAGCTATGACGAGGTTGTGTACGTATATATGTGTGTGTGAGTGTGTGTGTGCGTTGAGGGTGGGGGTGTGATGGTGAGATGGGGTGCTAGTTGATAAATAGTGGTGGTGGATGGAGCTATCCATAAGGCTGACAAATTGCCACAGCTTTCATTAGGGGTCCCGGCTAATCTAATAACATAATATGACAAATATCCCACCTCTAATGGTTTTAAAAGGGCTCGGCTGCTGAGCCCATTCCGGAAAAAACCTTCCAGCTTTTTCTCTTTTACCCCCGTGTCCCTCTTTCTCTCTCTCTTGGTTATACAACACATGCTCTCTGCCCTTGTCCTCCTCTCATTTCATTCTCACCAATGCACACTATCTGCCCTTTCCGAAATTGTATTTCTTGTGCTTTAAATCATCACACTTTCCCAAACTCATCTCTATCAGCCCTCGCATCTCTTCCTCCCCTCGAGGTACCTGAATCTCCCCCCAGCCACTGACCTTAGATCAGATTTTCCTTGTCTTAATCCTAACCTTGACCATTAAGGGTGAGAGTGCTCCGGCTGATGGGAGATCAGTGCGTGTGACAGAGGGGCATGGCCCGGGGCCAGGGAGGGATGCACTGCTCGGTGCTGCTGCTCCTCATCCATCAGCCCGCAGACAGGCCTCCCTGCCTGGGAGAACATGGAGGGAAGGAGGAGGGAGGGGGCTGGAAGTCTGATGCTGCACTATGTTATTGCTAAGCACCGCTAGCCAAAACAATAAATGAAGAAGACCATGCTGTGCACGTAGAGCGAAGTGATGTATTATTTGCCAGCTTTTTATTGGTGCTCATGTTGCTGGCTGGTGCAGTCCCCAAAACACATGTGGATATGCAGGAGGAAACTGTGCAGTAAAGTGTGACAAGTGATGCATTAAAAAAAAAAACACAAAATTGTATCATACAAATGTCATAATGGGAACAAGTAAAAAAGTAAAATACTTTAAAGAGCTAATTATGACTTAAAATGTGAAGAAACGCTCTGCATAAAACTATCAGGCTGCTGAACGTATTTGGGCCGGCCCTGCTTTC
>JAPZDX010000014.1:14218276-14231848 GCA_029783625.1 Naso annulatus | reverse complement strand
GCGAGAGACGCAGTAATGGCTGCCCTCAGGGCTCTTTTATGTGTGTGTGTGCGTGTGTTTGTATTTAAGGAGAGTAGAAAAACATCTGCTCTCTTTCACTGCTGGCTCCGACAGTATATAACAGAATGGATGGATGGATACTGACAGACTAATCGTGCACAGTCGTATACACAGCTGAAAGGACAACGTGAGAGTTACTTGAATGTGAAAGAACTGTTAGCTGGTGCAATTGTCAGATTTTAGCCATTTCACTAAAAAATTTTTTCTAGCCAGCACACTTTAGCTGTCCGTAAGGTTTGTCTTGGGGGACAACAAAGTGACTGTTTTTTATGTTTTTCTGGCTAACTTTGAGTCTCGTGCTACTAGGAGAACAGCAATGCTATAATAAATTAGCTATAGCTAATGATACTCATGGCTAATAGCACATGTAGTTCTTATCTGTTGTATTTTAATTTAGCCATAACTTTCTAATGTTGCTTCAGTGTAGGCAAGGATCAGACACAGATCTGCACACTGTACTATTAGCTTACTGCTATTTTAGTTTCAATTTAAATTCAATTACAAATGCTGGGAGCCATTAAAACATAGCATACCCAAAATGCTGCCTGTCACTCGCGCTGATAATGCACAAGTAAATTCCATTAATCCATAACTCTGAAAATCAGTGTTTCCATGTTTAATTTTACCTTCCACAAACATTTGACGATTACCACGTTAGCTAATCATTATTTTGCATCATTTAGCTTTTCCATGGGTTGTTACTATCATGCACAGACATCATCCATGTCGTACTGCCACCCGGCTGCTGGCTGGAACCAGGAAAGAGCCTGCATCACTCCCATCCTGGCTGCCTTGCATGGGCTCCCAGTGGGCTCTCAGTACTGAATCTTTTTTAAGTTCCTCTTGTTTGTTTTTACAGCTCTTAATGGTCTGGCGCCTCCCTACATATCAGACCTCCTTAGCTGGCACTACATCACCAGATCTCTCAGTTCCTCTGACTCTCTTTCTCTGCCATCCCACAATTCACCTCTGTTGTTTTTAAATTCGATCTATAAATAAACTTGACGAGTCAATATTTTTCACAGTGTGAGAGAAACGTTATTAATCACAACTTGTTAGTGTTTGCCTATTTGACACCTGAACGCACCATTATTAGTAGAATTTTTGCTGACCTTTGCTGTATTTGTGGTTGCGTAAGATTGCTGACAGATTGTAGCTGATTGACTTTATTGATTGCTTCTTCTGTAGTGAAAGGGCAGTCAATCAGAGCTTCCTGTGTATTATAGGTCAGTCACTGTCAGGGTCCCACCCTCCTCCTGTTAGTTATATGTTAGTGTAACTGACAGATGGTGAAGGTATAAAAAAGAACTTACTAAATACATTTGCACATTTATAAATTCACTGGATTTTACGTCTTAATTTTCTGTCTCTGTATCCGTCCCTCCCTCTGTCTGTCTGTGTGTGTCTCAGTAGGAGTTAGCACTTCACTGCAGTGGTGTTACATAACTCTGCAGACTGCAAGCAGCTGTGTGTATGTGTGTGTGTGTGTTTGCATGCATACATGCAGGCTTTATGCAATATTAATGCCACCTTTTGCATAGATAAGACGGTCGGTGTTTTTCTTTTTTCTTTTACCCCTATGCAGACACACACACACACACACACTCCCCCTACAACTCCTCCGTTGAGCAACACAATGTGGGATCAGAGGTCTTTTCCTGGGCCAAACCCCCACAGTCTCCCTCAGACGAGCTCACATGGTTTGAATCAATGCCGCCACTGGAGCTGTTTAGTGGGCCACTCCGATAAATACTATCAAGCTCGCCGGATATCTGCTTTGAAAAATGCATGAGACTTGTCCTTTTAGTCAGGTGGAGTTTCTAATCTCATCTGACTTAGAAAAACAGCGAAGAAGAAAGCGGGAGGGAGACAGACTCAGCACAAACAGCCGCTTTGGTGTGCTTTTGTTGTTGCTGCCAACAAACCAAAAATTCCTGTTTAAATTTCCCTTTGTCGTGTCTTTCTATAGTCTTGAGACGGGGAGGAAATTGGCCCTTAAGAGCCTGTGGAGATTCCTGCCTTTTACACTCCTTCAGCTGTGAAAGACAACAGAGCTATCTCTTCTATAAAGGCCTGGTTGAGCTTTGTGCAGTGCAGCTCCTTTGAGGTAAAGAATGGGAAGGGCCTCTGTGATACTTTGCTGTTGCAATAAAACTCTCTCTTATTGCAGCAGATACCCTATCAATAAACTGAAATCTCCCATGACTGCCGGCGATTACTCAACCAGAGAAAAAAAACGCACACACACATACACGCACACATGGCGAGGACTAAAATACGTATCCAAACTAAAGTACTACTGAGATTTTAAAAGCACCATCAAACACTGACAAGCTATTTTTAGACACGGCAGAAAGCCTGCCATCATCCCTTCTTGCACATAAGCCTGCAAATATCCATTACTATTTTATTTATTAGAAATTGACAATATTTCTAGCAAGTATGTGACAGCAAATAGTGAGATATTAAGTTAATATGTGCTTTACACATTTGTTACATTTTTATTCTAAAGTGCACAGTGTTGTAACTGTTTCCCCAGGCAACCTCCTAAATATAGACTAAATCACTGGTTTAAAATACATTTAATTAGCACAAGGCCTGATTGGAACATTAAATAGACCGGACTGTCCAGTTAAGGCCGCGCTGCTCAGGAACTGTGGCCTATGAGTACAGTTATCCAGATTACCAGAGGAACCTAGGGATAACACTGGCAGGAAAGTTTGATCTGATTAACGCTGGCATGGCTTGCAAAACCTTGTTTGTATCAAGTGCATATTTCAGGAACGCCAAAGCTTTTTGGAGAACGTGGCCTGGATCAAAGCGCCGCAGTCTCGCCGAGGTTTCCTCTGAAAAAATACCCAAGCTGGGCGCACACAGGCAGGAAAGAGAGAGCCGAAAGTGGGTCAAGTATATATAATGCAGTTAGGAGACTCAGTGATGGCGATAACATGCAACGCTGTTTGGCACATATTATGGGTTTTAAATAATTGAGATAAAACAGGCTGGTAACACAGGAATAAAGGCCTTACAATGTTGGTTATAATACATCTGTCGTGCCATAATTAACAACAAAATAATAAACACGCTGCTCGTGTAGGCTGGATTTTAAAAACACACGCACACATGGACATAGGGGCTTTAACTTCCCCAATTAGTGAAATGAAGTTGGGAAGGCAGGAAAAGGCACCTACAGTGATTGGAGCCGTTCCAGTGCTGGTTTCTGATGGACGTGCTGTAGGGATGGGGCGCTCCGGGCACCAGTCCTTTCTCTGGGATCAGACATCCTCTGCTCTGGTTGTAGTAATCCATCATTAAAAACGGGTTCGGGCTGGGATTCAGTCCCACAACGTCCACACTCTCATACATCATACGGTGCAGGACGACAGCAGGGGATTATTATCAAAAAAACGAACTACTGTGGGGCGCACGCAGGAGCACACGAGCCGTGTGGTTTTCAGCTCGCCACCAGCAGAGGTAGAAACTGATGTGGCCAAACGGGGGGAAACTGCATTAAAATCGAAGGAAAAGTGGCAAATCCTGACACAACGGGGACATTTGGCATATTCTCATAGCCTTGGAGCCTATTGATCGAAATAAAAACAAACCAAAAATTAAAATCGCGGAGTGAATCAGGGTCTCTGGAGCCTAATCGGCTGCGCTCAGTTTAAAAACAGAATTTAAAAGCGCAGTCTGCATGGTGTCCAACGCGAGAGCACGGCTTGAAGGATGCACAAATAAATGAACCGAAAACGGCCCGAATAACTTCAGCAGAATATCGGTCCTCTCGGCCTTTGCTCAGACAGAGGGCAACATTTGAGGCTGTATCCACACCATAAAGAGCGGAGCAGAATAAAATCCCAGAGAAGAGGACGCACACCTCCCAAGTCCGTGTCCACGGCACAGAAAATGATCAATGGGATCGGAGCGCAAATATCAGAGAGGAAATTCCGTCCGGTTGCAGTTTGTCCTTTAGGTTACGGTTGGTTGTCCCGTCTGCGCCCGCCGTGGGTGGACTCCTGTCAGCCCCGTGAATGAACCGGTCTCCCTCCGCGTGAGCTCCAGCAACCGGCGGCTTCCCTCGCTCAGACCCCGCTCCCCGACATCCAGGTCCGCATGAAACGCGCAGCACCGCCTTGTTTGTATTTCGACAGAGAGGAGCCTAAATCATTCCCACACCAAATCGTGCGGCTATCATGTTCTGCAAAAATGTGACAAGGCACAGCAGCTGAGGGCTTTGGCTCCACCTCCACTTGGATCTTTTTCTTTTTTCTCTGCCTACCCTCGGTCTCTTTTCATGGGTAGCTCCTCCTACGTTTAACCCCTTCAGGGACGTCACCGCGGATCTCCCTCTGTCTGAGCCCGGGCCCTGCATGGGACTGTGAGGGGGGGAGCCCGCCGCCTTCCCACAAATTTAGGTGCGGGGACTTTAAATAGAAATGTATTTGAGGCCATGATTAAGTTATATAAGCTCAGTAATTAGTCTTTCATATCTTCATGGGGTTCATGGACATAATGAGCGCTGCACCAGACTGTATCTATCTCCTCTGTTTTTCCTGGAAGTTCCCGTCTATGTTCTCACTCTCTATTTGGGCTCCTCCTTTCAACTAACTAATTTGACCCTTTCCCCCATGCTCTCATCAGTCCCTACCCTCCGATTTTTTCTCCCCCAGCCCTGACTCTCTAATTTGCCTAATGCTATGCAGCTGAACTTTCCCTGAACCCAGGGAAGTAGGCAGTCTCACCTTCTGGTGACCCACTGGCTGACTCGGATTCGCCTTTCTGGCTCGCTCTCATCCCACATTATTCAAGGTTTCCCACCTTGTACACTCAGTGTAACACCATTACACTTTTCCTCGAGTGCTGCCCAGAGAGGCGCCTCACTTTGCCCAGCACACATAAAGTAGCAAAGGTGGCAAAGTCACCCAGTCATGGTAACTGGGTTTTCTTTTCTCACAGTCTAGTTACAGCTGGACAAGTCGAGGAAGTTGTTTTTTTTTTTTCCCCTCAGGGTTGCACCACCTCTAATAAAATGTTACTCCACCTTTACTCTGCAACATTCCATGCAACATTGTTGCAACTTGCAGCTGTGTCATGAATGAGGCTTGAATCCGAGCCAAAGCTATCATAGCAGAACTATAAAGGCACGAATATTTCCTTTTCATATTCAGATGACGCAAAAATCAGTGTGACAGTTAAGGTGACAGTTCCTCAAACACATTCAGACTTTTCACAGCCACATCACCAGTCTTAGATTGTGGCGTTAAGAGGGAAACTGAAGTTTTACAAAAATGTTGACATTTGATTTGTCGTCATCTGCTGGCTCTGGTTGCCTGCACATGCCTGATGGTAGAAGTTAAGGCCAAGTGCCTTCGGGACATCTCACATGATACGACTGTTTTTTTCAAGCTGACGCTGAGTTAAAATTAGGCTCACTTGATCCCTAAAATAGAAAAACACATCTGAAGATATGAAGCATGTTTGATCATTGTTTGGGACGCCCAACATCATTTTGTGGATGTGCAATCTTACACATATTTATGCTGCTTTGGTGTGTCAGTGTGATTGCAAAATATTTCAAAACTGACCTGAAAATGCTTGCGTGGACGGAAAACATCTGATCCTTACATAACATTCTCAAATGGGTCTGCATTAGTGTAGAAATTGCAAGGAAAACCAGTGTGACTTGTATTGTAATAACCCCCCCCCCCCCCAAATCGCCCTCACTTTCCCTACACCTGAGCCACAGGCCACAGCTGGGTCTGACCAACACGGTTTTTGAGAGGGATTATCTGCATGGAGCCTGGCAGGGGGGCTTGGCCTGCTCCGCCCCCACTGACTGTGACACTTATTTAATGCAGACCCCAGTGTGTTTACCCTGCCTGATAAGAGCCCAGTGTGCAGGCCTGGGCCGTGGCGACCTCTTGCCTGCACTGATAGTGCAGCCACACATTCCTTGACAGGATTAGCCCTATGAGTAATGGCTGTCAGAAAATGCTAATTTTCCAGGCTCTGTTTTCTTCTCCAAGGGGAGAGCATTCATCCTCGGGTAATACCCTGTGATAGCACACAACAAGCCAAGAGATAACAGACTGTTGATCATTGCTTATTACGGAGGGGGAGGGAATAATACAAGATTAGACCTAAAAATAAAGTCCATTCCCCGCAGCTTTGTAACAAAAGAAGTCACATGTCATCCTCGAAAGTGGCTGAATATATCTAGGTATCTAGGATGAAATAAATGTCGTACTTAAATATTCAAAGGAAGCAACATTGAACAGAGTGCTCCTATAGGTTGTCAGAACATTGGATGTCATACATTAGTGGCTCACAACTCACTTTGTAACGCTCCAGACTTTATTTCAACGACGTTTCGGCCGTCTCAGTCTTCTTCAGGTTAAAAACGTTTTTATTGCTTTTGCAGTTTGGCTCAGCACCATATCAGAGGATGTGCTTTAAATTAGTCCTGGAATGTATTGAACATTAGTGCCATGTGGTGTCCATTAGGTGTGACAATCAGTACGTTTACGTGACGTTAGAGAAAATCAGTGCATTGTGTTAGTCTGGCTAAAACGGGACTTTTAAAATGTATGTAAACATGTTAGTCCGACTAAAATTGTACTAAATCGAATTTCTCAAAGTCGAGCCAACACACCCAAATAATGCGCCTGGAATTCAAATTACCCCTGCATGTCTACACCTCAACTGGACCCAGACTGACCTAAGCAATATGTGTATGATTGATAGTCCTCGCGGTGGTCTTTGACCTGGAACTCGAACAGCATAAATGTGTAGAAGAAAGTCCGTATGAAAACAAAAATCCTGTAAGCACGGGAGGGAAGCTTGCATTGAATTTGTACCAAAAGTAAAGCATAAATATGAAATGCATGGCATCATAGAGTTGTTCATGTTTTCTTCGTTTGACAAGGATTTCGCTAGCCGCTTGCTAACTTGTTTGCAGCTTGCTTGGCTAACCGGAAGAAGGTCAAATAGCAGCCAGCCGAGCAGGGCATATCACCGCCTACCGTAACGGAGTCGGACAATAAATCAATTTTCCCTCGGTGCATGTACTGTATACTGGGACAAAGACGGTGGTCCAATTAAATGGCCTACTTGAGCTATAACTTTGGCTCAACTTAACTGTGCATGTAAACGTACTGAGTGACTCCTTACAAACACACACATACGTACATATAATATGAATTTAAGTACTCATCCACGTGCTTGTCGATTAACCAAATGCAGGGGGAGTGAGAGTGATAAGGATCTCTATTGTGTCCTTATGACTGTCTTAAGTCACAACAAAAAGAGAGTTGTAAGAGGTTCGACCAAGGTTAATACACCGCACCAGGTAGCTGTCCTCATTCCACTCCTAAAGAATGTGGTTGGAAAAATGCCAGACAAAATGAGATTGAGTCTCAATCCCTTAATTTGTAACTGAGAGGCGAGCCCTGGTTACGTGGCTCGGGCTTAAAAGTGTGGTTGCATTAAGTCCAAGCAAACCGATGGAAGGGCCTGATTAAAGCGCCATTCAGACGTGAAGTCTTTGCAGAAATAGATGGTTATGTAAGTGTAAATAATAGAGGGATACCACAAGAGGTAAACATCGCCTCTTTGATTCGCAGCGAAGCTGGAACTGAGTCCAGAGGAGGGATGGGGGAGAGAGGAGAGAAGGATTTGAATTCAAAGAGTTTTATGGGCGAAGGCGGAGAGGAGATTGCTGCGTAGACCTTGAGGGTGTCAAACTATTTTTACTGCCCCCACTCTCCTCCTTACTGAGCCCAATCAGGGCTGTTAGGAAGCAGTAAAAAGTGCTCCCATTGCCATTCCTCCCCCAAGGAGATGTCCGTGTCTCTGTCATGCTGTGGGGCAAAAACACGCTGTCTGCAAGTCAGCGGCATTATCCCACAGCTGTGATGATCAGCACCATAATCCCCTCCACCCCCACCCCTACCACTGGCATGGCATCCTGGCAGCCAACTTCTTCATGCCACTCCTCACCCAGGTTCTCATCTCCCATAGGTGCCACATCAGCCTGTGCTTGTTTATGTGCGCGCCAAGGTGCATGTTTGCTTTCAAGTGTACCTGAAACTCCACTGACCTGTCTGTTACCACTCCGTTCCCCTTACTGCCATTACGCTTTCTGTGCGGGTGCGTGCGTGTTTGTTTGCACAGCTGGTTTTGTGCAGCCTGTACAGGCAGCAACAGCCAAGCCCAACAGCTGTGCTCTCAGACAGCGAGCCAACATGTAATGAGGGCCCGACCCTTCGATGTGAGAACAAGCTGCACTTATTGATGAACACTGCACCGCTTCCACCTCCTTTCTGTCAATCTAGTGGGATACACACACACACACGAAGCCTGACCCAAAGTTAAACTGTTCTATAGATCTCCACATCTGTGCTTTGCTAAACTCAGTGTGTGTACGTCTGCGTGAGTGTGTCTTTTCTAAAAAAGACTCTTAGTGTCTGCAGGGATTTTGTGAAAGCTACCCCCTTGTCATTATCCCTTTAATGTCCCTCTGACAGCAGACTCCAGCATTTATGGTACAGGGCTATATCTGCCCATAAAGCCTTTTATTGTTTAGCCCAGCTCTATGGTGGCCGTAACCTGGTTTTTCCATTTTTTATGGGACCTTCACTATATCACAGGGGGGAGGACAAAGCTGCCCACCATCGGTGTTTACCAAAGTATGGCCTACTCATAAATCCATCATGGCCGGCGGCATTCTGGAAATACCTCAGCAAAGAGAGAGAAAGAGGGAAAGGAGGGGGAGGTGACAAAGCTTATTGTATGGCCTGTAATCACCCACACTCTACGGCCTTGAGTTAGAGGGCCCATCTCCGCAAAGATCATTAGGTCCATGTTCTTTTTCACAGAGTCCATCACTCAGCAAATCAAGGGAAAATTGCTGTGGATGTTACCCTGGAGGAAGGATATCTCAATGTAAGTCATCCCAGACTTGGAATGGCCCCCATTAGCTGTCAAAAACAGGGAGATGTTTAGTACGTAAAGCTTTCCATTAAGAAAGGTAAGAGAGACAGAGAATGAAACACGTGAGGAAAAAGCAACAAGGAGAGGCAGACAGGTGAGAGAACAGACTGAAGAAAGGTTGAGGATGATTAAACAATACAGATGGTATATGACTGGGATGAACAAGTCAATGGAAGTGAGCAATTTCTTTTACAAAGAGGGAAACTCTTCCATTAGGACAAGCAGTGTTTGACAGGTGTTAAGTTTATTACTCGTTTCTTACCACTTAATGCTTAAAGTAGAACGTATATCTTCAAAAGTAACCGCCTATTTGTTTTATGTGCTTTTTAAAAAATACAGTAAATGAGTTCCATTTCGGTTTCTATGACAATTATTGAGGAGAATACCAGAAATTCTGTCTTGTTTGGTGAGACAAAAACAAACATTTTTTTAAGACACTGACCACCAATTAAAGATTAAGAAGCTGGTATGTACTACAGTATGAAGAGGCTCAGGAAAAGATATTACCTGCTCCAAAGCCTGATTTATGCTTCTGTGTTGACCAATGGCGTACATATGGCGTACCTATGACATTGCCATGTGCCCTATGCCGTAGCCTGACGTGCATCTCCGCAGAAATGTAACTACACGTCGCAGCGGCGCACACCACAACGGCTGTGATTGGTGTGCTTGATCCACAGTCGACAAAAACCAGCTACAAAAGCCTCCCAGCAAGGGCCTGAAGGACCTGATTGCAATCGGACAGCACCTGACCACATACATTTACACCTGAGCCAATCATAGCGTAGCATCTGCCAGCTCTATCCAGGGTCCCTGTGCCCCAGGGTCCAGCAGCTACACAGCTCTTCTTTACTGAAACTTGTGTGATCTTTTCACATTTTCTTCAATTTCAGGCTGGTTTTTTAAATTTCAAGCTTGTCACAGTTAAACGGGCACTTTTAGTATTGATAATCATTATTTGGTGAAGTTCGAAGGAGATAAGCATTTTATCCCTTTCCAAAATCAAAGATGGAAAAGCGTAACATTATGCTGTGGGCAAAACTGTTTGGACGTCCTCATTCCCCAAGCACAGAGCTACGTCTGCTCTGCTAACCCTAAGATAAATATTGAGGCCATGTTACATTGTTAAGAGCAGATATTAGCTAGTAAACTTGAGTTATTTGTAGTTATCCAGGGCGCTAGCGAGCCTAGGAACTAAGCTAAAGTTTATGGCTGTGGTCTGGGGATAGCAGCTCTGGGTCTACAGTTTGCTGTATTGGTAACCCAGACTAAAGCCCAAAGCACCACTAAACGTCTTGCTATACAAAGAGACGTGTCCTCCACTTGTTCTAAATAGGTTCTTAATCATTACAAGAGTCCTTGCTTGTTTTGAACTGTGATCTTTAGGCTTTAGCATGTATCTTTACATTAAAACCTTTCACTCGTTTTTGCTGCCGAGTCAAAAGCTCCAACAGCTTGACAGACCATGACAGAGGGGCGTGGCTTAGCGAATATACATTTTACCACAAGGGATTGATATATGTGGGTCTGGAGTTGCATCTGCATTTACACCTTTGTTCAACTTGGTCAGAATGCATCCCTGACCACCTTCGGAGGCGGTCTGGCAGATCGAATCAAAATCCATCTTCAGTGTATTTTGAGTGCATTTACACCTGCACTTTCATGTGATTCAAAATTATGAAGGACACTGTGAGACATTGCGTAGAGCCCTCATTTAATTATAAATCAGCCTCAAGAAGTAAAAAATAGAGGATAAAGGAGGGAATAGAAGTGAAGAGGAGAGCAGAAAGAGGCTGGTAGCTCATGAAGCTCAGTCCACATCTCCTGCTCTTCCAGATGCCACCCTGAAATCTGCATCACTGATGCAACTAACTCAAGCTACATTCTGTTCATCTATGTAGGATAATATTCATTTCTCCATTTCCTGCATCCACGTTCTTGACTACGGCCTTGCCCTTGGAAACTTAACTCAGAGTTAACAAAAAGATAAAGAGTGAAGAAAGTGTGAGCGGGAAAAATCTAAATCAGCCATCTTCTCATCAAAACACTCTATTAAGCTTTGATTTAGTCTGTGTTGTCTGATTCGAGCTGTTTCATCTTCAGCTAACAGAGATCTTAGCGCTGCTGTCGGACACTGTGTTTAAAAGCGCACTCCCACCCTCCCTCGCTGCTTGCTCTCTCCAGTTTTTGAAGTGCTGCAGAGGGCCGATTTCCCGTTTTCCATTCAGAAGTGTGATGCACGGGGTGGCCTGGAGGGGATATGAGAAGAGGTAGGGGGGGTTGGTGGTTCACTTTAAGTGGATTGCCCTCAGTCTTGTTGTGCCCAGCCCAAAGCATTATAACGCCTCGGCAAGTGACCTCCACTTGAGTGGTGCCCCAACACCGGCGCCGGGCAGGGCACGCTGGTTGTTGTGCTTAGTACAAAGACCGAATGTGTGCCACGAACCGCAAAGAGGTCGGATAACTGCAGGCTGAATGTGCAGTTAACACTCATCGAAACGATTGTGTGCACGCGTGCGTGGGTGTGTGCGCTACAGCTCTCATCCTGCTCTTGCTCTTTCATGAAAGTGACTACTCTCTCCTGCGCACATCTGTTGCATCCAGCTTTTATGTTCCCGAGGATGTGTGTTTCTCAGTTCTTGCGCGCTCCTGCCAAGCACTGTGAAATGTACAAAAGAGCGGAGCTGGTTCAGATGTTAATGAAACATGCGAAATCCCCTGCTTAGCCAGCAAGTTGGGAGCTGGGGACAACAAAGGCCCATGGGAGAGCAACAGACTGCCACGGCTCAGAGCATGACAAATGCCCCTGCCATCGTCACCACTGTGGCCCCTGTTACCCCTGCCTTTTATAGGGAGGTTGGGGGAGGCCGGTAGTGGGGGGATCTGCCTCATTCTAACCTAGGGAGGGGAACAGGAGGAGGGTTAATGGAATGGATGACTCCGCCACATTAAAAGAGAAGGGGAGCAGAGCGATGAGGTTGAGGGAGGAGGTGTCATCAGCATTTCAAAAGAACAGGGAGCAAGGAATGTAGATGGAACAGCCACTCCCCTTTTTCTACCATCTCTCACAATCTCTGTTATTGTCCACCACACACACCACCCCAGTCCTGTGTGCATGTGTGTGTGTGTACGAAAGAGAGGAGTTAATTGGGTGAGAGGCAGCCCCTTTTACCCAGAAGCCCCAGAGGTACATACGGGTCAACTTCATCTGAGAGTCGAGTACAACCCTGACAGTAAAAAGTGCCCAACCAGAACACAGATTTTCATTGTGCTGCGTTTGTTTCTGCAGTCGAAAGCTTCGCTCAGCTTAGCCACAGGCAGCAGGAAAGAGAGGCTCGTCCTTTTTCAGGTCCAGACAGCAAACCGAGAGAACTGCTGTGAAAATTGATATCAATGTCAAACTTTCTGCCTTCAGGTCCTGGCTTGTCCTGCCCTTGATGTTTAGGCAGCAATGCAAAAACACACATGAGGGGAAAAAAATAAGGAACGACTGAAAACACAGCCGTTTTCACATGACTTATCATGAGCCAAAACGTGCATCCACATCTCTCAGCACAGAGCAACTGTTGTGCTATTGCTCAACAATGTTACACATATCTTGGCAATCTCAATGACATGACTCTCGCAGACTAGAATGTTTAAAATAAACAGATCTGCATTGGCAAGTACAGCTGTCAGAGAGGTTCAGAAGTGACAGAGTTAGGACAGAGGTACCCTTAAGCTCTTTCTGTCGATTCAGTTTAACAGGGAGGAAGTTAAAGAAGATATTTTTTCTTTTTAAAACATGCCAGAATGCTTGAATAAAAAAAAAATAAAACAAAAATCACTTTTGAATCTCTGTGAAAAAACTTCCAACAGTTTAAAAAAAAAGCACAGAATGGCCTTGGACCAACATAAATAAAGCTGGGCAGTCACTATGGCTACCCAAACCATCTGTGTTGTGAACCCATAGAGAGGGGGAGTGTCTCAATAGTAAGTAAATGGGCTAATACAAAAGGTGAATGGCTCAGATGGGCAGATCATTAGCCGGCTACATCTTACCATTCTTTGTGTGATACCAGGATAAGAGGGGGGTCGATACATGAAAAAAGAAGTCTGATAATATTTAACCAAGTGGAGATCTATCATCAATCTGGACTCAGCACCCCCCACACACCAACAGTCCTAACCCCCAGCTCTAGCCTATTGTCATTAAGACCCAAGCTCCCTTTCAGTCTTTATTCAATATTTTTGAGCTATTGTTCCAGCTTACATGCCCCCTCTGAACTACATTACTTTTCCCACTCAGCGGTGAAAGAAGAGGGGCAACAGCCAGAGAAAAACATAATATGTTATAGTGTCAGGAGTAACAAAAACGTCAGCCGGCCATGGCAAAAGTCTGGGTTTCGCCTGCATTCTTGAGCGCAAGCCGTCACACTTTCTCTTCTCATACATGCGCACACACTCTGTCTCCACTCACACACACACACACACACACACACACACACACACACACACACACACACACACACACACACACAC
>JAPZDX010000014.1:14185025-14202316 GCA_029783625.1 Naso annulatus | reverse complement strand
CAGCTAGCTTTGAAGTCTGTGGAGTGAGGACCGAACTTCTCTCAGTGAGTGTGTGTGTGTGTGTGTGTGTGTGTATTAGAGAGAGAGAGAGAGAGAGAGAGAGAGCATTCATTCCATTGCTTCTATAAGTCCTGAAACACAACACCTGAGGTCACCCTGACAAAAGTAGAAGCCCCTGTGAAGGTTTTTGCATGAAGCCGCGCCGGCACTGAAACGGCAACCGATGACTCAAACAAAATCAAGTTTAAATTTTGCAAACTCTTGTCCATTATAACACTGCAAGCACTCTGATGTTTACTATAACTGCACAACAGGCAGTTGTAGTGTTTCACCCATTTTTTGGAAGTGAGTATTTGCTCTCCGTTAGGAGTTAAATAAGATTGATCCTACTCTCATGTTTGTTTAATAAAGGTGTTTCCCTCATTTTCCAGTTTTAGCAAAGCTAAGCTAACCAGCTGCAAATGCCAGCTTTATGTTTACTGTACAAGCATTAAAGCGGCACCAAACTTCTCATCAAACTTAGGAACAGCTCAAATAACGAACAACAAAAAGTTCCCTTTGACACTCAACCAATCCTGTAACATTAGTCATCGCAGGTCGCCATATTGCAGCCAGTTGGAGCCTTTTAAATGCATTTTGTTCCATTTGTTCGAACTTTTCTTTTTAATGATTAAAGTAAAAAAGAAACATTTGTCAAAAATATCTCCGGAGATGAACAGGCTGATGTGAACGGCATGTTCGCTAATTAAAAGCACCTTGTGTGTAAGAGCTTGTCGAGAGGCTTGTCGTGCGTCAGAAAACTTCCCTCGCTGTCTGAAGTGCCTGCTGAAGTTTTCTGATGCATTATTCACTTGTTCGCCACACAATTTAGTTTTCATGTACAACATGGATGCACAAAACGGTGAGTATGGGACAAAACAAAAGGATGGTCCATTACGTCTAGAGTTCCGTCTTTGTAAATTACCAAGAAAAAAGTTAAATTCTGATTGGCAGGCCTCGAGCAAGTGCATTACATGTGGATAAAAGGGAATTACCGACTATTACAATGAGAGATAATAATGGAAGCGGAGGCTAAAAGCAGTAAGAGCTCTTGACCACCGAGATGAGCGCAACACAGTAAATGGAAAGAAAAGGAAGCGGTCCAGGATTAAATAATAGTTCTTGATTAATATCCAAGGATAGTCTTCCTGGTTTGCGGCCCATTTAAATGGAGTCTATTCAGCTACAACAACAAGGCCAAAATGTACCAACTTTTGGGTGGGATTGTTTTGAATCCAAAGCCACACACACAGTGAAAAACGGACAGATATGCCTGCATGCACGTGTGCAAACACACACAGGCACAAGCACCACAAGGGAAAACTACGTCAGCTTCTGGGCATACACTGCAAGCAGCCACACCAAACATGTCGACAGACAGACGACTACCTTCACGATAAAGACTTAAAATATTCCCCTCTAAACGTTTTCCCCTGGAGCTCTTACACTACTTTCCATGTGTACCTTCAATCCAAGCGAGCTGGTTTTGACATAAAGGCTATTTTTCAAAGGTCTGAAAGACGCCGGCTTTGACAGCACATCTGCCAGGACTGAGCACCTTTTTTCCCTTTTTTTTTTTTGGANNNTTTTTCCCTTTTTTTTTTTTTGGAAAAGGGCGCAGAAGTCATATAGTTGTCCTTCCAGCAGAGATCGGTTAATGCTCTTCAGAAACAAAGGGACAAAGGAAGACGAAACTCGCACGCAAAAAATTAAACAAGGTGTGGACATTGCCCGCACTGAATCAAAAGCTAAAACACACTTGCTTGTCTTGCACACACCCATGAAACCTCAGTTAGTGTAATATTTCAAGATACATTACAACTCCCAAAGTTAAACCAGCTCACTCACTCTGTGTACACAGCTTGATCACCAGCCCTGTTTAAAACTCAGCTGGGCCTGATGGATGCATGTTTGCTCGCTGCTTATCCAGTGTGTAATGTCTTTTGGATGAGGGACATAGAGAGGAAGGTCACCAAAATGACAGGAAGAAAGGTCAAAGGGCTCGCAGCGTTATGAAAGGAAGGGGATAGTCGATTCTTGAGGAGAAAGATGCCAAAAACTGAGGATAAAAGACGTCAGTAGGAGAGGTAAAACAAATGAAAACAGACCAGATAGATGACCTGAGGAGGTGGATAAAACACAAGCCGACTGAGAGTGAAAGAGTGAGGTGGTGAGAGCGAGAGTTTGGCCAAGTGCTTACAGGAAATAGTTCTGTTTGATGAGTAAATATTGAATCAGCGAAATCCCATCTCTGGCACCACCTTACCTCTCCCTCCCTCTGCCTCTCTCTCTCTCTCTCTGTTAACAGTAAACACAGACATTTTACTGAAATTCTGTGAAGCAAACACAAATCAAATGACATCAGTGAAACTGCATCTGCCAATTCCATGCAAACAGATATCAGAGACACATATGAGTTCGGTACTTGGGGGGATGTTTTGGAGGAAGAAAGCTGAAAGAGGGAGAGTCAACACCCCCTCACCTGCATCTTGCTGCAGGTATTTGAGTAAGTCAGTGGTCATTTGTGGAAAAAGTGTGAATCTGCTCCTGATTCTTCGGTGAAGGGTATGTCTGGGCCTGCCGTGATTTAAGATGCCTGCAGGGGCCCTTCACTTCCCTCACTCACCCCCCCCCCCCGCCATCGCTTGATCTTTCTCTCCCTCTCCCTCACCTCCTCCTCAGTCTCGTTCTTACAAAGGATGAGCGATTAGAGAGGTCTGCGGGTCAGAGAGGGAGGTCTGGTGGTTGACCTTCGCTATGAAGTGTTGCTCTATCTCCCTCTCTGCGATCACTCACCACTGCCTTTTAGACGTCCTGCTTTACTCATGGTGTATGTGGGTGTACAGTATGTGTGAGTCACACTATATGTGCTCACCTAAAGGGATAACACCATTTTGTTGCGACATTTGCTTTGTTTCGTTTTGGCCATTGTTCTTATCAGTTATCATGCGGTAAGATCAGACAGGTTGATAATGAGTCAACAGCATAGCAAGATTTCCAACAGACAGTTTAATAATAATCTTACAGTTTATTTATTGTCATGTCTTTTTAGCGTTATTGCTGCTATCTGAGATCTCAGTAACTTGTAATGCAAAACTTCGAAGGCCCAAACTAAAGAACTAAAACCCAGTTTGTATTAAACTGGAACATCCAATAGCCTGAAGGCGGGTGTATGTGCGCAGTAAACTGTGTCACGGGAACATATGAAGCCAAAAATGTGTATAGTTGTGAAGCATTTAAGCATGATCCCTGGCTGGTTTTGCCTCTCCAGACCCTCAGGCTACATCCACAAAAAAGCGTTTTAAGGACACATTGTGACTGATAAGAGCCAATCAGGAAGCCAAAGTGGGCGTCTGCATAATTATTTCAAAAGTGTCCCTTTTGTCTAAACTGAATTGGGTTCTGCAACGTATTTTGGAGACTTTCCTGGATCCTAAAGCAGCAAAGTAGGGAGCAAGCCAGGCGTAAATGTGGCAAAGTGTATTTCTGATGCCTTGCTGTGTATTTAAAACATTAACAAAAGCAGATCAAAAAACTTGGCTGCTATTGTGTAACTGTGCAGTGCTGGTGCTTTGTCAAAACATGTGTTGTGTAAGCTTCAGTAACCGAGACAAGATCCGTAAAACCACTCGCTATTTGTGGGGTCCAGAACAATTCAAATTTGGACAGACTCATACAGTGTAAACATGGCTGAAGCCTGTTTGTGCACAAGTCTGTCTGAGTTAGGAGACAAAGGAGCTGTTCAGTCACAGCCGCTGCAAGTACGGCGTCTGTGTGTTTGCAGTTGTGTGTGTCCAGTGAAAGGCCGGCGATTTTATCTCGGCAGTAACTGATCACTCAATGTCACTGACTGTGGAATTCCACAGCAAACTCCACCGGATCCGACCAGTTTTGCAACCATCAGTTTGTGTGTCACAACAACAGAGAAAATCCTACACAGTCTAATCCATCTAACACAAAGCTGGGTTAAAGGCAGAGATTAATTAAGACATAATCCATGATGGAGAGGCTCCCACCACGTCCCTCTGTTGTGTTTTACACCACAGCCACTTGAATTTTCGTTGAATAGTTCAGAAAAATCAGGCTGCGACAGTGAGGGGATTGAACGAAGAATACAAGAGCAAAAATTTCTGCAGTGACTGCCACGTTCCTGGCACACAGTTGTGTGCCTTGTGGAACTGCAAGTGTGTTAACATCTGTTTGTTGTATGAGACAGACCAAATTAGGGGACTAATCAAGACATAATGCACACCAGTTGTTAAGAGGGCCATTTCAAATGAAGGGCAACGCTGTGTCACTAATCGCATCCCCTCTGTCTGCTTAGTGTGTGAATGCTTACAGGACGTCTCTGTATAAAGAAGAAAGGCTGGGACAGGATGATAAAAGAGGAGTACTTAAATGTGTGAGTGTGTGTGTGTGTGTGACGGGAGAAGTCTGAAAGAAAAAGAGAGAGAATGAGAAAACCAGGACAGATCTCAGGTACCTCTGAACACTGATCACAGGCTAACTGCTGAGGAGCCGTTCACTCTCGATGAAAAGAAAGAAGAGAAAGGCCAGAAAAAACAAGAGAAAGAGATCAGAGATGTGAAGAGGATGAAAAATAGCGAAAACTCAAAGAGGATGAGAGAGAAAATGCAGCCACACTTAATGTTTTTAAAACCCAGACGTGAAACTCGAGCACAATAGAGTGATTTGAGGTCGCAGTAAAGGAATTTAAAGTTGAAAAATGACATGTAAAAGGAAAAGAGACGAAAGTTTGACACACGTAAATCAAAAGTAGCCTGAAAAAATGCAAAGGAGAAGAAGCACCACTTCTACTGGACTGCTTCATCTGGAGGCTTTTGTTTGCAGTATGTTTCAACACACTTAAGCATAATGGGCATATTGCACCAACTTTTTTAGGACAAATTTATTTTCTGATTGCCATAAAATAAAAGACTTCAGATCTAATTACTTGCAGGGCTCATATGATTTAACAATTAAAGCCCACATCTGTGTTTCGTGCAGCACATTCAGGCAGGATACACTGTTCAGATGGAATTTATTTATGCAAGAGTTGTTCGTTGATTTTAATATATCACGTGCTGATTGGTGATTTTAATCCCGTCTGGAGCGCATATGTCAGCGTTTCCTTTCCCTCTGCAGTAGAAATAATAAGAGTCCCAAATATCTGCTGATTTTTGGCACACTCACCGGTCCTTTCACAGTTTAAGTCCTTTATCAGGACAGACAAGCTTGCACTTTATGGTGTATTTTACTTTGTGTGCATGGGGAAACACTTTTCCTGTAACTATTTTTATCAGCCAGCACTAAAAAAAAAAGGCTCTGAATACAACTGACAAATGCAGAAGGTGGTTAAGAGTGCGCGTCCATAAATCTCTGGAATGTGATGATCTAAAAACAGCAGAATTCATTGTGCGCTAGTTTTCCGACGTTACACGTAGGCCCGTAATGTGCAAGTGCTGTCACCAGTGCATTATCTTCCCACTCTGAGGAGACAATGTGCTAATGCTAGCAGACAGGCTTGAGGTTAAGTGTGGCCAGGGGCCCCTTAGAGAGGTGCCAAGAGAGAACTGGTGGCCCCATAAGCTCTGGCCGAACAGAGCTCTTTTAGCCCCTTTGCACAACACAGCTAGTCATTGTGCCGGGCTGAAAAAGCGCATTAGCCACTAAGAAAAGGGCTTTCCCTCTGAAACCCCCTTGGACAACAAGCAAAGCTCTGCTTGATAATTCAATCACTCTCCGAGCTGTGCAGGGCAGACCCTCACAACCTCTCAGAATCTTTCCTCCAGTCTCTCCTTTCCTTCCTTCCCTCATCTCCTCCATTAGGTAACTGTCCTATATTTTACAGATGCCGTCATCCCGGCTGCTTATCAAAGGACAATAGAGGAATGATGCCTGTGAGAGAGAGTCATTGACATTTGAATGTATGTGGCAGTGTGAATTATGGCTCTCTGCAATGGGTGCTGCAAAAAGGGCATAAGAAGATAGAGATATGTGTGTGAGGGGAGGGGGGATAAAAGGAAGGAGAAGGGGGTCAGCGCGAGTGTGGGTTGAAGGAAAGGATAGGGAAGCCGTGGAGAGAGAGAGAGAGAGAGAGAGAGAAAAAGCGGGGAGTTCTTATCGCGTTACCCTTGTCTTGACTTCCTTGCGGGGCCTTTGAAGAAAGCAGAAATAAAGATACTTGCGCTGGCACATCAGAGAGAGATTTAGATTATGCCAGTGTTTACCCAACTGAGTGCTGCATGGCTGCTGGCGACAGCCTGCTGGTTTTGAAGTTGTTATGGCCCAACTACAGCTTAAAGCGCTCGCTGCTCAAAATATAACACCCATGCTGCAGAGGAGGGCTTTCTCTCTGTGCTCGTGCGTGTGTCTGTACACGTGTGTGTGCCAGTCAGTGAGAATGTTTATGGGAGATAGCATGTGTCCTTGTATTCCTAATAGAGTGTGTGATGCATTCTGCCCGTGTGTGCGCGTGTGTGTAGCACTCCGAAAATGGAGCCATCCATCGGATTATGGGTAGACAGCTCTTTGAAAAGAAGGGCCTGTATTTGCATAAGCGGCCATGGAAGGAAAAAAAACCTATAGAAAGAAAGACAGAATGAGAGAGCAGAGATAGAGGAAGAAAGAGAGGGAGAGAGGGAAAGACACAAGAGAAAAAAGAGGGGGCCGCAGGAGTGGACCACACTCGCCAAGCCACTCCGGGATAAATCCTGTGGCTGGGATCAAGTATTCTGGGCAGGGATTTGGCCCCAGGTCCCCTCAAAGCAAATGGAAAATAACAGGCTGCGAGTAAATAGGTGGCAGGGTAATGATAGCTCTGTCAAGTTCTAAAGTGGAGAAAGGGAGGGTGAGAGAAAATGAGGGTATTCAAGAATGAGAGAGAGGTGTGAGCAACAAAGGAGGGTGCGGGGCGGGTAAACAGGTATAATAAAGGAAAGATGAGAGTGAGAAGGAGATAGGAAAGGATGGATCACGCAAGGAAACAGGAAAAACCTCACGGAGGGAGTCGTGATGGTTTAGGAGAAGAAGAATGGAGCTGGAGATCCAGGAGGGGGAGAACAAGAAGCGTGCAGAGGGCGAAAAGAAGGAAGTGAGGAAGGTTTGAGGGAAGGCCGGAGGGCCAAATAAGAGGGTGATAGGTTCTCTTATGAGAGACCTTTTGGCGAAGCTTGCAAATCTCTTGGCACATGATGCGTGCACGGGACATGGGTGCTGCCAAAGCAAGTGTGTGCGTTTGTGTGTGTACGTTTGTGTGCCTTGGATTCCCCCTTCTGTCACATCAGCACAGAAGGACTACATCTTTCTCTTCCCATACGCCTTCCTATACTACAGCCAACTAATGGATGCATTATATCGCTTTTATCTCATTCACCCACCCACAAAAAACTAACACACTAATGGCATCAAGCTACCATGCAAGGTGCTGGCCTGACCAAGAACACTTTGATATGTGAAGAGAGACGCTGGGGAATGAAGCTAATTACAGGGCATCTACTGATACCTTCTGAGCCACAGCTTAGAGATTTTAATTAATGAACTACTAAAATGAAAACATTTTCTTGGTACAGACTCTGTACATTAGGAATAAGTTCATTTATTTGCCTTAATTGAATTTGCTCAATATGTTCCTGTGCATCAATATCCTCTGAAAGCACTGATAGACTCATCTTTTTTGTGTGTAAAAATTAAAGTCATAAAAAGGGAGTAGTTGCATGTGCTCGCCCAAAAAGGTTCATAATGTGTCCGTTGAAACTTTCTGAAACGTATGCCTCCTCAAAAACCTAAAGTCAGCCATATAGGACCATTGCAGAAGTAATATCCACATTACAGGCCAGGAAAAGGCCAAAGTGATCGGATCAAAGAACAACAAGAACAATCTTTGGATTGGAGCGTCTACTGAAATTCGGAAATGGGCCCAAAGGACGATGAAATGGGACGAGGAGGCATTTATGCTCTCGCACGCCTGGGATGTTCTCCTCAAAAGACCATCAGACAACAGAGGGCGTGGTCGACCTGTCAAGTATGACAAGTTTGAAGGGTCGACCACACCTCTATGAAACAGCTGATAAGACACGTCACAGTAACATCAGGTGACCCTTCTGAGGAAGACTGCAGTCACGGCAGTCGAAACATGTCAATGTAATGAACCTTAAATTACCCGTCTGTCAATAAGAACGGTGTCAATAAATAGTTGCATGTGCAGAGAGAGATACAGGAGCTTTAATTTAAAAAGCCCATAGAGAATGTTGCTGCTTAGATCTAACTGCAGTTTTCTCTAATATTTTTTGCAATTAAGAAATGTGTATGAATAAAATGCTGAGTGCAAAAAAAGCAAATAAAGTGGGAATTGTGCAAATTCTGTGCCAAGGATCTCAAAGTGGCATCAATTGCTTCTTTGAAAATGTAAGAATAGGACGCTCCTTGTGCTCGTTTTTCAGCCTCCCAGTGCTCTGCAGTTAATTAAAAAGGTCATTAAGCTGAAGTGAATGAGAGCGATGCTGCCATGCTAGATGTGTTTTACACGCCATGTTTAATAAGCCTGCATCCCTGCCATCAGAGTATCGGCACCCCTCAAATGGCTTTCCAATAATGACAACCAGCTCCCCAGAGGTACTCTCTCTGTCTGAGAGTTTCTGTGTGTGTGTGTGTCTGTGTCTGTGTCTTTCTAAAGTGGCTAAATGGCTGGTACCTGGCAGCCTGATAGAAAAAGTACTCCAGTCAATAACCTGCGTGTTTGTGTCGTATCTGCACACACTCTGAATTACTGCCAAAAAGGGAGCACACTGCAAGTGTTTCTCACTGTCATTATCCTTATTCCTACCACACGAGCCATGTGTGTAAGTAGGAGTGTGTGTATGTGCGTGTGTTTGCCACCCATGGAGTGTAATGACATGCCCCCTTGATTCCTACAGACCACCGGGGCAGCGAAGAACCACCTGTCTGTCCAGAAACCAGCACACACACATTTACCCAACATTACCATATCCATATTTACTCATGGTCAGTGCATTCCACCATGGGCTGCTTAATGGGATGGGTTACACACACACACAAGCTTCCTTGAGGTGTGAAAATACCCTTTCATATTTCTCTTCCTGGCCCAAAAGTACATTCATAAATGCCATAAAAGCCCCCTAATAAGTCAGAAGAGATGGTGCTCGTGTGTGTGTGTGTGTGCGTGTTAGAGCCGTCCTAGGAAACGCTCCTGTACCAAGCAATTACTGTGGCTGCTGAAACAAGAGCGCTCTGTGGGGAAAAGCCAATTAGTCCGCCGTGGTAGCAGGTAGCAAGCTGGCTCCATTTATTATGATCCCTCATAACACTGTGCTAATGTAATAGCACGGTGTTAGAGCTGGTGACAGACAGCAGAAAGCTTTAACGATAATAACGGGATCAATAGTTGGGGTGTTATTGCCAGATAGTTCCATATTCATGAGGGTGTGTGGTGCAGAGGATTTAATCGAAAACACTAATGAAAGTTGTGCACGTGTACGGGTGAGTGCGCGTGCAGTTAGCACATCCTATTGGACGTGCTTTTCGGCCGTGTTCGATAGTGCGGTGCGCGCTTTTGCGGGTGCGTGAGCATGATCAATCCATGGTGATAATATTCGGTAAGCTAATAAAGCTGCAGGCAATAAATGTAACATCAATATCTGCAACTGATGTGCTCCAGTGCGTAACCTAACCTGATGATTTTCAGATAACGTGACGTGAAGATGTAACACAGGAGGCGAGAGCCTGAGAGACACGCAGAGAGAAAGTGTGCATCGGAGGCCTTGATTAACCCTTCTGCTCCGATTGGTCCAAATAATTGGTCTATTGTAGTTTGCTAGAGGAGGCCGAGGCAGAGGAGCTGGATAGCTTTGAGGATGGGGTGAGGCGGGATGAGTGAGGACAGAGGAAGAAGACCAGAAAGAAGAAGAAAGGTCTACTGAGAAAGATTTCGATAACAGATGAGCTCAGCATTAAAACAAGCCTTCAGGACTGTGAACTCAACTTGATCCACCTCGGTAACTGTTAATAACACAGTGTACACCTTCAGTTTATATTTGCATTGTAAGTGATTAGATTAAACAGAGAAACAAATAAAGGCGTTCATGTAACACCCCTCCGGTCCACAACAAGCTGGGCATAATTTTGTGCAGAAAACCAAAGTATTATTAAAAAACTATAAAGTATAATCCAAATCATGAGAAAGATGTGTGTTAGCACCTTGTGTGAGGGGGTTTAAGAACTTACTTGTAACTTAAAGCTGGGATAGGCAGTTTATTTTTGGTGCCACAGAGCAAATTTCCTTAATAACCTTTCAGCATATTGTTATTAAGGTGGTCTGACAGAACACTGGACATCTGCACCTCACTTTGGCTCCATATTAAGGCTCTGATGGTTTCTTTGCGGCTTCTCATGGGTCATTTCAGAGAGCGTGTGTTTCTATTGGCTGCTCTACCCTGCGCTTCCTAGCTACAGGTAACGTTGCTATGTTGCTACAAGCTGATTGGCTGTTGAAAAAAGTGACAGTCTTACGTTCTAAAACTGGCCTCCAGTGGAAGGCAGCACCATCAGCCGGCTTGAGTCAAGCCAAGACTGGCCTTAAAACAGAGCGCGACAACAAACAAAATAAAACACGAGCCGAAGAAAAAACAGGGAGGGGAGGGAGCAGTGGAGTTGCTTCCTTAGGAGTCTCATGCTACAGCTAGTTTGATTTCCGGACATTGCCTATCCCAGCTTTAATTTCATCAAAAAAAGAAAGCCTTTGAAAACAAAGTTATCATTGTGGACAATAGTATGGACAACAAACAGTCTCCACATGACAAGCCACATTATTTACTCTGTGTAAACAAAGGGACAAGTGCGCACATATACAGTTGAGCATAAAGCTCACGTTAGAATCAAGCCCAACGCTCGGCTCTCTGGCCTCCAAACTGACGTTCTGTAAATCCCTCTCATTCAAGCTCCAAACTAACTCTCTTCCCTCCTCTCTGTCTTCCTCTTTCGTCACTGCTTGGCATTGAATGGTGTTGTTTAGAGCTTAGCTGGAGTGTGTGTGTGTGTGTGTTTGTGACAGAAAATGGGAGAGAAAGGGGAAAAAAGAAGGTGTTTAAACAAGAGGGAGGAAAAAAATGATGTGCCAGTGAGGAGGGTATAGGAGAAGAAGAGAAAGTGTGTAGTATATAGAAGGAGACACGTGTGTTCCCTCTGCCTTTTGTGTGTGAGTGTGTGTGTGTGTGTGTGTGTGTCAGTGTGAGCATGTGTGAATTATGCCTGCAGTTATCTAAATGCAAGGAGGAGCAGAAGTGAGAGAAAGTGAACCAGCATGAAGGGCAAAGATTGTGTTTACGTTCAAGATTGTGTGCGTGCATGCGTGTGTGTATGTGTGTGAATGTGTGTGTGCATGCATGTGAGAGTGTTCATCAGGAAGCTGTGGTGTCCCTGGCTCTCCAGTGTTTACAGACAGGAAATGTTTGTCCTAGGAAAAAGGGAAGGAACCTTACTGCCCCACATGGCAAACACTGGGAGTGTGGCCCAACACACACACACACACACACACACACACACACACACACACACACACACACACACACACATTTGCAACAGTGTAAAAAGAGGAATCTGACGGGAGTGAGGAGGGGTATTTCGTATTGCGGAAGTGGGAGTGTCTGGGTTGGGCACTAACTGTTCTTCACTTCCCTCCACGGCAGCTGCCAGCGCAAACCCCAGCAGACAGAAAGTCAATACGCTGACCCCCCCTGAACCTGTGAGAGCGAGGCCGTGCTCTGACAGGCCTGTCCGCAGCAATACACACAAACTGACTGTACGTCTGCACCACCAGCTGTACTCCATCAGTTCTTATTTCTGCTGCTGCTGCCACAGCCGGTTCATTGATTATCTAGCTGTGTCGATGTTCCTCATCTGCTGCAAGATGCAGGGATTTTGCAAATATAAAATTAACTGATTTTCACCATGGAGATGTGTTTAGTTATATTTATTATACTTTACACTTCCGTTGCCCTAAACTTTATGGTACAATGATTTACTTTCAGCTTGATTGCATACAGAATTAGTCAGCTGTAGTAGCAGATTTATATTTTATATGGTGTAAAAACTGCAAAAAAATATTATTTTTTCCTTAAAGTAACTGAATTCAAAATATAACTGCCTGTTTTTGAAAAATTCGGATTCAGTGTGTATCAAGGTGAAAAGTGGCAGTATGAGGTGTCATTTTTCTTTAATTTTAGTGCTGAAAGCTGCCCTTCAAGATGCTAAATTTCCCATTCAGAAAACAAGTTATGTATTCAATTTATCTACTCACACTTGAAGATTTTTAAACTCAACTTCTTATGTAGATTTTCCTACAATGTAAAAACATATGCTTATAATGCATATAATGATGTATTGGCAACTATTAAAATCTAAATGTAACTGCAGATAAAGTAGATCAAATAAGTTCGACCGGCTAATAATCATAAATACAAGCAAGTACAGAAGAAATGACTACAAAAGCAGCAGCTGTAAACAATATGGAATTTTACTTACATACGTGTGATAAGTGAAAGATCTGATTATGCCTACACCATTCATAGTTAAACAGATGTTTTTGAGTATAAATCAATACACTACAAAACAGCTCTGTCCATGCAAAAAGTAATTTTCATTATTATATAAATAAGCAGCTTTGCAGGTCAGCTCTAAAGCTTTTGATGGACAGAATGAAGAAGTCGTGGCGTGAAGGTTTGGCTACGATGAGAGCTTGCGTGAGATTTCTTTTACAAGCTCTTGCCAAATTTTTGCTCCTCAAATAAACAGTGTTTCTTTCTGGCTGTCCTGCATCACTTCCTTGTGATCTACGCTGACATTTCCATGTTGCTGTGTGTGTGCTGATGTGTGTGGGCTTGTAAATTAAGGACAGTGCTGGAGGCGACGTGGGAGAGTGGGTGTGTGTGTGCGTGTGTGTGAGTGTGTGAGTGAGTGCGGTTCGCTGCTCTCTGTTTACCAACACACACATCTTTCAAATAAGAATGATCTAAACAGGATGGGATGAAAAGAGTCCTTTTTTTTACCAGCAGACTCATGCAGGCAGGAGCATATGTACAAACACGCAGTAGAGGAGCTACACAGGAAACAATGTTTCACAGGTAAACCAGGACACATTCAAAGAAAAGTAAAGCTTTCTATATCTGCCTCCTTCACTCAACAATCGACCAGCAGAATAGCCAGAGCACGGCACAGTCTCACATCTGAAACATGAACCAGAACAGAGAAAGCAAAAATTGAAGAAGTCTAAAGTTTACTTACTGGCTGGCGAGGGGGTGCTGTACCCGCTGATGGGCAGTCCTGGCAGGGCTGGAGGTGATAGGCTCCCCAGCATGTGGGGGAAGAAGTAGGAGTAGGTGGGCATGGGGAAGCCGTTGAGGTGGGGCCCCGGCACCGGGTTGCCCTTCCCAGCCATGATGGCTTAAGTCCACCTCCAGTCACAAACAGACCTCACTGGGGAAAAAAACACCTTAACACGATCTAATGAATAACAGGGGTCAGTGTGGATTCCTGCACTGATTTAATCCCCCATGAGGACACTGCATGAGAAGATATTCCAAAAGACTGCTGAGCAAAATTTGGAAAAAAAAATAAATCTCCTTGTGATCTGGAAACTTGAGTGCTGGTGTCCTTAAATTGGCAGTTGTGGATGTCACCCAAACAAAAATCCTGTCGATTTAGTGAATATGTGTGTCAAGGATTGAGTTACTAAGGAAACAAAGATAAAAAGAAATACCAGGGCAGAAAGGATAAAAGAGGAATGTGGATTGTTTTATCCTTATTTCTCTGGTATTGTGAAACAAGCTGAAAGGCTTCATATACGAGAGGCATTGGGGAGGCTGGAAACTTGCACAGCCATTCCCTATCTTTAAAATGAAGAGGGCGAAAGAGACAGAAGGCAAGTTGAGTCAAGAACAGGTGACTCTGATGACTGCAGTCAGGAGTGTAGATAGTGGTGATAGGGGTGCTAGTGGTATTGATGCTTCCAAGGGAGTGTAGATTCACTCTTCCACTGCGGAGCGCTCCTAGGGAATGCGCAGATCACATGATGAAAACACAAAGCTCCTCTCCTTAGATGGGCCTCTTCTTTGTAGTCAAACAGCCTCTGCCTGTGAAAAAAAAAACAAAACAGAGAGATCCATTTAGTGCTTCAATGACAAGGTAAAGAGATCGTTTCCCTTTGTACTTAAGTGCTCTAGCAAAACAGTTCTTTTCTTTGACACTAATTAATGGTAATGTCTCATCTGAAATGAGACAAAAACACCCCTCCGCCTTAATTATCAAATGGAGTGTTAAAACTGCGAAGAGAGCAGTGGGTGTGTGATGTCTCCCTACAGCTTTGTGTGCTCGTACGCACGCTCATTAACAGTGACAGACTACAAATACAGCGGGAGACGAGCCAAAACATAAATGAAGAGAGCAACACAAAAGAAAACTTTGCTAATTACACCAGTTGCAGAAGCCAAAGGTGAGACCCACGGCGCCGATCTGGGACCACTCGAGATTTCTGCTGCAGAACTTACTTCCAAATTAAGAGCAAGACATGTGCTAACAGACCTGTAACCATTGCAGAGAGCACAAGCACACAAAAGGGCACTGACAATATACATAAAATGGTGCACCAGCACTAGAATTTATACAAGAGTCAGGCAGAAGCTCTTTCTTCAAAACAGCTTGTCATAACAAGAGCATAACTTATTATTAACTGTAGTGACCCTTTTATGAGTCAGTGGATGTAATGCAGAGCAGTAAAAGCAAAATCATTGCAACACACACACACACAGAGTGAGACACTGAAACAGCAGCAGGAATGTGTCTTTGCATGAACAGTGTTGCTCAGGAATTTGGCACCCTCACATGAATCATACCAGGACATCATAGATGAACTCCTGTTAAGAGAGAGGGGTCAAGTCAGACTGTTTGTGAGCCTGTTCCCACTTGAATGGCGTACATAAAGCATCGGGACATGACTTGCAGAGCAGCTTCAGTTTATCCTCCACTTAGATTCTATGACTCTGATCTGTACTTGAGGGATGGACATCATCTTCCAAAACAAATTGTCTCATTTCGGGGTTTTAATGATGTGCTGGAGAGCGCTGTCTTGCACGCCTGCCCAATATTTCCCACAGGAGTTCAAAAGGGTGGATATCTTGTGACTGTGAAAGCTCGGGATGCCCCCAATTACCAGCCGTTTTAAGTGGATCGAGTACCAGCCAGACATGACCAATCCACATTAAAAAATATTTTCTGTTCTGCTTAGTTAATTTGCTGCAGTGAGCTGATTTTGATGAGTTGAGCTACTTTTCATACTCTTACTTCCTGCGTATGCTTGACAATATATGCATTTTCACGGAACCGCAGTGGTCAGTAAAGGGAACAATGCAATCTCTCAATTTGTTATGTTCCTCTACTCAGTTATTCAAGTTTCTATTGAATTTGTGGAATTAATAAAGCTCATCTGAGTTGTTTTCGAACCACTGAAGCTGCAAAATTGGTCCAAAAAATATCCTCACTGGTCGCAGACTCGAAAACTGTATTTTGAAAAGAAAACCCGGCCTCCTGTTGGCTCACTGTGCACTGGTGACACATCAGTACTTTGAATCCTCTTGCATCACATCCCTCGTCTCCAGCACATCATCAAGGATGTCTGATTCTTTTCGCTTGTCTCTGCAGGAGCATCGCTCCATCACAACCATCTTTGATTACAGTGTAACATTCTTTTGTTCAACTGTCAGAAGGATATTCTCAGTGATTCCAAAGGGGGCTCAGTGCCTTCGTCTGCATGTGTGTGGTACTATATACCTATGTGAGAAACATTAGTAATTATTTATAAGAATGAGCAACCAAACCATGATAAAAATGTTTACATGTGTGGTTGTGTTACTGTGTTCACTGCAGGTACTGTACGTATATTTGGATCCTTGATATGTCTCTTAATCAGACATAGGGTTGGTTTTATAGGTGTGCTCTTCTATTAGCCATGTTATTTTTATTGATTGTTGCCAAAGTGCTCTCTAGTCACTCTGTCACTCTGAGCTGGTGTGTTTTGTGGTCAGGGGTTGTGGGCTTATTAGGCCAAAAGCTTTAATAGCATTTTTTAAAGCCCAGGGGAGTTGGATATAGTTTTATTTGCTTTTAAAGTCGCTCTCTCCACTAAGTAGCCACCTGTTAAGCCAAAAAAGAGTGAAGACTTAAAGTAGCACTAACAATGGCCTGTAGGATATTACTTATGGTTTCATACAATCCGGAGCACACGACCATTACCATTATGATAGTGGCCTTGATAGACTCTACATTGCACGTTGGCGCGATCATGTAAAATGCATCAGCACTGTCAAAAATACACACTAAAGTGATGTAAAGCCATACAGATTTTAATGCAACACCCACAGGAGGCAGATGCTGAACTGGGTCTTTCAGTGAGGAACTGCAACCCACTGGGACACAACGCGAACCCACAGGCTGGAAATGAGCCGCTTCCTTCACCATTATCATTACAGTGTCTACAGTGGACACCATAAGAGGCTGTTCTGAATTATAAGCGACATCAAACATTACCATGCACTCACACCTGCAGAAAGTTGCACCAAAACATAATCCTTTTTACCGATGTCACTTTAAAAAGCAGAGGATATTGTTATTTACAACAAAGGAAGTGGCTGCAGCACAACCAGCTTTTTTAGATTTTACAAAAGATACGATCCAAGCATAAGGACTTAACAGCAGTCAGAGTTTCTATTTACATGACTTTTGATTTAAAATTAGAAATTAAGAGGCATCCTTCCGCTGCGACGCAGAAAATCAGGGAGGTTTAGAGAAAATGGGCTTTTACGCAAAGGTCACTGTACAGCAGCATTAGCAAACTTCCCATCCCTAAAATTAGGGATGACGCTAGGGCAATTAAATTATAAAGCATCCCATTCAAGTGTAACAAAATGGATGAGATGAGCCCCCTGATAATAACTAGCAGCTGAACTGCTTTCTCCTATTGAGCGAACATTTTAAAACAATAAAATGTTGGAACATTAATTTGGTTTAATTTGTCCTTTTAACCACAACTGATAACAACATTTTGTCCATCAGTTTAAAAGTGGTCTCATGAATGCTTAGCTCAACCTATGAACATTTGAACATATTTAGTATAGTATTTAGTATTAGTATAGTATATGCTGATAATAAAAAATATATATATTTATGTATAATTTAAAAGTTAAATT
>JAPZDX010000014.1:14166750-14184925 GCA_029783625.1 Naso annulatus | reverse complement strand
ACATGCATACACACACACACACACACACACACACACACACTCTCTCTCTCTCTCTCTCTCTCTCTCACACACTCACACAATCACGCACATGCTCACACATACACACTCACAAGCCAAAAGAAGGTGTGGACAAAGGCAGAACACAACTGAGCGCCTGTTCAATCCCTTTGTCAGTTGTAAGGACAAAACACACACATACACACATTCAGTATCACAAAGATCAGGCACACACACACACACACACACACACTGCTAAATGAGGAATCAAGGCAGAGCTGAGGGCCCGTATAATCTGCTGTGAAAACTGCACACGCATCACCAAAGCAGGGCAAAGCTGCTGACATGCACTCCAAAGCCTCCCTCCTGTTAACATACACAAACCAATCTCAATTCTCACAAACAGCTGTGTCCTCTGATCCTATATACTGTATGATAGGCTTGGCTGTATGTACAAATATGTGTTTATATGTGTAAATATACATATGTAAAGCATATGCACATATCAACTAAGAACAAACGGCTGCAGACATCTTTTACTCAACTCCTCATGCACATGTCTCTTTTCTCTCCCTCTCCTTCACACTGTTAAAATGCAAGCACGTACACGCACTAATCTCCCCTCCATTCCTCTGTCAGGGTGCTCTCATATCTTGGCGGCGGCTGCCTCCCGCCATATGATGTATGTGTCCTATATGATGTGCCTGACACACAAGGTCGTTGATATGGGGGAGAAGAAAGGGAAGCTGTTGTGTGCATAATGCTGCACGGTTCCTGGACTTCTTTAGAGTATAGATGTGCTCGAGCACCGTCGAGGCCGACAAGACACGTCTCATATAAACATGTAGAAGTAACGCCGAAGATAAGACACAGGAGGGAAAACAAGCATAACAAACAGGAATGTGAACTTTATTCCCGTGTTACATGTATCCATAAAAAATTAACTCACACACTTGCTACACTTACACATACACACACACAACTGCAACACGGACTTCTGCAGTATAAAAACCAGAGTAGGTAGTCTAAGAATAAGCAGTGATGCAATAGTGCGGCCTATAGAAGCGAGTGGGGACCCTGGGGCCTGGAATCAAGCCATTAATGTATGTCTGCTCGAAGAGTTTCCAACAATTCCTCCGTGGCTTCCATTTGTAAAGCTTTATCTGTCTCTTTTACCATTATATGGCAGCTAGCCCTTATCTGCCAAATTCACTTCAACACACTCAAGAGCACACAGCCAAGGTGCTGTATGGAGGGCAGCTCCAGAGGGAATAGATGCGATCACTTACAGTTGGACAGAAAATAAACAAACAATCTGGGTCACTTGGTCTTAACTCTGTGTTTGACATGTAACAGGCAGAAAGAAGGAAGGGTCAAAGGTCGTAGGTGCGAGAGATTGTAATCGCTTGTGACAGAAAACGTTGAATTAATAATAGGAAAAAGCAAATGGCAGCCTGAGGTCAGGGTGGACGGGTGGACGACGCAGCAAACGGAGCCACAGGGGACGGCAAATGCAACGCATGACATACAGAGACACTCTGCTGCGTACATAAATAGTTTGAACGCACCACGGTTCAGCACATACACACACGCGCACAGATGCGCACACGTACAAAGTTCAAAAAGGTCGCTGACTGAAAGTAAAACAGACACCGGTTGTTGTCGGGGTTCGGGGGAAAAAAAAAAAAAAAAAGCACCGTGATTCTCGAGATGACTTCACATGCACAGGTATGAACACATGCGCGCACACACACCAACATCTACAATCTTCATCCCTCCTGATGACCAATTATGCATGATGTAGATGCAGCTAGTGCTACATATCTCCGTGACAAGAGCAGCTGGTGGTCAGTGGCAGCAGCAACACACTTCACTGTGTTGCAAATGCTCCAGGGCTCAGTGGAGTTAGCCACATGGCTACGTTAATGCTACATCCTACAGCATGATTACAGAGGATGGCTCCATCTGGCATGCGTCTCTTAGCTGCCAATAAGAGCAGTTTAACTTCTCAGACACGGCACAGGGTTAACTTTTTATCATTCTCCAACACATGCTCGTGTGATGATGCTGCAGTCCCTTTACGTTGCTCATGAAACAAAAACTATATAGATGGATGAATAAATAATAAGCCACAACACAAGGTTTTATTATGGAGTTCGGAGAACGAAGTGAGGAGTCTCACCGCCTGAGGAAGGACGCTGCCTTGCAGTCTGGTAGAACGTGTCATTTAGTTTCTTCGGGCTCGGAGCAGCTGACAGTATTTCTAAAGGAAATATTATTGCTTTATAAGCATGTAAGCGTAAACCTGTGCATTACAGTGAGCTGATAATTATAGTGTTGCTCAGTGTGTTCAGTTCGTCCACAACAGCCCGAGGTAGCAAATATTGAAGAACAATAAACACAGTATCAAGTCAATTGCTATCATGTTGTTATATGATACCTGCTACTTTATCAATGCTGTTCCTTTCCTGCAGGCATTGCATTTGAATATTGCCGATGTGCTGCACCTGCTGTTCCAAATGACAGGCATGCTGCTTCATGTATACTTACGCTTGTAATTGTCTTTGGTGCTTCCATCATAATGACTTAGAATTTCTCTATAATGGCCTGAACATAAAACCCACATGGATTTGTACAAAAAGCTCTCCACAGGCTGCGATCTCGCAGTGGATGTCGGTCTTTAACAGCACAGAGTGGGCTCCGACTCCAGCCTGGATGGCTTTGCAGTGTTACACATAATGGAAGTCGCTCAAGCACGATGCACTGAATTTTTTATGAGGACAGCAGTGTGGGTGGATGTATACGTCAGAAGTGACATTGCGGGAGCGAATATGCTTCGGTGCACGCATGAGTGTGCACGTACTGCAGATTTAAGGACGTGAGTGTGTGTATTGGCATGCGCAGGGATGTACATGAACGAGACAAATGCGGGTGTGTGTATCAACAAGTGTCCGAGCTTGAGGGGGTTGTGTGCGGCTGTGCATGCGGCCTGTGTTTGTGCATGTGTGTGCACTTGTTTAAATGTGTCACATCCTGATAGACATTTGCATGTCATCTCATTGCCCTGAGGAAGTGTCTTACAGTACACTGCATTTACTGTATATTACTAGTTCAGATTGGATGGGTTTTGCATAAAGACTAGACCGCATCTGCAGGGTGTGTATATATAGAAATCGTTAGTTGTCTTTGTGTATCAGTTAACTGGGTTTAAGATCAAATCCAGGGAAAATGTGCATGTAAGTTCTCATTCTATTTCTTTCTCTAAAACGGCACAAAGATTTAGTGATGCATGATCTGTCATCTTCAGCTGCAGGGTAACAGCAGAGTGGAGCCGCACTGATTAATCAAATACTCGATTCGTAGAAAACTGATTTGCCAACTATTTTGATAATCGATTAATTGTTTCTGTCATTTTAAAAATAAAAAAGTAAAAAGAATTCCTGGTTTAGTCTCTTAAATGTGCAGATTTGTTGCCCCTCTGTGTCGTTCATGATCATAAATGAGGAGTCTTTGTGTTTTGGGCTGTTGTTTGGACAGAAGAAGCAATCTGAAGACGTCACATTGGGCTCTGGGAAATTAAGATGCGCATTTTTAGCACTTTTTTGACATTTCATGGAATAAGTGATTAATCGACTAATTGTAAAAATAATTGGCAGATTAAGTGATATTGGAAATAATTGTTAGTTGCAGCCCTACAGCACAGAGATGTAAACACAAACAGGTTTGCAGTTAATTTTCCATGCAGAAACCACATCTCATTAAAAAAGCTACTGCAAGTCAGTTTATCGCTACAGCACAAAGATTACACTGTATGTGGAAATATTTCTAAATCTCTTATTCTTATAAGTGAAATGTAAGAGCAAACTGAACCAACACTACCTCCAACTCAGTGCTTTTCCCACCTGTGCAGCTTTGAGATGCTCAGAATCATAGCCAGCTGAGGTGCTGTGGGTGAGAGGAGCACGAGGTGGGAGCTACCTCTCAATGACAGCCGGCAAGTGTGGCGCAAGAAGGCTAAAGGGTGCTAAGTGCATATCCAGGGCGGTAAAAATCCACCGCCGTTTTGCCGAGGCCCCCTGTGGGGTGAATCCACTTGTCAGTGAAGCAGGCGGGGTGACATTTCTGCCTCACCTTAGAAAGGTCAGCCTTTAATTATCTCAAATGCCAGCAAGCACTGCACCTGCAAAAAATAAACCCAAGGATGAGCTGCGTGTGTGTGTGTGTGTGTGCATGTGCGTGTCAGGGTAAGATGGTAGCCTGCTTCCTTCACACCTAATGAGCGCTACTGTGGCTGTCCGTGCAGAACTGGACCATCTGCCCACCTGCATGCATGCATATAAACCCGTAAACCCACATTCATGACCAAATATGCACACCCACACACTAACTGTGTCAGGCAAAGTCAATAAAACCTACAACTAAAGTCACAGTACACCAACCCGCCCTTTAAATAAAGAGTATCAGATGAGGACAGTGACATCCCAGAAACATCAACAGCTTCTATGAACGTCTGTGTAAAAAATAGACTGCTGACAGTATAGGTAGACAGATTATAGACCTATAGATAGAAGACTATTATGGGCCAGTGCTTCTCTGTAATATGGGTCGGCTATGTGACGCATGACTGACTTTCTCTTTATCAGTAACAAAACTTGAGAACCACAAATCTGGGGAAGGAGAGGGGTGTTCTTGTGAAGATTACGCGTTAAACGAGTCAAATTATTTCCTGCAAGAGTGCAATCGGTGGCAAAACTCGGCGCATTTCTGGCAGAGCACAACATGCAGTGTTTGCTCTTGAGCTACTCACTGTAGCTATTCAACTCAGTCAATATTTGCAGGGGGCTATGGTAACAGAAAGCTCCCACACCCGCATAAACACACTGCCCCGTACACTTAGCACTCAGCCTCACACATGCACAAAAACCAACACTGCCCAGAAAGTCCCACTCCTGCTCAAAGGAGGTCGCGGAGACAAAGGGCCATAGATCATCTGCGAGGACGGCGTGCGGCAAGCTCCTTGTGTCCAGGTTTTTCCGGCATTTTTCTCTCGCTCTGAGAAAACATGGAGGGCCGGTCCCTATTGTTTACACAGCTGGCTCCATGGAAAGGATTGCTTAATATGAAATATGAAGAGAGCAAGGAGGTTGGAGGGAGAGAGTTGGGAGGAAAAGAGGGAAGGGTGCCAAGTGGGTGGGTGGGTGAATGTGGGGTGGGGGTAACGGGCCATTGCAGAGAGGGAGTTAAAGGCTATGCTCTGGACTGGGGGGACATAGGAAGTGAGCAAAACAGATACAGGGAGAGAAAAGTGTTTGGAGAAGAGGTGGCACAAACTCCAAAGGAAGCAATACAGCTGGAAGGAGAAAGCAATATGGCAGCGCTAAATCTGGGAGGAGAAGAAGAGCGCACTCAGTAAGTCCGTGGAGACTAAAGGAAAGTGAGGGCAAACAGAACATGGAGCAGAAAGCCCTGAGGTTTCCTCGTGGTGAGGGAGTCATGCCTCCTGCGGTCTGGGGTCTGTAGTGCATGTTATTCTTTCCCAACAGTTACGCACTGCTTCCACCAGTTCACCAACCCTCCGATGCTGTCCCAGCAAATCCCTCGCTCCCTCAGCTCTTTCACCTCCGTCCTTTCACCTCCATCCTTTAACACTTCATCTGAGAAAACCTCAGGCTATAACGCTTCTTCAGACTTTAAAGTTGATTTATTCCGAAAAGAGAAACAAATGTAGAATCATCAGCGTTTTCTCACAGAGGAACAGAGAATATGCAAATGACTATTTACAGTGGAGCTGCACAATTACTTGAAATTTAATCAAGACCGCAATATGGACAACTGCAATACAGACAAATTAAATTCTACAAGTATTTATAATATTTTTTATATATCTGCAATATAAAAATGTGCTGGGCATTATTTGAAAACGCTAATTTGGTGATCCAGCTATGACCAGTGTTGGGCAAGTTACTCTGAAACAGGAAGAAGTTATTTATTACTGATTACTCCTTATAAAGTTTATACATTTACTTTACCATTACTTTGTATCAAAAGTAATAAGTTGCATACTCGTTACTTTACTATATTACTTTGGCAACCCAACCGACTTCCTGAAAAAGTGACGCTCAGCCTGTTTAGCTCCCAAAACTTCATAGACTTTATTATTATTAACAACAACCTCCGTTTTTAGGCTGCTGATTTAAAGACATGTTTAGTCATAACAGCTCTATCAGCAGCTTATTAGAACTTCAACATTAGTGACCATTCCAATCAATTAACCCTCTTGCAGAAAACAAACATATATGAGTACATGCACGAACACATCATCGTCCAAAGATATATGAACTAGGAAAAAAAACTTTTTAGTTACCCAGTAATGCAGCGTTACTTGGATCAGTAACTGTACAATAATCACTGTTTTAGAAATCCCTTACTTTACTAGTTATGGAGAAAACTAATAAAATTACTGTAATGCATTACTATGTAATGCTTATTGCCTAACCTTAGCAATGACAACATCTATTTTTGATCAAGCAAGGCTGCAGCCAGGGTTTCATATTCTTTTTACATGACTTAAGTTATTGATTAAAATGCAGATCGTTCATTGGATTTATAATTTAAAAAATCAGAAAATAAAAGTCCATCACAATCTACTGAAGGCCAAATGGACTCAAAAACTCATAGTCAGTACACAATGACAGTAGACTAAGTTTATTACCCAAAGAGATAAGAGCAGCACTCTCGTATGAAACGGAAAGACAATCTCTCCACGGTAAATATTAACAATGTTACATAAAGTTATTTTGATCCCATTCAGAGTAATAAACAGTGGAGGTCAGTTGCAAATGGAAAATTGTTATATAATCACAATCATAAACGTTGAGAGTCCATTGTTTACTGGCTGGTAACAATAAAACGCACGGCTTTGTTCTCAAGAGAGGAGCTGAGTGTGTCCAAACCAATGAGTAGGCACACAAACTGTATGTGCATGTGTGTGTGTGTGTATAACTGAGGATACCTTAAAGGATAAATTTAAGATTCAGTACCAGTTAATTTGGAGTATTTGTTGCACTTTGGGACAAAAGCTGAGTCCATACTGGAAAACAGCTGATTTTGGGGTCAGCAGTAATGGCCAGGGTTGGGTAAGTCTTCCCTGAAATTAATTTTAGTTGGTGCAATTTCCCCAAAAGTGATCTTAGTTCAGTTGTGTGTATGTCTGAGTGTGTGTGTGTGTGTGTGTGTGTTTATGTGTGGGAATGGGTTGGCTCTCTCAGTCCACCTCCAACTCTGTTCCAGTTAGCAGGAGAGGCCCGGCCCAAATGAAGTCCATATTTCTAAGCGTGGCTCCAACAGACTCAACACACCCCACCCGCTGACACACACACACACACACATGCGCACACACATGCAGAAAATCTACAATCAACACACTTGCGCTGTCATATTTCATATTCCAAAACAGAGACGGGTTTACCAAGACATTTACATCATGCTCAATTCTCATAAGGGAACACAACACAGCTGGCTCAAGAGGATGTTTGATTTACGTCCAGCCAGCGCACACTAATCCACTGTGCATGTGTGTGTGTAAGTGTGTGTGTGCCTGTCTATAAGGTTGTGTCACCTTTGTGTACCTATCCAGGATATCAGGCTAACAATGTTATGCGAAACACTTTGGCACGTTTCAACACAGAAGATCCAATGACATGAGAGCTAATGACGCACTAAAGCACAGGGCCTCTTCCTGTTTATGCTGCCACTCGACCGCTGGAGGATCAAACAAGATCTGCTCCTCGGAGCGGGTGTGCCCTCTTAAAAGGGACAGTGTGACTCAATACCGGTATTTCTTTTTGAGAGTGCATAAACAAAAAGGACTGTCATGAAAGGAGAGACATTATAATTCAAAGAGCTTATGGTTTACTGTGACGGAAGCAAATCTAAATCAAAGTGTATGGATTTTATTGAAGTGCATTGTTTCATGCACATTTTCCTCTGTGTGTGAATGCATATGTGTGTGAATCCTGTGCAGAAATGTGTTGACATGAGAATCTGAGCGTGCTGCAGCCACAACAGATAAACTGACTGTGCTGGTATAAAGTGTCGTGTAAAGCCAAAAAGCCAGTTTGACTCACTGACCTAAATGTCACTGTATTTCCAGAAGGCTTGTTAGCATCGTGTTTACAGAGGCTAAATTCAATACTTGTAACTGTGCTTGCATCTGCATATTAATAAGGCTTCATCTGCTTTTCACGATGACAGTGACAAAGTATGGAAAAAGCTCCAGTGCATGAAGGTTGACGAGAGATAACAAACCTCTTCTAAACAAGGGGCTCCAAACAGGCCAAGGACAGATACCTACGTGGCCTTTTTGTTCAGGCATGGCCTTCACAGCACTACTCTTACAGGCTTAGAGCTCCAATAGGTGAGATGGCCGAAAAACTACATGTGTCAACGCATGTACATGTACCAGGGCAATAAAGACAAATTAAACTTTCCTCAAAGATGGTTTCTGACATTTTAGGTAGTTTATAATCACCCGTTAGTGTGTTTAAGTGCTCATTGTTCTTATGTGTTTGGTTTTAATTAGTTATCTCATGCAAAAATCAGTTGGGGGAGGGGGTACCATGATTGACAACTAACGCGAACCCACAATGCAAGGCTGCCAAATGAGGCTGATACCGCAGCTGAAACCCAACATCAGCTAAGGTGGCAGCGCCTGTATCAGAGATATTCTCGATTCATTACAGCGGCAGGAAGCACAGATATATCACCCATCTTTTCTCATATCAACGGTTTGAATAACAACCCTGCGTTATAACAGTGCAAGGGGCTACGCTGGAGGTTACCACAGCAATCTATTAGGAATTTGCACTTGCATAATTTTTAATTAGCATCTGGCCAGAAGTCCTATCATGTTGCAGCTAAAGCTCAGCCAGTTTCAGCTTGTTTCCCGGACAATCCTAAATTTTTTATGAAGATTTTTTTGTTTTGTGTTTTTTTTTTTTTGCTGTGGCCAATCTGTAGCTGTTTTTCATGCAGGACTGAGTCTGCTTGGATGCAGAAAGATTTGATCAAAAACAGTCACAGAGCAGCAAAACTGTCATTCTATCTGCTGCCGTTTGCCTAATGCCTTGATGCCTTGCTTTAATTTTCTTTGTTAACAATGTCAGCAACAGTAACTTACTGATTATCCCAGTACTGAAGTTAAATCAATTGAGAACACCATGCTCCGATCTATTAAGTTCAGTATGTAGAGTATGTAGAGAATGTTAGGTAGAGTGTTTAACCATGAAAAACTGGTCTGTAATGATGCACAGCCCGGCTGGCTGCATATATATATATCTTCCTCCTAAATATAATTTAATGTCCTCTTTTTGATTGCTTTCTTTAATTTCACTTTTATATGCCTTGTTTTGTTTTCTTGTCTCTTTTACTGTTAGTTGTTAGTTAAGTTTTGTGTGTGGGGGGCAATAACACTGCGATTCATTGTGCAATCCTGTATTGTGCAATGACAATAAAGGTGAACCTTGAACATTGACTCTGGATGATGTAGAAATATACTGCATTGTATATCAGAGCAGTTGTATGAGTCTTCTTGAGAAAAGAATGAGAGCACAACTCCACTGCACGTGTGATATTTCTTTAATATCCGCACACTGGCGTTTTCTCTGAAAACTACTTAATATGTTCATATTTATTTCGTAGGCCTCTCGCATATGAAGCTTTCAGCCAACACACTCGGTCACTTTCCACCAAAACTGCAGCGCCAGCGTTCCAAACTTCAAGAGTCAAGGCTTTTGTGACCACTGCTAACTGGTATTTGCAGATGTGTGAGAATGTGAGTAGCAACCTGTCAACGACAAAACAGATCACTATAAGCAGACTGCAGTAACTCAACAGTAAGTAATGTTTCTCCCCACATCATCATATAAGATAAAATTTCTATGTCAGCTAGATGCTGCAGTGTGTGATCCTCAGCCATCCACCAGTGTGGACACATGTCAGATGAGCAAATCATCCAGAGCTGCTGCCTGTTGTGATGCTGGCGGCATTAAATGGCCCTGAGCGAACTGTGTTTTACACTGCATGTCACTCTTTCCCCAAAAGGCGAAATGCATATTTCCATAGCTTCGTGAAGACAAGCAGACCAACAGGAGCAGTACACGAGCACTGCGAGAACACTTAGAGCGCCGCCTGCCAGCTGTGTGTGTGTGTGTGTGTGTTCATGTGTGTTTATGTTTACATGAAACAGCAGAGAGGAGGCAGGGGTTTGTGGGTCAGAGTAAACACAGATTTATATTATTGAGTGGTGGTCTACATGCTCTGACCTCTCTGGGAGGCAGACACAAATGAGGCGGCGCACATCGTGCGTTTACTGTATGTGTGAGGTTGAGTTGCCTGATGATGCCTAAGGGCCAACACATGTGCCAAAGCTGAGAGATTATGAACATACGCCATAGTACATTCGCCAAACACACCCACACACAAACAAACAAACACTATTTACATTCATAAATCCATCTGACATCTGGGAGTTAAAGAAAGGAAGTATAAATATTAAAACAACCAATGGATTCAGCTTATAAATGTGTACGTGTTTAGTAACAGGGTATGTGACCAGGAAGACTTTATAGATGTGTTTATGTGTTAATATTTACCATATACATTAATTCGAACAGTGCACAGAGCCACTGAAATGTCACTTATTGGTTTAAAACCATACATTTTGTGTTATGGTTTAAAACCATAAATTTTGTGTTATGGAATGTGCCATTTTATCTTTTTGGAGCCATTAGTGGCCATACTTGGGTGAGGAGGTGGAGCTGAGGAGGAAACACATTGCTAGCAATGAGTGAGTGACAGAAAGCTAGCAAGTGCTGTCAGTCAAAGCAGACACGCTCTTACCTGTGTACAACTTTAAGCCTTAAGGGATCATAACAGTGTTATTACATGTCATTGTCCTTTGTCAGCAACCACATGGGTTACATCAACCCCACCCGTTTTTCCAAAAATTGCTTTACCTATGAGATATCGTGTTTGTTGAGATTTGTCCAGATTTGATTAACTTCACAGAAAGCACCTGAAAATGGGTGACAATGTTTAGTTAAAAAGAGCGTCTGCGTCAAAATCCTTCCTTACGCTAATATTCGAGCTAGGAGGGCAGTACTTATAAGGAACTATTTTTCCAGACGTAATACCTTTTGTTTCAGGGGCTCCCTTCTCTCTCTCTTGCTCAGCAATTTTTGATCAAAAAAACGCGAAGACTCTCTTTAGATGTTTGAATTAGCTATACCTAACAACTTTCACCTGTCCTGTAGTGTCTCTATAACCCGCTTCAATGTGAATGGCAGTGAATGAGGTTTAAAAATGCAGTCCGAGATCTACTAATATACACAAATGGTTGAATTTTAACAACAACATTTTTAGAAGGTAGAGCAATAACTTATTGTACAGTTGTCATGACTGTGGAAATTAGCTCTAAAGATTAAAAGTGTTCTTTTTTTTCAGTCAGGCTGTAAACATGTTAATTTTTGCTGTAAAGTTGGGCATTGTAATACAGGGCTCTATAAGAACTGACTTGCTATTAGAGACTGCCTCAAGTGGCCATTCAAGGAACAGCAGTTATTGACCCAGAGGTGGCCGCTTTGTACGTACTCCAACTTCAATTAAGAAATCAAAACAAAGATTTAATTAGAAAGAAAGAAAGTGAAAAATTCAGGTAAAGTGTGAAGACACTGGAAAAAGTAGAGAACTTAAAAAAATGCAGAAAAAGAAAGAGACAGAAAACAAGAGCAAGACTGTGAAAATCATCCTGTCCTCTTTCTTCCCACCATACGCTCCCTCTTTCTAATTCAAACACATACACACACTCTGTGAACAAACAGCAAACATATTTCTGCCTCTCTTCCCCCGCCTGCTCTCCAGGAGTCATAAAACTCACATTTAAAAATGCATGGGCTCCATAAGCTGCCAGGCCTATCTATTAACTGTGTTATAGTGTAGCTGGCTATAGCTGCTGACGGCAGCCAGGGAATGCTGCTTTCCATTAGGGGAGGGAGAGAGAAGAGGAGGAGGAGGATGAGGGGGGAGGAAAGGGGATGAGGGATGAGGAATGAAGGGAAAGACAGAATTTACTCATTTTTCTTTCTCCCATGGCACTGCAATCTGATGCCTGCGCGTTTGGGCATGTGGAAGAGGGGGAGGCCGCGACTTCAACGTGTAAGCCTGCAGAAGTTAAAATATGTAACTATATCAATGAAAGGCTGTGTGCCCGTGTTGGTGTGCGTGCGTTTTTTGCACGTTTGTTGTGTGTGAGTCTGTGGCTGAGGCGAAAAGTAATTGATTCGAGTGTTTCTGGGAGATTTTCTCCAGTGTCCTTAGGCGCTCACCTGATGACTATTGATTGGTTAATTGATTGATTGGCATTCAGCCGACAGTGAGTCAACAACATCATCACTCTTCATATGGACTCGGGCGCACAGCCCCCCCTGCGCGCACGACCAGTCTTGCTTATCGTGATCCTTTAGAACATTTACAGAGTTAATCTGGGATTCGGGAACATTTTAAAACAACTGGTCTGACTTTTTCCTCTCAAACTTTGCATCAATGTGCACTTTGTAACATTATTCTCTGCCGCCATTTTCCAATTACAACGTGGCTGTTTTCCCTCATTACAAAGCTGCCTGTCAATCTGTGCTAGCTTCCACTTTGATCATTATATATAATGGAACCACAACCACTTTTACACTGGCTTTGACATAGCATCTAAAAATCAAATGTGACCATTAACCATGAAAAGAGAAAATGGCTCTATCTGACTGTTCTCATTTAACTATGCAACCCTCCTCACCTAAGCGTCCTTGAGCAAGACACTAAACATCAACCTGCACTTGATACGAGCATCTGCTTAATGTCTTTGAATTAAAATGTAAATGAGCTTTTCGATGGTTTGGGTGATCTTCAACATGCCGGTGTGCATTTCGTCTTGATAGTGTTTTCCCCTCTGCTCAGCTCCACCTCTCTGCGCGCGTGCAAGTCAAACATCGGCTATGAAAATTAATGAGATAGCACCTAAAGCAACGGTGACACACAGGAACAAGGCTCGTGTTCCTTTAATGGACCATATAGACAATGTCTGCGGTATTTCAATTAACAGACAATGGGACGACATGAGATAATGACATATAGGAAGAGTTGAGTGACACGTGAGAATGAGGGGGTAACGGCAGCACCTATCCCTTTAATGGACCATCCTGGATGAGCGCAGACAATAGGAGTTAATAGGAAATGTAAAATTATGATGTAGGCCCTGTCTAAAGGGGTGAGTGACACCTGGGAGTGAAGCTGTTACATCTTAATGCACTGCTGCCACCGGGATGAATCAGCTCCGCATATGGGGGGTGGAAACCATCTGAAGGCCGCTAATAGCAGCCGCTGTCAGTCCCACATTAACCTTGAGAACAGCCAGGGGACTGTGTTAGCCCTGCTGACCTCTCTTTTTTTACACACACACACACACACACACACAATTGTGACCACATATATGACTGAAGGGTGACTCCACGTGTGCGCGCACGTGCACATGTCGTACCCTCTTCCTGTGTCTTATGAGCACCATCAGTAGGATTAAATCAGTCCATCACAGGCAGCTGTAACACCATAAAGGCTGTCTGAGCTGAAGTGAAATCACCTAAACCTTTCTTGTTGCCCCCAGGGTTAGGGCCCGTGTAGACCAATAATGGCACTCCCTAAGCTAATTCTGTGTACACAGATGTGCAGACTAGGTGCATATGCCCTTATAGCTCAGACTGGAACAACACCAACCCATATTTGTATGTGTGTATGCATGTTTTATGAAACAGACTGACAAATACGCGCAAGCACGAGCGGATGTGTTTCCAAGTCTAAACCAAATGTGAACTGCGCTGTTAACCTTGGAAACAACAACACAGGCCTTGTTTAGACAGCAAACAAATCTGTTTTGTCTCTAAATTTGGATTTTCCACTTGTCCAATTTTCCACACTGTCATTCGCAAGTGATCAGATCGTATTTGTTGCGTCCACACATCACTGCTCTGTACCGACATATCCGTACGGGTTACTGTGGTAACATTGCAGCTGTCAGTGTATGGTATGGTAAAAATGGTAAAACTGAGCTAGCCAAACACTTGCGCTGTCAGGTTGTGATGTCACACCAAACCGACTCAGCAATAAAAGAGACTTCTGAACATTGCATTTCAGAAGTCTCACTTGGCAGTGAGAGGTTTTGCGATGCCTGCAAAGTAGTGACTGCTGGAGCATGTCTTCCTTGGGATGTTTGACGATGAGAGGTGGCGTGCAAATTTTCAAATGGCTGTGTGATTTTTCTTAGGCTCTGTGGCTGCCCAGCACCCCGTCTTGTCTGTCAAGACACTCCATTCAGGTGCCTAATATCTGTGGATTGATGCAAAAGATACTCTGATATCCGATTTGAACAAGCAAAGCACACGGACTGACGCAGATTTGATTTGAATTTCAAACCACCTCAAATGTGGTTTGGATAAGATTTGCAGAAATTGGATTTCACATGGTTTTTTGCTGTTCAGATTATCAAAAATTAATCAGGATACAATCTGGATATGCCCAAAATCATATTTAGGCTGGCAGTCTGAACAAGGCCACATTTGCTTCTGCTTATCTGTTCAATTTTCTACAGCAACCCGCACCAGCAGCCTGACAATCATATCTACAGCAACTAGATAATGACTTCATTCCTTGTTGCAGATGCTGCCAAACTGCCAAACAAATGAAAACCATGTCTACCTTGGCATTTTGTAAACACAGAGCAAGAAGGAAGACTTTGGCTTGACTGACAATGAGGATCATATGTGGAGGCATGAGTCTGCAGGCCGATGCCCATGTGTTCAGTCAGCTGTCACTGGCAGGAGGACAGACGGAACGTGGAAGTGAGAGAAGATTAGAGAAAGAGACAGAAAGTAAACAGGAAAACAAAGGAGCATTTTTATAGTAACGTGGTTGGAATGGCTCCCCGGGAGCGGGAGAAAGCATGATCAAACACAGCACTGACCTAATTTTTTTTTTTTACCTCCCATTGCAGAGAAGTGAGAAAGAAGATCGACACTGGACAGACCAGACTGAAACCAAAGAGGCAGATGTTTGCCAAAACAACTGATGCCGCTCCTCGAAAAACAGTCAGGCCTGCAAACTCACTGCACCTGAGTTACCTTCACTAACCCCTACGGTCCACGTGCAGACCTAATTGCCAACTCCTGTCTTCTACTTTACATCCGCCTGTCTTCGCACACACCGGGTCCATGACGGTGCAAAAAGCTTTTAAAGGGCTAACATTTGTGCTTGACTGGCTAGAACATTGTGTGCAGCGCTGCCTCTGCACGTCGCTGAATTCAGTCCACTCACCGTGCTGCTGTGCTACTGCGACTGGACTGGAGGGATATTTTTAGAAAGCCGTTGACAATATCACATCCCCAAACGGGTGTAATCGTATTATGCTGGAGGTGCTAAAAGCACTGAGTTGGGAAAGAGCGTCACTTGAGGAAACAGGCTGAGACACACAAACACCATTCCCAGTGACTCTTGAAAGCAAGAAGCTTAGAGGCAGCAAGAGTGGAAGGAGCAGATAAAGGGACATGCGTACAAAGTCAACATATGAGAGAGAAAAGAATCATGAGGAAGAGAGGCGACGAGATGCAAATGAAGCCACTTGTCCACAGTGTTAGGTTTGCTGTTGGAGGTTGTGGTGGCTCAGGTCTGAGGCTCCATCGCTTTGACAGTTTGGTATCGGCAGCTGTGAAGGTTCAAGCCGGCCATGGCGATGATAGATGAAAGGCTGAACTTTAATCAGAATGGCGCCTGCAGCGTTTTCAGGGAGGTAAACAGGTTAATCAGTCAAGCCCTCCTTCCATCCTCCCTCTCATTCTCCCCTTCTCTTTCCACAGCTCATGACCACTTCTGACACTGGCACGCCATTTGTCTATTTCCCATCAGCACCTTGCTCCGCTCCTTCCCTCCTCCACCATACGGCCTTCATTTTTCCCCCCCTACTCTGCAGAACATCTCCGCAACCAGTCTGAGCAGCAGAGAAATTCCCCCTCACACTATTACGCATATCCCGCGATCACATGAAGGGGAACAACGTAGCGCTCCGTCAGCTCGGTTAATATCTCACACCATCAGCCACCATAAAACCATGAGGTGGGAGGAGAGCATTCAGCAAACCGAGGCTATTCATATGCTCTTGGTTTCCTGCATTATTGCTCCTCTCTATCATGGGAGGTTGATAATCATGAGGAAGCAGACAAAGTGATCACATCATATCTTTAAAAAACCTACAAACAAACGCGCTGAAATCAAATCCAGCGAGGCAAAGGCAGGAGAGAAAATAGTACAGGGAGCAGCCAAGCATTATCCATTGTTCCTGCTGTCCCATGAGCTTATTTATTAAAATGGCCGTGTCTCACTGCCTCTCCAAGAAACAGCTCGGCGTACTGGCCTGCATAAGCACTTGTGCAATGTGCAGAACAGTGCCAAATTACTGTGCGCCTGGCCACCGGACATTTTAAACAAGTTACAACTGTAAAGAGGAAACCAAGAACTAAGAATTCCCACGAGTTTACAGTCCAAGCCACATTCTGTGTTTCCGTCATCCATCTCACACATGTAAACCTCCCTCCCTCTCTCTCTCTCTCCCTGAGAAAAATAAACAATCAACTCTAACAAACCACTTTGGCCAGCCAAGTGTGAACCTAACAAAGCCTTCGCAGCTCCTGTGGAGAGAGGCCACATCCAATCTGGAATTACACACACCAGCTCTTCAACCGCACTGCATTTAGGCAGTTGTCAGGACTCTGGAAGCTTGATTATATTGTGTTGTCTGGAATCCTGACCACAGACTTTGGTGAGCAATCAACAAAGGCCACCACTCGCCAAGATAAACTTCACAGGCGGTTGCCACTCATTTATGGGCTGAGTTGCATCGTTGCTGTTGTGCATCGCACTGGTCGCCTCGCTAGTTTTCCCTCTAGCCTTGGCTAGAATGCAGATTAGTTTGGGGAAAAAAAAAGCTCCTCTTGTTCACATCTTTCTCGGATATTGCAAAAATGCCACTGGTTGTGCAACATGAGTTGGGAAACAGACTATACAGGAGGCCTTGAAGGGGACATACATAGGATGGTATGCTCATGTGGCGACTGTATATATTGTACACTTAATGTATATGAACTTCTCAGGTGTATTTGTGTTATCAGCTCCTCCTACCCACCCCCGATTTTTGTCACAGAGAGAATTCAGGATGTTTAATGATGTGAGCATCCGTGCTGTAGATTGAACTATATACACAAGCACCTCAGAGGGAGAAAAATGCTAATGAAGCTATTAATGATAGATCAGTGCATAACTCAACGTGGCAGCGAGGGAGGAGGAGAAGTTCGGCATCATCGTCTTTAGAAAAAATAAATAACATAAGCAGAGAGCTGTGTGGGAGTTAAGAGAAAGGGGGTCTGAAAAAGCGCCAAAAGACAGAAGCTCTGTTGTTGGGGGAATGTGAGCCGGTAGCTGGCTAACATACACATACACACCCACTCACATGCATGCACACAGGGAACTGTGTGACTGTACAGATGTGACAAAATGCACAATTTCATGCACACGCATCCACACACACTTGCATTCACAAAATCATCAGCTGAACTCCTGGAGGGTTAGAAGTCCCATGTGAGTTTACTCCATAACATTTATTCTCGGGGGATTTTAAAACAGCCGGAATATCAAATGCAACATTCAGCACTGTGGTCCTCTATTACGGCTGGATTAGTGCTTCCCACCCTCTGCACCACTCGCTGCCTCTTGTTTTTTCCCCAAGGCCACTTCACTTCCTTGCATTTAGTGCTCTTATGTTGTTTCTTTTCTCTGTTCTTGTCCCTCTCTCTCTTAAGGGAGTGGAGCACAGAGGAAGTTGGAGATTAGGTAAGGACACTTGTTTGCTCATGCGTGACTTATGAAACAGTTTCCTGTGCGTCACCCGAACTCACACACACCCACGCAGGCAGAAATCTACGTTGATTTGATTTTGTCATGTTTGCTGGAAAGCACTCGATGCTGTAGGGATCCAATAACATCTCGCTACAAAAGGCCTACTTATTTAAATTTACTGTTTGGAAAGTTTCTG
>JAPZDX010000014.1:14130544-14153468 GCA_029783625.1 Naso annulatus | reverse complement strand
CCCTTAGGTAAAGAGAGAGCTCTTCATTTTTGTGAGGCAACTAGGACTCACTCACACACACATACACACACACACACACAAAAATACTCCCTAACCCTCCACACATACAGCTAATCAGATAATGGGGTTAAAAAGCAGCTTTAAAAAGCCAACGAGGCAAAAAAGCTAGCAATCAGCACAGTGACACCAGCATGCATCAATTAACCCTGTGTCTTTGTGGAGCACTGATAGCACTCTGACCCCCACCCCTTCACAAGCAAAACAATCAACTCACTCCTTTGCCTTGAGTGCAGCTAACTTTAGATTCAGAAAGTAGGTCAACTGCTAATAGTCAAAAAAAGGGGGGCAGCATATAGTGTTTAAGAAGAAACCATAAAAAAAGAAAAGGAAGGCGTGTGGAAGACCTGCTGCTGCGGTGTCTCTGCTGAGACACCGAACCTGCAAATTAATAAATGCTGCCTGTGATCTCGGCCCAGGGAGGCCGATGAACAACAATTGAGACAGACATCAAACGCTTGACTAACGCTGAAACAACACTTGGTTAAAAGCTCGCCAGTCTCCGAACACACGCACGGCGGAACATGTAGGATGGAGAGGAGGAGAGAGATGGAGAGACGGAGAAGAGAGCGAGACGGAGACAGGATAAACAATGAAACATTTATCAAAGAGAGGAGCGTGGCATCTCCTGCGCTGCACGGGCAGACTGCTAATGCAGGTGGCATTGTTGTTATGGTATCCCGAGCTGCCACTGCTAGCAGACGATGAGCTACTGTGCTTCACACACAAGAAAAAACACAAGCAACCTGTTCCCTACTGGCACTATACTTTGTGGCTGCCCACCGCTATCCCCAAGGAACCCAGTTTGCATTGTTATGCTATTCTCCCTGCGTTTATTATCACATTCTTCTCATTCATACTCCTAATGTTTTCCCTATTGGCAGCCATGCTTGATAAATGTGTTTATGGCTTCTTTCACGTCTACAAACGCATGCACAAGCCGCTGTCTAAGATAAATAAAAGGAGAGCTGAGAGGGGTAGGGGTGTGTGTGTTTGTGTGTGTGTGTGTGTGGGGATGGGTGGGGTGGTGGGGCTGTTTGAAAATGAAGGGCAGGACAGAAAAAATACAGAGCGAGAACCATACGTCATGTTGGAAAAGGCCCTTGAGAACGCTTTCAATCTTTCCGTCAATATTCGGCGAGCAGGCCTGTATACGCCATCATTAAAAAGGGGACGCTTCCCTGTTTATTTATCATAAGGACACATGGCTGACAGCTTCCTGTAAACAAGTCATGTGTTTATATATGTGCGTGCGTGTGTGCGGACGTTCACTGTAGCTTCCACAAGCTTGCATGGCCGTTATCTATTAAAATGGATGGCTGTTGCTCGGTAATGTGGAGAGCAAGTGATGGAGTTGGTCAGCGCGCCTTCAGATAATGGCTGTTAAGGCTCATCACTGTACACAGAGATTGAGGTTGTTTAACAGATGAGAAAGAGTGCCTTTTCCACACTGACTAGCAGAGAAGGAACTGAAAAAGGACTTAATTTATGAGGCGAGTGTGGAAAAAATGAGATGGCATTCGGTTTTTCAAGATGTTTTCCAGGCTTAATCACCTCAGAGAAAACAAACGTTTTAACAGTAGATGAATCATTTTTATTATGTGACCTTAGGACAAAAAGGTGGCATCCAGGACAAAGATTGCATAGAGCTTTTGATGAAGAAAAGTCTATTTTTCCCTTGGTACTTAAAATACGTCTTTAACTTCTTTACAAAGCTTGTTTAACTTTCAAAGCAGAAAAAACTCCAACTGCATTTGCACAGTTTCCTGCCTTCTGTGTCCATCCACTGACTTCGTGGCCACCATCAGCACCAAAGGTTAGTCCACTCACAGATAAGCTAAAGCTAAACAACTATTGGCCAACAGCCGGGTTCAGTCAAGCTGTCAGTCAGTCAATAGCTCTGATAAGGTCAAACTTGCTGAAGGAAATAAATTCCTCGCATTAATGAAGCAGCAGAGTACTACTTTTTTTACAGACACATGCTAAGTCAGTAAATCTTTGCAGTGAGGGGCTCTTTCTTGTTGTGGAGGATGTTTGTGCACTGGTCAAGTAGAAGCAGGTGAGCGTCTTTGCGTGCATACGCGAGTGTCCAGGTCGACTGACCCACAGAGAAAGACAAATGGCTGTAGCGGGGGGCCATGCTTGACATTTAGCTTCATGCGGTAATGGACGTTGACCCGCTGGGGTCAGGCCTGCCAGCGAGGCAGCAGAGGGGCCCATTCCTGTAACTAGACCCTAGCAAAACAGTGGCAGACACACACACACACAATCACTCACTCACTCAGTAGAGAAGAAGACAGAGGGGCGTCAGACATGCCACAGGTTGGACCACATAGGTGGGATGTCATTCTAGAGAAGAGACAGATGTTCGGTGCGCGGTTTTGAGTGTCGGGAGCAGCGTGTGCTGGCAAAATTAAAGACAGGTTCTGTGTGTCGATCAGTGGTAGGTGCACGTTGATTCCTACAACCACGGTAGGCAGCAGTAGCTCGCCTGTAGTACGGGGAAGGCAGAACAGTGGTAGCTGCTGTTGTTAAGAGAGTACCCTGTGTTCGCCCACAACTCAGCAACAGGAGACTACTTTATATACTGTTTGTGACAGCTTTGTGGTAATAATGGAGCCCAGGCCCCCGCTAGTGCAAGTGGCATGCTCAGTCAAGTGAAACTTTGCCTAAGAGAACAAACACACACATACACATATACACACACACACACCAGGCAGCCTCCTTCATGCCTAATGAGACCACTGGGAGAGTGGAGAGCAGGAGGCAGGGAGAGGGAGATGAGTAAAGAGGGAAGAGAGGGGATGGGAAATAAAGGAAAAGCAAGGTAACAGGAGTGGAACAACTATGGGGAAAAAGAGAAATACACAAAGAGAGTTGGAGAGGCAAGCAAGGAGACCAACTGCTAAAACTTTCAAGGTTTGGGAGTGGAAGAAGGAAAGGGGGGATTAGGTGGGAAGGAAAGGAGTGATGACCTGGATTGCTGCCAAAGAAGCAAGAGGAAGACGGGTGGGGGGTGTCAGGAAAGAGGAATGAGAGTATGTAAGAGAGAAAGAGAAAGAGAGAGGGAGTTGAGGTACACTTCTCGGGGTAGCAGCGGGTGGTTATGCAATGTATACAACACAGGGGTGTGCGTGGGGGGGCTCAAACACATGGGGTGCATACATAACTAAATCTGACACAGTGGTGCAACAAGAGACGATGAGCAGAGAGAGGGGGGAAAAAAACAGGCAAAACAACACTGAAATATAAAGAGAACAGACACTCCCCGGGGATGGAGGGAGCGAGGACGAGTACATTGGGTACTGGGTACGCATCATGTTTGAGTAGCAATGGAGAAGGAAGGCAATGACAGAGAAAAACAAGCTTACAAAAAAAATAAAGATAAAAATATTTATATGTCAAAATTGCTCTGCCTCTGCCTCTGGCGCTACAGCATCATCTGCTCATCCAGGCAGGTGCACATCGCGGGATCGGGAGTGGTGGGTAAGTGAGTAAATAACTCATAGTCCAAAACGGGGAAAGGCTTAAATGTCCGTTGACAGGGAATACGGACAGACAAGCACAGCTGAGCCTTTGGTTTTGCTTTCAGGGAAAGAGGGACATGAATTATTAACAGGCGCTCGGTCTAATGAAGTGAAGATGAGCCACTTGTCTCTACGCTCATCAGAGCAGACAACCATGCATGTTTGGACTACAGCGCTCAGGCCCCACAGCAGGTTATAGTGTCAACAAGTGACATGTCACCTATACCACTGCCATGAACATCACTCAGGCTATCTAGGAAACGACTGTTGTAATGGGCCACATGTTGATTTTTGGATTCACTGCACATCTCAGCCTCTCATCTGTCTTAAAGGATCATACCAGTGTTAAAACATGTCATTCAACATATTGTGTTCCATTCACCTCAGAAGTCGGAATTCAGACATGGGAGTAACTTCAAATCCGAGCTGACCGCTCCAGTTACGAGGAGCCATTGTAAGCTATTGTTGTTGTTAGCACTGTTAGCTACCAGCCAGTAACAACACACTATGTCACAGTGTTGCATACAAAAGCAACAAAACAACATGTCCGCAGATAGAAGCTGAACAATTCTGTCAGTTTGACGGATTTAACGACGCAAAAACAAGATTTATCTGCTGATAAACAGTGTAATGTGCAGATTTGTCACTGTTAATGCACGGCGCTGCCCTGCTGGATTCAATCTCGGGTTTACTGAAGTTCCTCCGAGTTTCCGAGTTGGAGTTCCGACTTCAAGGGGCGTTCCTGATGACGTATCCGACCATGAACTTGGAAAATCCGACTTCCGAGATCAAATGGAGCGCACTAATAAACCCCACGCATTTTTCATATAACGTTCCCACAACGCTAGTTAAAAGGTACGTCTGTGTCAAAATCCTTCTTCAGGCTAATGTTCAAGTAAAGAAGGCAGCAATCCTCGGAAACTATTTTTCCAACCGTAAAAACTTTCGTCACAATGGCTCCTGGCTCCCCTCCCTCTCCCTCTCTCTCTCTCTCTTAGCAATTCTTGACCACATAAATGCAGACGTTCTCTTTAGCAACTTTCTTGTGTCCTGTAGTGTTTCTATACCCTGTTTCAACATGAATGGCAGTGAATGGGGTTTGAAAATGCAGTCTGAGACCTACTAAAGTAAACACATGGTCAAATTTTAACAACATTTGTAGAAGACAGGGGCAAACTCTGATAATGTTAGGAAGTAAAAAATAGACTGGTATGGTCTTTTAACCACTCTCAAAGGCAATGCCAGTCATGCATTTCATGAACTTTAGTGTAGTCACACTTCACAGAAAGAAGAACAACAAAAAAGCAGGAAAAAATGTGTTGCGCACATTTCATCTCAGCTGGTTTCTACCCATCAGCAGAGCCTCAGCTGACTTTTTGACCACAAGTTTATTGCATGTGTAGCCGGAGCGTGGGACACGGCGTAGCCCTTTTCCTGATGTCAGTGTGGCATGGGGAAGGAAGTTTAAGCAAGCACTGTGATGCAGCTCGTACTTCACGTGCAGAGCTGAGGAAAGAGAAAGTTTGAAAAAAAAAAAAAAAACGGACTTCCGCTTATGGGCTGCTGGAGGAACGCCGGAGTTGCAACCCCTTTTTCTTTTGGAAATGGAGCACACTCAGCTCAGTCCCAGCTAACAGCGAGTCCCAAATGAGGACCGTCCCCAGTGCATTTACTCATCAGCCCTCTGAAATCACGCCAATCTGTGTCATTCATGGATTTGAACAACAGGATACACATACTGTGCTGTTTTCTTTCTCTGGTATTTTGTAAGACTCACTAGTATTACATACTGCTCTAACATGTAAACGCACATGTAATCTGTGGGTCTGCCCCTACCACTTAACCCTACCCCTCTGTTTAGGCATAGGGGTGTCCCGAGTCATGGTTTGGCCTAGATGACCTTCAAACTAATTTTTTCAGGGGCACACTACAAATGAAAGTGTATGTGATTTGCCTCAAGAATTACCGACAAGATTGCTGTGGGAGGCGACCAAAGAAACTCACAAATCAAGTACTTTCTCCATTAATGAGGATTTTAAAATTATGACAACAATTGTATAAACGCCACTAAATATAATTTGTGTCCACTCGCATCAATACGCAGGTGAAGGAAATACACATAGCCCGCTTTTATTAGCCCATTCACAGGAGGGGGAGATTCTATTTTCTGTCATTAACTATGGCCGATATAACCATAAGTGCTGCACTGTATTAGTTGTGAAAAAACCAGAAACACTGGAAAACTTAACAATATCATGTCTGAGTTCATAACATCACCTGAAGGGGCAAGAGCCAAGGGGGAGGGGGAAGGGGAAGCTACAGTCACTGCTTGACTGTTCTCTGTCTGCATCCTCTTCGAGCAGTCCACTTTCCCCTCCTAATCCTCCACAGACCCAGAGGAAGGCTTCGATCATCTCCGTTTGTGAGCTGGGTAATACAGGAAGCTAGCAGGCACATATTGTCTGGGTGAGGCACAGTAGATGACTGCAACAAACTCTTCCGGAGAGCTCCATCCTTCCTCTGGGTGTGTACAATTTTCGCAAAGTGGTGGTGGTGTTGCTGTTGGATGGTGACCCTGCTGACCAGCCAGACTCCTCCTGGATCTCTCTGCCTGCAAAACAACACTCAATCCCTGCTAACTCTGGCCCTCCGTACTGCAGGCTGGGTGGCAGCACTGTTCGTGCATTAAACAGCAACCTGAGAGGGAAAAGATTCCTGGCAGCAGCAATTTAATAAAATTACAGAAGTGTCAACAAACCTGTGGCAAAATGGCTTTAAAGCCACCAGCCAGCAAGCTCATTTATAAGTTTTAAATGTTTGCTCGAATCTGATTTCATGTGTTAGGAAATTTCTCCAAATACGTCACACCACAAAAGCAGCATGCATGAACGCTTGTGTACATTGCCAAAGACTTGGGTGTCTCTTCTGCTTCCCATTTTGCAGATATTGCACGAACACAGCGTAAACTCTGAGCAAATCATCAGTGTGGCAACACCATGGGTGGATGAGTTCACACACTCATAACAAGTCTACATCCAGAGATAACAGTTTAAAAGTTTCAAGTAAAGGGACATCATGAGGAAAAGTTGAGCATTTATTTATGTAGCCAACATTATATTTGATCTAACCATAACATGAGCTTAAAGCTGGAGGAAGATGCTTGCCTCTGTGTTAAAGGAAAGTGGAATGATTCAGTAAGTTAGTGCCATACAGTACGACTGAACACATAATTGTTATTAACTAATACACCTTTTGTGTAATAATTCCTCTGAAGACGTGTTTACTCAGGCAGCAAGCACAGCCAATTAGACCACTTCAAAACACATAAATACACAATGGCACACAAACACAGAAGTGTGCTCTAGTAAAGTATGATATGAGAGTCAAGCCCCACCATTATGAAGGCAATTGACAATAAAGCTCTCAATGCAGTCACCGTAATATGTGCCTTTATCATTCAATAAGGCAATTCTCTTCTACAAGACTCTCAATGGTGCTGTACTCATTCCTGCAGAGCCTGCAGCAAGAAACAATACTCAGGTGTTGAAATGTCTCTTTGCTACATTAAAATCAGTAAATATGTGCAATTACACACTGTGAGAGGTGAAGCTGAGCCTCAGCACAAGGATAACTTTATACTTTAATGAACACATGGAGGCGAGTGTGGTGCAACTAAATCTTAGTTACACACAAACGGTGCAAAAGGCCACACCCTGAGCTTGTCTGCCAGGCTCTGTGCACACACAGCTCCTTCATCCTTCCTCCTTTTTCCTATTGCTGCACATTTTCCAGCGCAGGAAGGACCTTATATCACTGTATATAATATATCAGGGACTACTGTCGTTAATTTCTTCTCCCTTTCCCATTCTCTTTCTCTCTCCTCAGGGGTTCCCAGTGGCTGTCCAGAGCACATGTGTTTTGGTTTACCTAGAGTGGAGCCCTATCTGAGCCCGGGCTGAGAGCAGACTGCGGGCTTTGTCTGTGGCACCATTAATCAACTGTCCTTTAACAAAAACAGAAACCCAGATGAGAGACAAAGGGAAGAGACGTGGGGGGTGGGCCCTTATTTAGGTAGAGAAAAAAAAAAGCAGAGAGGGTAAAAAAGAAGGAAGGGAGAAGAGAGAGAGGGAAGGGGGGATGCTTGACCCAGATCCAGGCCTTCAATAAATCAAGCAGCAACAATAACAAGCAAAGTTTTCATGTGGCTTGACTGATTAATCAAGCTTTTTTTTTTTTTTTTTTTTTTACATAGGAGGCAAGGGACTCTTTTCTTCTTTTTCTGTCTTGTCTCTTGTGGGTCTCTTGCGAGTCTTTTTATGTTGAATGTTTATGTCTTAATGCTGCGAGGTTTGAGACGTGGAGGCCGGCATCGTTCATGGTTTAATGAGTGTGAGGCCTTCAAGGTGCAACAGGACGACTTCAGTGAAGGTTTCCGCCGACATTAATGGGAAACAGGGAGGTTGTTGGAAAAGTATGGACACACACATTCCTGCACACACAAAGAGGAATACAGGCATATAAAGGGCGTAGCCATAGAGATACAGGTTTCTTGCCTAAAATATTTGTAAACAAGCGCTGTTTTACACTCGCGCACACACCGCACACAATCTACACACGAGCCACAGGATGTGAAGCAGCCCTCTGAGACTCTTTGCGAGGTGCCGATCGATGGGCATTGAGTGTGGACAAGGAGGCCTCAGGATCGATAAGGGGCCATTACAGAGATGTGCCTACTGGGACCTTGGAGAGGAGGTGTGTGTGGGGGGGTGTATACATCTGGGCCTTTGATGCTGTCTGCTTTACCTCATTGATGGGAGGTTTAACTCCACGTGAGCGACGGGACGCACAAACACACTAAAGAAACACGGCCATGTACATGCATTAAGAAGAGCTTTACACCCTGATTTAAACGGAGAGTGCCACGCAATATGCACACACTTGCTCCCTCACATGCACACACACGCCAGCTAATTGGCAACCCAGGAGACCTGGTGCTGCGCCACAAGTGCTCATCCTCTCCTCCTCCTCTTAATCTCTCCCTTTTCAGTGTCCTCATCTACCGTCTTCCTGTAAGGGAAGATTCTTTCTGTCTCTCTAACTTACTTTTCCCTCCTTGCTGTCCTCCGGTGCACTGCACCGTCACCAGAGCTGCCTGTGCTGTGCTCTGTCAGTGGATCCTAACACTTTCTGTCAAACAGGCTGACCCGCTGAGGAAACTACGAGTCTTGTTTTAATGCTGGTTTGCCTGCCGCTGTTGTATGCTGTTGTTTTCTACTTCACGCATTTCGGTCTGTCACTGTCGTGTGATAATGTATGTAGTGTAAGTGTAATGCTGATTATCTCTGTGATGTCGCTGCTGTGACAAAGAATTCCCCCCTCGAGGACAATAAAGTTTAACTAACTAACTCAATGTCACCCTCATCTTGTCCTTCACTCTATTGCTGCACACAAAGACTGACTGTTTCATTCTCTCTGTCACATAACACACACACACACACACACACAGTTGAGGAAGCAACAGCATTGTTGCTTCCACAAAATGTCTGGCAGTGATATAATTCCGCACCACTTCCAGTTTTACATGCTCTTGAGGCGTCTGTGATCATTTTGCATGGTCCAGTGCAGCTGCACAGCTGAAATGGCTTGTGAGAAGGGATCCAGTTGATGTAGGTGCAATGTAACTTAAGGCGATGAATACAGCTTGAGTCAATCATGTCCTCTATTCTATTAGCTGGGTTATGCAAGTGTGTTGCAGCCATGCTGAGAGAAAACCACTAAAGGATTTGATGAATAAAAATTTGATTACCCAAAAAATGAAAAAAACATACTACAAAATCCAAACTCCGGTCTGTTAATTGTTAAACTTGGCATCTTCGCCACACCTTTGAACACAGGTGCAAATCACATGGAAGTAGACACAGAATAGCCAGTCAGGCAGGCGACAGAAACCAATGAGGCAGACTGGGCTGGCTCATGTATCCATCACCACTCGGAAAAAAAGTAAAAAAGAGATTCATATTTAATCCTCTGAGTAGGAATTGGACGAGGAAAGGGTCTCCTCCTCCCATTCGCCTTCTCCCTCTTTTCTGCGGCCCATCTCCACCAGCATCCATTATAGGCTGGTTGAAAATAGTGCAGTTGGATGATGTTGTGGAGACGAAGGACTATTAAAAGTCAAGCAAATGCCTTTACCAGTGCTTATGAAATTGCACTGAGGTGCCATGTCGGCTCCTGCAAGTGCTGTCCAAAAAACCCTTCTGTGGCTGATCAAAAAGAATGTGCGCATTCTGCGCGCACGCACACACACACACACATACATAGATGCACACACAGTGTCTGGGCTCAGCCAGCAGTCCCTATTGGTTTGGAAGGCTATAGCAAGCTATAACAACTACAGCCTGGCCGGCCTGTTAGTAGTGGGCCCTCTGTTTCAGCAATCTGGGTTCTCTTTGCCTTTGGACAGGGACCAGGTCAGACTGCACAATACACCACTGTGTTTGCAGAGTGAGAGAGAAAGAGGGAGAGAGAAAGAGAAAACTGCAGGCATGTGAGTCAGTGTGCACACATACGTATAAATAGGCATGTGTGCAAGCATGTACATTTTCACTGTGGCAATATTGCACATGTGTGTGAGCATGTGCATATGTGTGAATTATGACTGCTGGGCTCTACTCCATACTGGATCGCAAGGCCTCCCTCCTATCTCCCAGTCGTCCATCGTTACATCATCACCGCTCCGGCTTTTTGCTGCCTCAGCACAAACAACCATTTTGGGTCCCCTGGCAGCAGTTTTCCTCCCCCAGGCAGCATTTAAATGACATTGTTGAAAACCTCCGAGAGGTCAGTGCACCTGAAGCAACACACATCACTGTCAGTCTGAAACAACACAGAGGAAAGCAAACATGTCAGTGTATGCAGCCATGACCACGACAAGAGAAACACACCGCAGAGACAGAGTGGGCTTGTGCCCCTTTAAGAAGGACAGGCGGCACCTGTCCCTTTAAGATCTATTTCTCACAGCTTGTGGGTGCTGAGCCGAGCGGGCTAGCCTGAGCCGAGCTGTGCTGTGCTGTGCTGTGCTGTGCATGTATGGTAACGGGGGGAACCGCACGGCCCAGCCTGCCAGCCCACCACAGGGAATTTGTTTATGTTTCCTTGCTGCCAAGTTCCTGTCAGGAGGCGCCCCAAAGAGGAACTGCAGACTGCTCAGCACTGTTAGCTACGCCCTCTCGCCTGGAGTGGCTCTAGTTTTCTGCGTACAGTATCGGGTGGTGCTTTGTACTTCAATCCAGGGAGGTTTCTTCATCATTTTCAGCAGTCGCACACACACTTCAAGCTCTCTCTCTCTCTCTGTTGTTCCAAAACCAGCTTTTTGAGCGCCGAACTATATAAAACAACTTCTTACAGTAAGCTTAATTTATGACCCCAAACAGATTAACACCAATCTCCTCAAAACGCAGTACATAAAACAGCACAAAGGCAGAGATTCATTAAAGCAAAGCTTTACGAGTGGCACTTTGTTATGCTGTGGATTATGGGTATTGTAAAAACTGAGCACCACCACATAAAAACACAGTAAACTGCGTTGGTAAACTCGTGGGCATTAAGTCAAGCACTTGTGGGAAAGGAGCTAAGTCTAAACTATTCTCACTCTAATGCAAAGGAGCAAAGCATCCTGACTGCACACGCACAAACATTTCTTTGAATCATAACAAGAGTGCGATCTATTACTGCCAGTAAAACAATGACTGCATCACTTTTGCACAATAACACCATGCCTCCGCCTGGCATATGCATGTTTTCTCTTGACTCATCCACTGCATAGGAGCTCTTCTCTTAAGCAAGGTCAGCAAGTGCGTTACTCCCAGTCTTGAATGCTCTGGCCACCCGCGAGTTTGTCTCTGTGAAAAAGGAAAGAGCTGCTCACTTGCAGTTATGTCAAGGACATGAGCCGTTTGTCTTCATACCATGCACGTGTGATGAACAGTCAGTGTGTGTGGCAGGAGACAGGGAGATGTGCGTATGTGTGAGTGAGTGGAGGAAGGAAAGGTCAGACAAGGCCACAGAAAGGGGCGTGGGACCCAGGATGGTGAGACGGAGGAAGAGATAGAGAGAAAAAAGGGGAAGAACAAAAGATGGAAGCGTGGATGGAAAGATGAAGGCTGGGGTTGGGGTAGACTGGGTGAAAGCAAAAACAGGAAGCCATTTATGTCAGCTTGGATGGCGGGACAGCGCCCACTCCCTGTCACGTGCTGGCACATTTCACTGCTCTTTGACTGTACAGTCAGAAACTCTCCATTTACGTACACAATGAGAAGTAAAGCAAAGGCTGAGTGGATGAATGCACAGGGGAGAAGCACTGGCTGTATTTCCTTGAGTGAGATTCACGATGCCTTGTCAAAATTCTCCATTTTTCTCAGGGTTGCAGTGCACACTCACAACCGAAAACTTCAGTCAATCGAGCATCAGGACTTGCACCACTTCTGCTATTCTGCTGATAGTGAGGAAGTAAGATGCCATTCATTACGTTGCTATTCAAATACTTTACAATAAATGAGCACAGCGGCACAAAATACCAGGCAAGCTTGAAGTGGTTTACTCAACTGTAACACTCCAAATTTGGGGGTTTGTGTAAATCTGACAAATCAAACTGGTTAATAAGAAGGTAGAAGTGTTGGAAAGCCCCAGTGTGCAATACAATGGCAGCTAACTTTTTTTTTCCACAATAAAAAGAGCAAAGAAAGGCATTAGAAAAAAAGAAATGTTAGAGTTTCAAAAGAACTGGCACTGCCACACAAGGAAGGCAAACGTAATCTCGGGGATATCGAAAGCTGCTAAAGCTTGGTGGCAAGACAAAAAAGACCAAGACTGGCTACACAACAATGGTTTTGAGAGCGGATGATTCAACTCTGTCCAGCTTTGAAGGATAATCAGAGGTGCCACTATACAGAAACAACTGCGCATAAACAACACAGCTCAACTTCCCTGAAGTTTCCATGTGTGGAGCCGAGAAAAAACACAACACTGAAAAAAAAAACACAGGAGTCCCATTCTAGACAGAGGGAGAGGCAGCGAGCTCGGCAGCCATCGCCGACCTACCGCACACAGAGTGTGAATCATTAAAGGCATGTGTTCCACATCAACTGCCTGGGCTGCTTCTCAGCCCATGTACGTATGAGACTGGGTCTAAATTATGACGGGAAGGGGAGGGTTAAATATCGCCTTACGTGGGGATAAGAACCCCAAACCTGCCTCCTCAAGAGACACAGAGTGAGAAAGAGAGGGAGCGAAACTGTAAAATGGCTGCATATGCAAGTACCGCATGTATCTTCTTCACAAGATAAAAAAAACAATGAGTAAATGAAGCAGCTATTGGAATAATTACACGACTGCGGTGAAGTGTGACATATCATCATAGACAGATGAAGTGAAAATGGTTTTAGGCCCTGTAAACAACTAAAAGGAAAGCCAAACTGAATCGAAAACTGACCTACTTTAGGTCTTACATGTTTTTCTGGTTGCCTCTGCCAGTTTCTAACCTCACAAAAGCTAAAACAACAATGTGGGATAACTTTCCCCAAGAAAGCAAATCCAAGGGCGAGGAAGACAAGAAGAGCGAGAAAACTCAGAGCTGTTTGCATACAGCACCAAAGTGCCAGCCTTCGTCTTGTCCATCAGGCCACCCGTATGCCAAACTTGTTGCTAACAGGGAAGTGTCTGCCAGAGAACTTGTCGTCTTCGGTTACACCACATGGACGTCCTCTGCGGGTGTGAGTAGATGTTTATGCGCAAAAAAAAACAAAAACACACACCCTCTCTGGTGTGGGCATCCAATGAAGGAGGCGATTTTAAAAGGGAGTCTGCATTCTTCTGGGTACTGGCTGGCATCTTGGTACGCATACCATTCTGTTTGCTTTTGCATGGTGGCTGGTATGAGGGATGGTATTCGAATGGGGAAAGAGATCACCTCTCCCCCAGAGCCAGGAAAGGACGGAAAGGATAGGACAGGACAGGACAAGACATGATGAGACAGGACAGGAAAGGCAAACACAAGTTTGTACAGGCAGGGAAGACAAAATAGGCCAGGACGAACTAAGCCACATACCGAGTACTCTGATTGGTTGAGAGGACTCGACCAACCTTTTCAGCTACTTCCTGCCAGTCATTTTTGTGGCATCATTCTGCCAGACCAACATAAAATGAAATGAAAGGCAAGGACAGCATAACACAAACACTACAATACTCTTCTTTCTGCTGCTACAGTGTTATGCCGTCAACACGAGGGAGATGACTCAATCTCAATAAATCAGTCTATATTCACAGATTGATGATCCAGGCTCTTCAAGCCAATTCCTAATGATGAATTGCTGTTTTTGTTTGGTCTTTGTCGCTTGAACATGACGGAGCAAATCTCCCTGCTGCCAGCTCCAACTCTGATGCAACAGACCCAGGATTAGACTTGATCCTACCACTGGCGGCATGCAGGCCACAAGACAGATACCTCCTCTAAACAGAGTGTGTGTCTGCGTATGCGTGTGAGAAAATGAATCTACAGGTTTGAAAATACCTCTGCTCTACATGGAAAGTGACCTTTTACAATGGCAGCGGAAAGCAGAAGGTAAAACACAAAGCGCAAGAATCACGAGCTACACATTCAATACAACCACAAAGCCAATACGGCAGTCACATGATGAGGAACAATGCTATTGTGTAGAGAGCAAGATGGTGTTTGGTACCCACAGACACAAGTGTGGAGCCTGGAGAGGTCCAATTACCCAGAGTTGACAGGAGCGACAAATTCGGGCTTACCCCAAAAACGTCAGTCTCCCTGTCCTTGGCCAAGGAAATCTCCCCTTGAATCGATTGCAGCTCCTAAGCTCTGAGGAGAGAGAAATAAAAAGAGAGAAAGATATTTGAAACCAACAGCTTTGTGGTCCTTATCCACGTGCTGCAGACTCAGTGACTCCCTAGCCTGTCTGGCACAGAACTGCTTCACTACATGAAAACTCTTACGCTCTTTTTCCTTCCTTCACTCTCATACTCCCTGTAATCTCCCCGCCCTTCTTCGATAGATCGGACTTCCTCACTCACTACATTTGTGCCCCAGACATCATGTGAAAAGTGGAGTGAAACAGTGCCTTTGTGGCGTGTGAATTACCTGGGCCCTAGGCGGGAACAGTAGTGCTTATGGCCACAACTCAATTACAGCAATGTGAATCAGGTGGCGGCAATCGCCTCAGCCTGATGCACAAATAGGAACACAGGCGCCTTCATTGCCAAGACGAAGACAAACACAAAGTGTCATCTCTTCTAGAAAGAAAGCTCAGCATGTGCTGCACACATTAATGGCTGCTGCAGACATGGATCTAGTGACGCTGGTCTGGATCGGGTGTTCGAGCAGTGTAATTTTGTCTATGCATGTTGCTTAAATATAAGAAGTACTGACCAATGCCTGGTTGCAGATCTATATTAAAAGAGTCACATGGCAATTAAGATCTACAATAAACACCACCTTTCTGCAGCATAACGCATGGAAAATGTTTTGTTGGATTGTTCTTAACCAAACAGAACTGGATGAAATTAAAGGATGGTTTGCATATGTTAAAATGCACTTTGTCAGATTTCATGGCATCAAGAGAAATGCCAAACGGCACAATCATGGTTAATAATATTCGAACAGAAAAAAATGGCTTGTGTCAAAAGCACTCAACGGAGTGAGTTTATCCTGCCTTTCTCTTCAGGGAGAAATCAGAGACCATCTCGTTTTAGCATATCCTGGCTCCAGTTCTCATAAAATGTGGAGCGGCGGACCAGGGTTTTTACCAAAAGCATGTTCGAGAGAAACCAATGGCATTTCAAAACAACAGACAAGACATAACACATGAGACGAGCCAACACAACCACTGCCGAGCGGTGCTGCTGATCCTAAAATAATCATAATTCTAGATGTATGCATTACTGCCTAATACCACAAAAACCTTTCACAACAGGGTGTGGACACTTACATCATGAACACCTAAAATACAATGCCACATATTAGCCCTGAAACAAAAATTCCCTTTAACTGTGAGATGCTTTTGCCTCATGCTTTTAAAGCAGGGCGGAGGACAGCATGTATAATACTGTATAAGCAAATGCTGCACTTCAACCTATAGCTTTGAAAGGTGTCATATATTTAAATGAAATCTTTTGGATGTGGTCAGTAGTCAACAGTAAGTAAAAACTGAATATCACGGGATTAGCGAACAGTTGTTTCTGGGCTACTGTTGACACTGAAGTGCATGGCTATTAATTATAGTGTCCCCAGATGTATTCATGTTGGATTGCCAAGGTTATAAAACTGCACGGTGACTCATTATTTCTTCATTAGGCTCCAAACTTTGTGGCCCATTTGTTGCAGATATAAGGAAAGTGAATTAAAATTTAGAGCTGTGGAAAATAAGTTTTCCAAAAGCACTTTATGATGCTACTGCACTTCTTTACAACTGCTATGCATTTAAGTGTGATTCAGAGTATGTCAATTTAAAAAGTAAATTGTGGCTTTGTATCAGACTAGGCCTCCATTGAGACAAACAGACGTGAAATCCATGAGACCCATTTGCTTTAGTCCTGCACTGGCACATTGGTTTTGGCGTTATTGTGGATGCAAACCAACACAAGCCTATTGAGGCCCCATGTCAACACTGCACTGCTCAGTTTCTCAGCAAGGTTGTCCTTTGTGTGCCAGATGGAAAAGCTCTGAGAGGAGCAAACTGGACTACATCTTCCAGTTGGCACTGATAAAGTGACAGGAAGTTGTGATGTAACATTAGCTTCCGTTTGAGGGAGCTACCAAGCAATAGGTGGTCAGAGCTTGCACGTCCATCCTGGCTAGTTAAACTTGTAGCTCGTCCTTCTTCCCTCCAGTGTTTTTTAATACGTTCATTCCCTGCAACTCACATAAAATATTTGTACTCAAAATACCTGACTAGCTCTCTGAATCCCTCACAACACTGATGGGCAGCATATCGTCTCATTATTAGGCATATGGACAGAGCAGCGCACAGCATCACACTTTCAAGTTGCTAATCTTTGGCTTAGACCATGTTTAGGAGAGAGCAGCCCCACTAAAAGCACCTTTGCGTCTTTAAAAAATCTGCATTTACATAAACAACTGAAAGCGCTGTATTATGCATGCCAGGCTGGTAGTTGGCGGTGTAAATTTGTAATGACATTACCATCAGAACTGCCAAGGTTTTTTACTTCCTGTTACTGCTAAGCCCTAAGCAGCCACAAATTACAGAAATTCAGCCGTATATTGACTTCTAAAATTATTCTACAAACACTCAAATTCACCTCAATAGACTGTAGTTATATCCAACCAGCTTTTGGTGCACTGCAGAGTGTTTAATTAAGCTGTGGCTAAAACAGAATGCATTTACAGCCAGACAGCCAGGAAGAAGGTTGCGGTTTCAAAAGATTGCACTCTGGAATCTGGTTTCAAAAGTTTATCGTTTCAGAGGCACCAGCATGCCATTGTCATGTAAAAGAAAGGCCGAACTGCAGCAAAAATGTGTCATCTGATGGGAAAACTTGCGCCGCGTAAACTGCCTCTTAGTCGCATCCTCAGATATAGCCGCGGAAAGTACATCCTTGTGCTAGAGGAAATGTTTTCTGAGCATCCTTTAGCAAAGACATGCAGTGTGTGTGTGTGTTTGCGGTGCGCTGCTTGGTACCTTACAAGTCAAACCATTACCGTATGTAGCATTTAGCTGCAAGCTAACCAGCCTCCTGCATGTTATTGTGCATGAGAAGCCAATTGTTCCTCCAACTGACAACACTTTACAGTTTAAAACTCTGGCTCTGTGCTGCTGTCTCTGGTATCAATTCAAACCTGACCATCAGCCAGTCAGCTGGCTTGTGCCCTGAATGACTCCTCATTTTACATCTTGTCCTATTACACGCCCTTATTTCCTGTTTGTGGATCTAAATGGTGTCTGAATTATGTGTTTTTACTCATCCACTAAACCAAGAACAGCCTAATTTAGATAAAAGGGCGGGTAGGATGAAATGAGGACAGTTAAGCGCATGTTCGTAAGTGCCTGCGTGTGTGTGTGTGTGAGTGTGTGTGTGTGTGTGTGTGTGTGTGAGTATGTTAGTGAGTGTATGCCCAAGCCTGAAGCCTGTACACTGATGAGAGTGGACAGGAGTAGCCTGGGGTAATCACGTCATTATCCTTGTTGATGGGTGAAAGCAACTAACTGCAGACACTCACCTTTCTCTCTCACACACGCACGCACACACACACACACACACACAAAGAGGACGGGGTCCTGCATGAAAAGTCCATCTGCTTTTAAAATGAACGCAATTTACTGGACGTAGCATGTTTCGAATGCTTAAGGACCCGCAATCTCACCTAGTGGAAATCCTGAAACGATAATACGACAGGGTCACCTGATCCTCAATGTACAGCCCAGCGTCGGCTCCTGGGACTGGGATTTGGATTTGGGTTGATCAAGTGCTGTTGCTTAAAAAGAATTGATGGGAGGCGGTCCAACTCTCAAGTGAAATCACCTATCGGACGTGGGACATTAACGTACTCGTTGTGACAGAAGCACCCCTCCTTTGCTGCTCAATACAAATGTGTAAAAAAAACTGACGGCGAGCACAACCAGCAGCCTCAAAGTGCGAGGTTACTTGGGAATGACAGCCCTGCAGCGAGAGTCATGAGCTCACATTAAAACAGGCACAATGTGTTGTTTTAACTCGCTCGGTCCTATAAAATTCCACCGACCGCGTGCATGCACACGCACGCACATTGACACAATATAAACCTCTCTCCTTGAGGCTCTGACTCTCAGCGGTGGAAACCCCCTTCAGTCACACATAGATCACATAACCTTTCTTGACATCGGAGGACAGCACTCCCAATGGAAAGATGCAGATTCACACACGCTGAGTGCCGGCCAAGGCTCCAGACTGCCATTGTCCTTCAGAGTCATCCAAACAAAACAATGAAGAGGGTCACGCAAGGCCCCCTGTGGAATGGTAAATAACCGAAGAGACTGAGGAGAGTCAGAGAGGAAGACACGGAGAGAGAGAGAGAGAGAGGGAGAGAGAGAGAGGGGGGAAGTGAGAGAGATATTCAGAGACTAATCCACTGACAATGCCTGTGTTATATGGAACACCAAGGGCAAAATATGATCATCTAGGGGCAGGTGAATTCCACTAATGTTCAATCATTCACGAAGAATCTGACACTGCCTGAATGGAAAATATGTCAGCTGCAGAGCCAAAACAGCCATGTAAAGGAAGAATTTATTAAATTATCCCACCTCTCGGTATAAAGAATTATAGGCACTAACACATGGTGAAAACACATCCATTCAATTGTGAGTTTTCTAACAATATTTTATGCACTGAAGTAGAATAGCAGTAATTTACATCTCATACAGTGCAGGAGTGCACGTGTATGTGTACAATCATCTGGGTGAGTGTCGCTTTTGTCAAATCATGCACAGACAGAAAAAGGGGGGGGAAATCCAAACGCTATCAAAGGCTTAGATTGCGCCGATGTTAATCATTCATTAGTGCTGAGTGACCCTTAATCATAAAACCATCTTTGTTGTCATTATTCATCTGGAGTAAAACGCTAGCCTGTTAATTCAGACTCAGGATGCTGACAATAGGCGGTCTACAAAGGGCTTGGAAGGCACAGTCTCCCTCCCAACTGGTCTTTCATATGCTAATGAGGAAACTGTTTTGGGTTTACTGGCCTGGTTGGAAATGATTTAGGGCGACACCGGTGCTCTGAGCCTTTATGTTAAGGCTGGCCGCGGGGGCTCATATATCACCCTGATCATTAATCAATTAGCGTCTCCTAGCCACCTGTCGGACACATCGGCGCACAAAACATTCCTGCCCTTGGGCAGTTGCTAGACGATGATCATCAGTAGCACCGCTATTACCTTCCAACCCCTCGACACCCTGCCCCCACTCCTCTTTATGGTAATACCCTGATGGATTACATAATCACACCCAAACACTGGCCGCAACGAAAAGGGCTCCTCTCCAAGAGAAGCAAATGTGAGTGGAAACCGCCATAGCGGGTTTTTTATGGGTCTTCCCCTCCCAGCTCGACTTAACAGCAACTTTTTTTTTTTTAACATGCATTTGCCCTCCACTGTCACAAACAGAAAAGACGAGGCAGAGAGGAATTGATGCCGACCTTGAAGGAGAATCGATTAGCCGACGGCTATTCAAAAGTGCTGAATGCACACCAACGCTGTGTCCTCCATTGTTTTAAATGCACCTGCCTCCTGTGGGGTATTGATGGTCGTTTAGTATTGATAAGGTGTCACAGCAGCCAAATACACGTGAGATGGAAAGGTTTAAACTATCACCGCCTCAGTGACATTAGCATAGGTCCAGAAAAGTGATTTTGTTCACGCTAGATGAACATACAGCCGACTTGCAGTTAATCAACAAGTGCTAAAACAAACACACAGTGGCTTTCTGACAAACTGTTCATTCATCACACATTCATTTACTTCATTTACATTCACATATGTTTCTTTAAACTTGCACTTGGAGGGAAACTGAATGACAGAGAGTGCTAGAGAGGTTTCAAAAATTTGTGTTAAATTTTCCATGGTCTGGGTTGTTTTATAACTCCATCAAGTTTTGTTATCTCATGAAGCCACTTGAGACACCGTGCGGTGGGAGCTGCAGCAATCGAAAAAAACGCCCAGCCGCCACAAATGTGTTTCTTTCTAGAGATTTGTATGTAAAGTTCACTCTCATGCAAGGGCCCTCGCTGCCACTAGACAATTTCTTTTTCACAGCCTTGCTTCCCTGACAATACCCAGCGCCCACCCCCCCCTCCCATCCAACCCCTCAAAAACCCTTCACATTTTCACACTTTTTTGTTATTTGGAACTAATTCTTAAAAGCAGCTGAAGAGATAAGTGGCACTAAAATTAGAGTCTAATCCGCAAACCCTCAATATGGGGACATGGAGAAAGTAGATTTGTCAAGCCTTGATTTAGCAGTATTCTTTCATTATAAAAGTAGCACTCTTCACGCAGCTTAGCAATACGAAATGGCTCAATCAGTCTCATGTGGAACATTTAAATGGGAAGAGGGGAGAGGATGGAGTACAGGCCTATCTGTGAACCCAGACAACTTGGCATCACGCGGGCGCTATTATTGTGTTGCCAGCATTGTTTTTCCCTACCTGAGCTGCACTCTTCAACTCTCAGGGTTCCCCCTTGAAAATGACATTCGCCATCCACTTCTAAAGGCTCCAAACAGAAGAGCTGCTTCACTGGGATATTGTAGAGAATCTGGGCCAATGTGTTGGGTGTTTAAAGTGTGCAACACTGGGCTGGGCACTGGAGACTCGGAGTTTTTCTTTTCTTTTCGTCTTTTAAATCCGACCAGCTCAGGCGAGGAGCCAGCTACCAACATTATCAGGTGGATTTTCAAAAGAACAAAAGCTCCTCTGCGATTCTTTATACTGCCAGTGGAAAAAAAGCTGAACAGAAACCCCATCCAGCATAGATAGTCAGTGTTTGAGTGAGTGTGTGCGTGTGTGTGTGCATACACATTTATAGCCTGCTGTACTTGGTATTTCAACCAAATTCATTTCTTCCAGAAGATTATTTCCATGATAATCTCACGCTTTCTTTTATTCACTTATCTCTTCAGTACGGTTCTGAAAACTGGCTGCGATATTAGAAGTGCAAAGGTCAGAACTAAAGCTGAGAACACGGAGAGGAAAGCATTATCTGTTTCGCCTCACCGTATCTAATCACATTCACAACATAAATGTATTTCTGCGGCCACGAGGCCAAAAGACAGATATTTTTGAAAAGACAAATCTGGAAGGGGAAAAAAATCTCACACTTGAATGCAAACAAGAGGAGTGCATAGTTGTGCTGCCTGGTGTCTGTTGGTGGACAAGAAGTGTTGGAGAGAAAACTATTGGCTGAGCAAGATAAAGGCTATCCACAGGGAACTGAGGAGGGTGATGGGTGACAGGGCAAAAGCTTGACCTCTCGGGGTCAATAGGTGATTAGTAACATTTATCATACCTTGGCAAGCTGCTAAATGAGAAGCTGGGCAGCCTCGGTCTCAAGAATTCACCCACATTTCGATGTCAGAGTCCGAGCGAAGGCTGGCTCACTACTAGCAACCAGATGCCCTGTGTTTATGACAGAGACAAATACTGTAATCCCTAAGTGGAAAAACATGCCATACTGGCCCACAGCAGCAGCAGCGAAACGTTACATCATTTTGACGATTTAATGAGTATAGCCTGGATCACATCAGAAGTTTAAATACCTGCCAATGCCAATATAAAAGCTTGTATTTCATGCTTCATGAGCAAGGCTAAAAAATAAGTTTCATGCGATAGGAAAACAATGGTTGGAGGATGAAGGGGCTGCGGTTGTGGTTGAGGGGGAGGCGAGCAGTGCTGTCCATGTCCTGATGAAAGCCATGCAAGGTATCTGAACATGGGGAATCCATGAAGCCACAGCTCAGCCACACTGACATTCACATGGAGGAAACGACAAAGACACAGTTGAGTGCGGGGACCAGATTTGGCAAAGACTTCTCAGAAAACACTCCACCCCCAGGGGACTGCTTGACAGTGACTCTTTGAAGAGGCATGGCATATCTGCACTGTTTTGGCGCTCTGGACGAGTGGACCAGAGATTCAGTGGGTCGAGACTAACTGAGAATGAAAACAGGCTGTTTTGTGGGAGGACAATTAGGACACACTCACTCAACCATCCAACATCCATCAAAGTGAGGATGACACGTAATTTCACAAATAAAACAAACATACCCTTCTTGTTAGCCATTTCATAACTTGTGCATGGGCAGAAAACCCACAATGATCCTACTACAAGTGGAATTCACAAACAAAACACAAATTAGACATGGCATCCCATTTTCATATCCCACACCTCCAACGCACAGAGAAGATTAACAGTTTTGTTCCAAACACAAGCCAAGCCTCTTGAGCACTTTCTCCAACCGAGCATTTAAGCATTTGGACGGTCAGAACGCAATAAAAAGTTATTTTTCTCTTTCACTTCTTCTGAAATTTACAACTTGACAATCAGCACCTCTTAATCCAAAGTTTAAGAGGCACTGTTGCCACAACATCCCACACAGCGGAAGATGTTAACGGGCATGGCACAGAAAAAAATTGAAAAGGCAAGGAATCCACAGAGTAGATGGAGTTTTATTGACTAAAAATGTCCTGGAGTAGAGGCTAAATGTAATCCAGGGAAAAATCCACACTGACAACTGAAACCTTACGTAATATTAGCAATTTAAAACAATGA